>JAVGWX010000010.1:19970272-20470272 GCA_036924085.1 Ariolimax columbianus | reverse complement strand
TATGAACACAAGTCTTCATTCCTCACCATGTCCTGCCACTTTATGAACACAAGTCTTCATCCCTCACCATGTCCTGCCACTTTATGAACACAAGTCTTCATCCCTCACCATGTCCTGCCACTTTATGAACACAAGTCTTCATCCCTCACCATGTCCTGCCACTTTATGCCCATTATCCTTCGTAGACATCTGTTAATGACGAACTTGAGTCTTTGTTGTATGACCTTAGTCGTTCTCCACGTCTCCTCTCCATACAGCAACACCGGCTTGACACTTGCGTTGAATATTCTAATTTTGGTGTGAATCTTGATATCTCTGGATCTCCATATATTTAGTGTCAGGAATGCCCCTCTTGCATTGTGCCATTTATAATTCTCACATCTTCATCTGTACCCCCTGATGTGCCTATTGTGCTATATAAATAGGTAAAAGTATCCACCTCATTCAACTGCTTTCCCTCCAGCATGAGTTTCTTCATGTTGATATTCAGTCCCAGTTTGGCCGATTGTTCTTTCACCCTTATCAAGTTTCTCTTGCATTTGACTATGACTGCGTGACTAAAGTACCAGATCACCTGCGTAGTCCAGGTCCTCCAATTGTGACAATAGTGTCCAATGAATACCCGTTCGTTTTTTTGCCTTCGATTGATGTCTTCATTATCCAATCTATAGCCAAGAAAAACAGGAAAGGGGAGAGCATGCATTTCTGTCTCACTCCTGATTGCACCCCGAAGCTGTCAGTCAGTACTCCTTCATGTACCACTCTACTAACTGTGTCTTTGTACATATTCTGGATGAGGGTTGTGTACTTCTCTATAGTGTCTCAACAGTTGCCGTAAAGTACTTCGATCCACACTGTCAAACGCCTTTTCATAATCCATACAATTTGCGTATAGGGATGACTTCCATTCAATGCTTTGTTCTGATATGAAGCGTAGAGCAGCTATATGATCTGTGCATGATCTTCCCTGGTGAAATCCTGCCTGTTCCTCTCTGAGCTTTTTGTCTACTTCAGATTTTAATCTGTCCAACATGATAGTGTTGAATATCTTGCCTGGCTCCGACATCAATGTAATCCCCCTATAATTGCTGCAATCTGCCAGGTCTCCCTTCTTAGGCAGTTTAATGTCCTTCTTTCCATTCTGTTGGCACTCTCTCCTTCTTTCCATTCTGTTGGCACTCTCTCCTTCTTTCCATTCTGTTGTCACTCTCTCCTCTTCCCATATCTTCTTGAATAATCCTTGCAATGTATCAGTGGTCTTATCTATATCTGCCATTATGGCTTCTGCTGCTTTTCCATCTGGTCCTGCCGCTTTCCCTTTCTTGAGTTTGGATATGGCCCTTTAGATTTCTATGTTACTTGGTGGGTTGCCGTCCAAGTTCAAGGTGTCCTCTGCTGGTAGGATGTTTGGTGTTTCATGTGGTGGAGGTCTGTTTAGACTTTCTTTGAAATACTCAACCCATCGTTTCTGTTGTTCCTCTTATGATATCAATATCCTGCCTTCTTTATCTTTGATAGTGATTTCTGTACTTTGTTTTCAAGCTCTTGAGGGTAGCAAATCTTCTTTTCTCTGAGGTAGGTTTCTAGCAAACGGGAGCAACACTTTTTGCCGCTTCAACATGTACAATAACGAAATCTGTTGCAGTTTTTTTACATCCATAATTGTGAGCGATCTGTGTTGTTCTTAAATTCCATGCGGACTTGAGGGTTAGAGCCAAGTTAAAACTGTGCCTCTGTCAAAGAGTTTAAGCCTGGTACAATGAAGTCTCTAACACGTCATCCCCGATAGCAGTGTCTATTGTTGGACTTCCTTGGCCTGTTACATTTATTATTTATTTATACATTAATTTGTATTAGTGTCGTACAGTATTGTATTGCCTTGGATTTGGATAGAGTTGGCATTCTGCTATAGGGATACGTTGGATGCCCTCTACTTACTTACTAAGACTGAAGTTTATGAGCTGGCATTCTACGTGTCGCAGAGTTTAAAATACTACGTGAGTAGAGCAGGGAAGGAGAGGCGACTGAAAGTGTACGACCAACGAGCTACTGGAATCATGAGTATCAACTCTGTTTTGCCCTTTGCTAAAGGATGCTGAGCACCTATGGGTTTGTCCAGAGTGCAGTAACGTTGGTTCTTAATACATTAGAACAGATTACCATTGGTCTATGATATCTGCACGTTTCTACCAAGCACTTCCGCTTTCAGCCCAGTACATTTTCTATCAGCAAGTGTTTTTGTTACATCGGGTTAAACTGTGTCCATCCATTGACCGTCTAATACTAGCACCAAGAAAACTGCATGAAGTTTGATATCATCAGTGTGCTTCTCATTCGCCCATTATCAGCTGTGGCTTACTGTCTTCATCTGGACAAATCCTTCTGATTGTGGATTATCATATATAGGGACCTTTTATTTTATGTTAGTTAGACTAGTTAAATGTGTTTGTGTGTGTGTTTGGGTGTGTATGTGTGTGTGTTTGTGTATGTGTTTGGGTGTGTTTGTGTTTGTGTGTGTTTGTGTGTGTTTGTGTGTGTGTTTGTGTGCGTGTGTTTGTGTATGTGTTTGGGTGTGTTTTGTGTGTGTGTTTGTGTGTGTGTTTGTGTGTGTTTGTGTTTGTGTGTGTGTTTGTGTGTGTTTGTGTGTGTGTTTGGGTGTGTTTGTGTGTTTGTGTGTGTGTGTTTGTGTGTGTGTCTGTTTGGGTGTGTGTTTGTGTGTGTGTGTGTTTGGGTGTGTTTGTGTGTTTGTTTGTGTGTATTTGTGTGTGTGTTTGTGTATGTGTGTGTATGTGTGTTTGTGTGTGTATTTGGGAGTGTTTGTGTTTGTGTGTGTTTGTTTGTGTGTTTGTGTGTGTGTTTGTATGAGTGTGTTTGTGTGTGTGTGTGTTTGGGTGTATTTGTTTGTGTTTGTGTGTGTGTTTGTTTGTGTTTGTGCGTGTGTGTGTGTTTGTGTGTGTTTGGGTGTGTTTGTGTGTGTTTGTGTTTGTGTGTGTGTTTGTGTGTGTTTGTTTGTTTTTGTGTGTGTGTTTGTGTGTGCGTTTGTTTGTGTGTGTGTTTGTGTGTGTGTGTTTGTGTGTGTGTGTTTGTGTGTGTGTGTGTGTTTGTGTTTGTTTGTGTGTGTATTTGTGTGTGTTTGTGTGTGTTTGTGTATATGTTTGTGTGTGTATTTGTGTGTGTGTGTTTGAGTGTGTGTGTTTGTGTTTGTGTGTATGTGTTAGTGTGTGTGTGTGTTTGTGTGTGTGTGTGTTTGTGTATGTTTGTGTGTGTTTGTGTGTGTGTATTTGTATGTTTGTGTGTGTGTTAGTGTGTGTTTGTGTTTGTTTGTGTGTGTGTTTGTGTGTTAGTGTGTGTGTGTGTTTGTTTGTGTGTGTGTGTTTGTGTATGTTTGTGTGTGTTTGTGTGTATGTTTGTGTGTGTATTTGTGTGTGTGTGTTTGAGTGTGTGTGTTTGTGTTTGTGTGTATGTGTTAGTGTGTGTGTGTGTTTGTGTGTGTGTGTGTTTGTGTATGTTTGTGTGTGTGTATTTGTATGTTTGTGTGTGTGTTAGTGTGTGTTTGTGTTTGTTTGTGTGTGTGTTTGTGTGTTAGTGTGTGTGTGTGTTTGTTTGTGTGTGTGTGTTTGTGTATGTTTGTGTGTGTTTGTGTGTATGTTTGTGTGTGTTTGTGTGTTAGTGTGTGTGTGTTTGTTTGTGTGTGTGTGTTTGTGTATGTTTGTGTATGTTTGTGTGTGTGTGTGTGTGTTTGTTTGTGTGTGTGTGTGTGTGTTTGTGTGTGTGTGTGTGTGTGTTTGTGTGTGTGTGTGTGTTTGTGTGTTAGTGTGTGTGTGTGTTTGTTTGTGTGTGTGTGTGTGTGTTAGTGTGTGTGTGTGTTTGTTTGTGTGTGTGTGTGTGTTTGTGTATGTTTGTGTGTGTGTGTGTGTGTTTGTGTGTGTGTGTGTGTGTTTGTTTGTGTGTGTGTGTGTGTTTGTGTGTTAGTGTGTGTGTGTGTTTGTTTGTGTGTGTGTGTGTGTTTGTGTATGTGTGTGTGTGTGTTTGTGTGTGTTTGTTTGTGTGTGTGTGTGTGTGTTTGTGTGTGTGTGTGTGTGTGTTTGTTTGTGTGTGTGTTTGTTTGTGTGTGTGTGTGTGTGTGTTTGTGTGTGTGTGTCTGTGTGTATTTTACAGACAATTTTGTTCTGTTTTGCTGCAAGAAGAGGAACAGCTGAGAGTATACTGTCAGATGAAATGTTTGGTGAATGTCTTTGGATCATTTACTTAGAATTGAGAGCTCGCCTTCCAGAAATTGCAGCCCTGTGAGCATTTGCGATCTAAGGTGGAATGACAATGTTGTTGGGAGAACATTGAAAGTGTTCTAATGCTCAAAGGGTAGATGGTTGGTAAGGAGGAGAGTGGAGGGGAATTCATCGGCAACGACACGAGATATGCCACTTCATGATGGTGTCGTATCAAGTTATTAATAAAAACCTCAGTAAAGTATGTGTTTGTTTTCTGACAGTAAAATTTTTTTTTAAACCAAGCCTGCACACTTCCTGAGGATAATCAGAATAATCGGCCTTATTTCAAGTCCTATGGAAAACCCCGATGGAAGTAAACGCCGTAATCTTAAATATATTGTTTTTTTTTACAAGCGTTAACGAAACTTGACATGAAATGACATTTGACCGTTAGCGTGAGCTTCTATTAATCCTAGTTCAATCAACTTACTTATAACGGAGAGAGCTGCAGTGTTGTACACAACCTCTACAAATGCGACCTGTTAATCTATCCACAGGACACGCTTTTACTTCACTTTACTTTGACGTGGTTGTTAGTGAGGACTTCTATTTCTTCTATTTCAACCAACTTTCCTACATCCTAGAGAACTGCAACTATGTACACAACCTTTACTAAATCTACCAAATTTTGACAGATCCTCGAATGCGAAAAATACAAAAACCAAAATACACCAATTCACCAAATAAACAGCACAATAAAAATGTACACTCCTGATGAATTAAACTGTCTATCATCTTCTCTCTTTGTTCCTGGAACTGTTTATCATTTTTGTTGTTGACTTCCTTCCCAGCCTTTATGTTAAACTCTCTTCCGTGCTATAGGTTACCTGGGTAGTATCTTCTCTCTTTGTCCATATTACTTGTTACCAGTTATGTTGTAGACTCTCTTCTGTGTCACGAGGTTAAGCTAGGTAGTATCTTCTCTAATTTGTTCATATAACTTGTTACCAGTTATGTTGTAAACTCTCTTCCGTGTCACGAGGTTAAGCTGTCTAGTATCTTCTCTCTTTGTCCATATAACTTGTTACCAGTTATGTTGTAGACTCTCTTCTGTGTCATGAGGTTAAGCTGTCTAGTATCTTCTCTCTTTGTCCATATAACTTATTACCAGTTATGTTGTAAGCTCTCTTCCGTGTCACGAGGTTAAGCTGTCTAGTATCTTCTCTCTTTGTCCATATAACTTGTTACCAGTTATGTTGTAAGCTCTCTTCCGTGTCACGAAGGAAGACCTTTGTTTCTAATAGTGACCCTGGTATTCAAGTCATAATCCTCTCATGTCATATATCGTGATCTATCGTTCTTGTCACGGTCCATGTCTGCCACTCATCTCATCATTCGTAACCTAGGTGGTCGGAGGGGCATCATATCTGAGTACATCACGAGCCGCCCGTCGCCATCGTACTCAATCCATTATGTGCATTTCTGTTTCAATCAGTGTCACGCAGTCCATTTGCCGATACCATCCGTCCATCACATCAAGGAGAGCTCTCTTTCTCTTGTCAAATACTGCGCCTCACGCTGGGCAGATCCTGAAAGATTATCACAAGGTCGTATCAGCAAGTCTTTCGTGATTTGACAATTGAAAGGAGGTCCGGATATGGTCCAATAGATTGTCGGACAATATTTCGGACATTGACATTCGAGACGTGATCTAGGTGTGATACTCCAAGGATCCTTCTGAAACACATTATGTGCATGGTCTGTATTTTCCGCACAAATGCAGCATGTGACGTCCATGCTATTATTATTTATGAGAGCTGATTTTATTATTTTAATTATTGTAAATATTATTAGCTTTAAGTGGTATCGCTGGCAGAAAATTGTTAACGCTTCGATCTTGCGACAACGGGACATGGTTCGATCTTCAGTATGAACGTCCTTCGCCATTCTATCTTCTCCCCTCTCTCAGCTAGTTTTCTTCTTCGTTTTATTCTCCCCCTTGTTCACCCCTGATCACGTTGGTCTGCACAGGTTATCAATCAAATCCCCATACAAGTTAGATTACTGAGGAACACCGCACTGTATTGCATTCAGTTCTCTCCCCCAGCGTCTCCTTTAGCGTCTCCCCAGCGTCTCTTTCAGCGTCTCTCCCAGCGTCTCCATTTGCTTCTCGCCAAGCGTCTCCTCCAGTGTCTCCCCCAGCTTCTCCCCCAGCTTCTCCCACAGATTCTCCACCAGCTTCTCCCACAGATTTTCCCCCAGCTTCTCCCACAGATTCTCCACCAGCTTCTCCCAGAGATTCTCGCCCAGCTTCTCCCCTAGCTTCTCCCACATATTCTCCCCCAGCTTCTCCACCAGCTTCTCTCACAGATTTTCCTCCAGCTTTTTCCACAGATTCTCCCCCAGCTTCTCCCCAGCTTCTCCCCCAGCGTCTCTCCCAGCCTCTCCTCCAGCTTCTCCCCCAGCTTCTCTCCCAGCTTCTACACCAGCC
This sequence comes from Ariolimax columbianus, assembly GCA_036924085.1. Taxonomy (NCBI): domain Eukaryota; kingdom Metazoa; phylum Mollusca; class Gastropoda; order Stylommatophora; family Arionidae; genus Ariolimax; species Ariolimax columbianus. The sequence continues at coordinate 20,463,573 of JAVGWX010000010.1, read as the reverse complement.
TCTCCCCCAGCCTCTGCCCCAGCGTCTCCCCCGGCTTCTCCCCAGCTTCTCCCCCAGTTTCTCCCCCAGCGTCTCCCTCAGCTTCTCTCATATATTCTCCCCAGCTTCTCCTCCAGCTTCTCCCCCAGCTTCTCCCCTGCTTCTCCCCCAGCTTCTCCCCCAGCTTCTTCCCCAGATTCTCCCCTTACTTCTCTCCTAGCTTCTCCACCAGCTTCTCCCCCAGCTTCTCTCCTAGCTTCTCCACCAGCTTCTCCCCCAGCTTCTCCACCAGCTTCTCCCCCAGCTTCTCCTCCAGCTTCTCCCCCAGCTTCTCCCCCAGCTTCTTCCCCAGATTCTCCCCTTACTTCTCTCCTAGCTTCTCCACCAGCTTCTCCCCCAACTTCTCCCTCAGCTTCTCCCCCAGGTTCTCCCTCAGCTTCTCCCCCAGCTTCTCCCCCAACTTCTCCCCCAGCTTCTCCCCCAACTTCTCCCTCAGCTTCTCCCCCAACTTCTCCCCCAGCTTCTCCCTCAACTTCTCCCTCAGCTTCTCCCTCAACTTCTCCCTCAGCTTCTCCCCCAACTTCTCCCCCAGCTTCTCCCCCAACTTCTCCCCCAGCTTCTCCCCCAACTTCTCCCTCAGCTTCTCCCCCAGATTCTCCCCCAGGTTCTCCCCCAACTTCCCCCCCCCAGCGTCTCCCCCAGCTTCTCCCCCAACTTCTCCCCCAACTTCTCCCTCAGCGTCTGCCCCAGCTTCTCTCCCAGCTTCTCCCCCAGCTTCTCTCCAAATTTATTGTACTTGCTACATTATTACGACTGCATTATGAATGTCGCAAGGTTACGGATTTGCCTGGAATTCTCACTAGTCGGAAACGTGTCGCTGTTTTTCATTTGGAATGGTTAATTCGCTAGTTTTTTGTGTTTTCTTTCTTCCGATTATCCTGGCCTGGACATTGGGTATATGAATTAACCCGACTCTTGAACCTGTATCGTATTTTCACGGTCTAGTTCACACGGCTGAACTTCACGAGATAGGCGCCCTTCGCCCTAGCTGCATACAGCGTGGGTTTTGGTGTGACTGTAATTTTGACACGACTATAATAGACTAAAACACGGACCGGGAGAGATGCCCAACACATCACTCACACGCTGAGTAATGTTACTACGACCTCTTGCGGTTATGGGAAAGGCACTACACACAACGATATATATCATCCCTTTCCCGCTGCCTTGCGGGATACCTGTTTACGGGAAAGGCTTTGGGAGTAAACCCTGAGAAAAATTCTGCATCATGTGCTATTTTCAGTCGTCTCGAGAAAATCTTGCCACTGGCCAAATGTAGCTCAGGATCAGAAAGTGAGGTGAACAAAAGACGCAGTTTCTTCCTCACTTTAATCCAAATCACAGCGCAAGACACCCATTTCAGCGGACACTGCAAAAGAAACGACTGTCCACACGGCTGAAAAAAGAGAGCGGTCTTCATCACATGTGATGGACGAACAACAACAACATTTGCCACTAAGTCTCTACTGCATATGTTCTTGATAAGGAAAGGAAAACCTCGAAACGAGCGAGCTGTAAACAAATATTGTTTGTTCGTGACATCATCATGAAGCATGCATTTCGCAGAACGCCACTCACATCATTTCACAGAACGCTTCTCACATCACATCATTTCACAGAACGCATCTCACATCACACCATTTCACAGAACGCATCTCACATCACACCATTTCACAGAACGCATCTCACATCACATCATTTCACAGAATGCATCTCACATCACATCATTTCACAGAACGCATCTCACATCACATCATTTCACAGAACGCATCTCACATCACATCATTTCACAGAACGCATCTCACATCACATCATTTCACAGAATGCATCTCACATCACATCATTTCACAGAACGCATCTCACATCACATCATTTCACAGAACGCATCTCACATCACATCATTTCACAGAACGCCACTCACATCACATCATTTCACAGAACGCATCTCACACCATTTCACAGAACGCATCTCACACCATTTCACAGAACGCATCTCACACCATTTCACAGAACGCATCTCACACCATTTCACAGAACGCATCTCACATCATTTCACAGAACGCCGCTCACACCATTTCACAGAACGCATCTCACACCATTTCACAGAACGCATCTCACATCATTTCACAGAACGCCGCTCACACCATTTCACAGAACGCATCTCACACCATTTCACAGAACGCATCTCACATCATTTCACAGAACCCCGCTCATACCATTTCACAGAACGCATCTCACACCATTTCACAGAACGCCGCTGACACCATTTCACAGAACGCATCTCACACCATTTCACAGAACGCGTCTCACATCATTTCACAGAACGCCGCTCACACCATTTCACAGAACGCATCTCACACCATTTCACAGAACGCATCTCACATCATTTCACAGAACGCCGCTCACACCATTTCACAGAACGCATCTCACACCATTTCACAGAACGCATCTCACATCATTTCACAGAACGCCGCTCACATCGCATCATTCTGAAAGAAACTTGATCTCTTGCCAAAAATCTATTCTGTTCCAGATTTATGTCTAATCATTTCTTGACATCTTGGTACCATCGCCTTATTGGTCTGCTTCTGTCTCTCTTGTCCCGTAGCATTAATGTTCTCTAAAGACCGTTGTGTCTTCTGATGTGGCCAAATTATTTCAATTTTCTGTTCATGATGGAGTTTATGAACCAGTTTTCTCTTGTCGAAAGTCTGCATTCTTCTTTTTTCGGTTTATTGTATTCTGAGAACCTTTCTAAAATATTTTGACTCGAAGGACTTGAGATTCTCTTCCTTGAGGTACGGGGAACTGTCTATGTTTCGCGACCTTAGGCCGCAACGGGAAAGCACAGATTCTCAAAATGTTCACTTTTGTTGTTTTGCTGGTATTCTGTCTTAGTTTCCTCAGGTTGTGTAGCAGCTTCTGTATTTCCATTGTCAATCTCCTTCGACATTATTGTCAAATATAAAACCCAGATATTCGAAGTTCGTGATCTGTTTTATTTCCAAACCCTCGAATTTGAATTGATGTTGACTTCTTGTTTTGTTGATGGTCCTTATCTTTGTGTTGTTTATGTTTACAACCAGATTTTGATCTTTGCTTCATCTGTCGACATCTGGAATTAGCTGCTCTAACCCCTCCGACGTGTTCGATAGTACCATGAAAAAAAACACGAATAACTAAAATGTTGGAATTCCAGGCTTTCTATTACTTCATTTTCCTTTCTGTTGCTAGTTACATGTTTTCTATTACTAGTTATACGTTTTCTGTTGCTACTTACATGTTTTCTGTAGCTAGTTACATGTTTTGTGCTGCTAGTTACATGTTTTCTGTTGCTAGTTACATGTTTTCTTTTGTTAGTTACATGTTTCCTGTTGCTAGTTACATGTTTTTTGTTGCTAGTTACATGTTTTCTGTTGTTAGTTACATGTTTCCTGTTGTTAGTTACATGTTTGTTTTCTATTGTTAGTTACATGTTTCCTGTTGCTAGTTACATGTTTTCTGTTGCTAGTTACATGTTTTCTATTGCTAGTTACATGTTTCCTGTTGCTAGTTACATGTTTTCTGTTTTTAGTTACATGTTTTCAAGTGCCTTTTGTGACCGTTGTCGCGAACAAACATTCTCCATTTGTTCTTTTACATTCTCTTCTGTCTTTTTTTCTGAGGGTTTCACGGCAGATATTGTATAGAAAAATTGGTGTACTACTTTCGCAAGGCGTTAACTATAACAAGCCTCCTAAGAGGTCTACCCAGCTGTAAATGTGTACGTGACTTCCAGTTAGTTAAAGATAGACGACGAAAAAACATTATGCGCCCTAATTAAGAACAAGCTTTAATCTCCCAGCACCAAGTCTCCAGCACAGAGTTCCAGACAGCAGGTCCTAGTATTGGCCTTAATTTACAATTTGATTTCTATTTGTAAAACAAATGTTTTAACAATATTACTGTTGTTATTATTATTATATATTAAAATGCTACTTTTACGTTAGTAATATTTAATAATATTGTTTTTGTCAATGTATTATAATCGTGTATAGCCGGGGTCGAAATGAAAGCCAAGAGCAGTAACAATGTAGCCTACTAAAGAAGATGTAAGAGGCGACAAGGGAAAGCGAGTGTTTGCCAAAGACCTGGATGCTCCCTCCTGTGCGGACTATTGGCCACAGGGCAAACACTTAATGCTTCTACATGCCGTGGTAGAAGTGGAGCGACTTGGTCGTCAGGCTAAGGGGGAGGAAGGGAGTAAGGACCCGAAGAAGCAGCAGGGAATGAGCAAGACGAATGTAGAAAAAAGAAAACGAAGAAAAAAAAGAAGAAGAAAAAGAAGAAGACGATAAAAGAAGAAGACAAAGAAGAAGAGGTAGAAAAAGAAGAAGAAGAAGATGATGATGATGAAGAAGAAGAAGAAGAAGAAGAAGAAGAAGAAGAAGAAGAAGAAAAAGTAGAAGAACAAAATAATAAGAAGAAGAAGAAGGAAGACAAAGAAGAAAAAGAACAAGAAAAAGACAAAGATAGAGAAGAAAAATAAGAAGAAAAAGAAGAAGAGAAAGATAAAAAAAAGGAGGAGAAGAAGCAGAAGAAGAAGAAGAAGAAGAAGAAGAAGAAGAAGAAGAAGAAGAAGAAGAAGAAAAAAAAGAAGAAGAACCAGGAGAAGAGGAAAATAAAGAAGAAGAAGAAAAAGACGACGACCAAGGAGATTTGGACATTGAGCCAGTTACCCCGTTGTGTAGAAGCTACAAACCTCAACTCAATACTGTATAACATCTCCAGACAAAACGACAAGGTCTTGGAACCCAGCCCCTTCAAACTCGACCGGGACAATCTCAAGTACGGTGGGCTGAGTGGGAGACAACAATCCGACTATTACAACAATCACATGAAGCCAATATATGCGGGCCCAGGCCCCAAGACGACCCGTAGTACGATGGAGTGACAATATAAGAAAGAACCAGGATTAGATTCCAACCAGACCAAAAGCAAGACGTCAGATAGACCAGTATGGCGTGCATCCTGGGAAGCCTCTACAATCTGGTCCAGAAGACAAGCTGGTAAGTAAGTATTATTACTACTATTACTACTACTATTATTACTACTATTACTACTACTATTATTACTACTAGTATTACTACTATTATTACTATTATTATTACTACTATTATTACTAATTATTACTACTATTATTACTACTATTATTAATACTATTATTACTACTATTATTACTATTATTATTGCTACTATTATTACTATTATTATTACTACTACTTACTACTACTATTATTGCTACTATTACTACTACTATTATTGCTATTATTATTACTACTATTACTACTACTATTACTACTACTATTATTGCTATTATTATTACTACTATTACTACTATTATTACTACTACTATTATTTCTACTATTATTATTCCTACTTTTATTACTACTATTATTACTACTATTACTACTATTATTACTACTATTATTACTACTATTACTACTAATATTATTTCTACTATTATAATTACTACTATTATTTCTACTTTTATTACTACTATTATTACTACTATTACTACTACTATTATTTCTACTTTTATTACTAATATTATTTCTACTATTACCACTACTATTATTGTTACTATTATTACTACTATTACTACTACTGTTATGCTACTATTATTTGTGGTAATTTTACTACTATCATTGCTACTATTATTACTACTATCTTTGCTACTATTATTACTACTATTATTATTACTAGTATTGCTGGGTTTCTTTCATATTTAAATTATTTAGATTTTCATTATTATTATTATTAGCAAAATTTAGTATTATTTATATGATGATTATTACATTTTGTATTATTCCTTTTTGTGATTACTGTTTTAATTATTATTCTAACTATTCAAATTGTTACTATTTTGAATGTTACGTTATAACTTATAAATATAATGTTATTATAATTTGTATTACTATTATTATTATTTATGTTATAACGATCATAACCCTTATAACTATTCATCCCGTAACCAGTGAGGTCGTTGTGGCACACATGAAGACATCCTCACAACCCCACGCCACCCTTCTCTGTCAGCGGTCGCTCCCTGTGGCTCTTCTAGTCGGAGATTGGTCCATTCTTTTAAGTTGTCCTGCCACCTCTTTTTGGGACGGTCTCTTCGTCGTCTGCCTTGCACCTTTTCGTGGAGGATCGTATTTGCTAGACCGTTTGATCTCGATATGTGACCGTACCAAGCGAGTTTCCTTGTTTTCACAGTTGACAAGAGATCTTCAAAAGGCCCTATTGCTGTTGTAATTATTAAAATGGCCTCTACAATTATTGAGCTTTTGATTACAATTATTCATACTATATTACTATTTTTCTGTTACTAATATTATCATTATTATTTTTCTCACGGCGTGGACTAGTGGCTAAGTGACACGGCTCACAACTAGAAGGTGCTTGGTTTGATCCCCGTTACAGCACCTGCCGCTACCCCGGAGAAGCAAACTCTTAGAAAATGCAGAAGGAAGTAGACCCTTAAATACAATGGATGCTGAAATCGGATACACTGGGCCGACAGACGCAAAATAAAAACCACAGTGCAACGCACACCACCTTGGGGATTTGAGAAATAAGGCGTAGGAGAACGAAAATAAATCACTGTAACTATTGTTCCAGCTATTGTTATTTTTCTTTATATTTTTCTATGAATATTATTAGTATTACTAACATTATTAATAATGCTATTATTATTATTTATTACTGTTATCATAATTATTAATATTGTAATTATAGTTATTACTAAAATTGTTGTATTACTATTAGTTTTAATACAATTATAATAATTATTTAATTACTATTATTACTATTGCAAAGATTGTGACTACTATTATTGCTACTTCTACTACTACTATTATTACTACAATTGCTATTACAATCCGTAGTATTATTATTACTGTTATTGTTCTTACTATTACATGTACTACTGATATTATTAATACTACTACTACTACTATAACTATTATAACTACTATTACTATTATTATTAGTAGTATTATTATTACTGCTATTATTACAACTGATATTATTATTTCTATTACTACTGATATTATTAATACTGCTACTTAACTTAACTTAACTTAACGTCTTTATACTGGTTTAGAAGACTATGCAGAGTTTGTATACAACCAGTGTCATTTTCCTTTCCTTGCTCTAAACGCTATGCGTATCCATTCTATTCTTATATACATTAATTGTCCCTGCCTCCACTACTTCCTGTGGCAATACATTCAGAGCATTCACCACTCTCTGACTAAAACATATTTCCTAATATCTAATCTGTACCTTTCTTTAGTTAATTTGTAGCTACACTCTCTTGTTCTTGAAGGTGGTTGTATTTTGAAAAACTTGTTATATTCTATTTTATCCTTTCCTTTGAATATCTTATAAACCTGTATTAAGTCACCTTGAATTCTTCTCTTTTCTAGACACTCTAGGCCGGTTTTTCTGAGTCTTTCCTCGTAACTATAATTCTGGAATCCCACTATCAGCTTTGTCACTCATTTTTGTATCCTTTCCGGCATGTTTATATTTCCTCTACGATAAGCACTCCACACCTGTACACAGTACTTCAATCTAGGTCTAACTAATGCGTTATATAGTTTGACTATCACTTCCTTGCTCCTATGTTTAATATTGCTTTTTATCATACCTAACATTGCATTTGCCCTTTTCACTGCTACCTGAATTTGCTCACTCACTTTACCTGTATGATCTATTATAACACCTAGGTCCCTCTCCTTATCTATCATTCTAATATTGTTCTGGCACATTATATAATTATGTTCCATATTGGATCTACCCATATGGATGACTGTACTTGTAGCTAAATTAAATTTTATTTTCCAGCTTGCAGATCATTATCGAATTTTATCTGAATCCGACCTCAATGGATCCCATATCAATGTCCAAATCGTTTATATATTTCAACAACAAAATTGGTCCCAAAACAGAGTACTCATAATTTATGCCCACTTTCTGCCTTCTATCCGTTAACAAATTTTTATTCCATTTGGCAACTTTTCCACCTATCCCATGTTATTTTAAAATTATAAATAATCTTTGTTAAGGTACTCTATCAAGGACCTTTGCAAAATCCAGATAAATAACATCTACAGTCTTCACTTTATCTATCATTTTAGTAACCTCCTCCATGAATTCTATTAGATTTGTTAAGCACGATCTCCCTCTAGAAAACCAATGCTGACTATTTATGATTAGATTAAACTTGTATAAATGCATTGCAAAGTTTTCTTTGAAAATTGACTAACATTTTACAGGCTATTCTCGTTAAACTCACCGGTCTATAATTTGCTGGATCTGATTTTTTGCCCTTTTTGAAAAAGGGGATCACTCCTGCATTACTACTATTGTTACTACTATTATTACTACTGTTACTACTTTATTATTAGCACTGCTACTATTACTATTACTACTTTTATTATATAATGCGATGCTTCCCTGATCGTCCACACGGAAGCAGAATAACAGATCCTCATTTATAGGTTGGCAAAATCTTGTAATCTGTTTGGACTCCCCATTCAGCGTACAAAAGACGAGAGTGATGGCTCAGGGTGCAGATTCACCAGACATTATCTTAAAAGATAAAAATCTGGAGGTAGTAAATCACTTCAAGTAACTCGGATCTATCATCACCGATAACCTTTCACTGGACGCAGAGCTGGATCTATCATCATCGATAACCTTTCACTGGACCCAGAGCTGGATCTATCATCACCGATAACCTTTCACTGGACGCAGAGCTGCAGAAACGATTAGGAATGGGCTCATCAGCACTTGCCAGGTTCTGGTAGAGAGTGTGGAATAACAAGATGCTGACCATCTCTACAAAGGTTCCTGTGTACAGATCATGTGTGATTAGTACCCTGCTCTATGGTAGCGAAACATGGACTATGTATGCCTCACATGAGCAAAGGCTAAATGCTTTTCATATCCGCTGCCTAAGTCGCATACTTAGAATTTCAAGGAGTGACATAGTGACTAACAACGAAGTGTTGGACCGTGCAGAGATTGTCAGCTTAGTTCCGATCCTACGCCAGCGCCGCTTGCGGTGGCTTGATCACGTGTGCAGAATAGCGGATGGGCGAATACCAAAAGATATCATTTACGGAGAGCTGACCACGGGCAAGCGTAAAAAAGGTTGACCTTTCCTCCGCTACAAAGATGTTTGCAAGCGTGACCTGAAAGCGTTGGATATGAACACCTGCAACTGGGAAGAACTTGCCAAAGACAGACTCGGTTGAAGGCAGGCTTTGTGTGTTGGTCTGCAGGCAGGGGAAGAGAAGATTCGTCAAGATGCAGACTACAAACGTTTGCGCCTAAAAGTAGGGCAACTAACTGTCTACTCTCTAGTGTGTGGGCCATTATCTCTCCAGACTGACACGATGCCAATCAATCAATTATTATTACGGCCATTACTAATAGTATTAACGATATTATGGTTTCTATTATTGTTACTATTTTTATCACGATTATTATTTTCATTAACACTATTATTACTACAATAATAATTTTGTTACTACTATTATTGCTGGCTATTAATATTACTATTATTATTCATTGTATTAATACTATTTTATTACTACAATTGCTATTTCACATTATTACTGTTATTGATATTTCCATTAAAATGTATATTAGGACTATCATTACTATTAATTTTATTATTAATATTATTATTAACATTATTATTACTATTTTAGCTGTTTTTATTAATAACCAGTCTTCTATTGATACCGATAACAGTATTAATACTATTATTAAAACTATGATACCATTATTATAACTGCTACTATTACCATTACTTTTGTTATTACTATTACTACTTATATTGCTACTATTACTGCTATTTCTTATTATTAATATTATAACTATTAATACTACTTAGTAGCCGCCTTCGTCATGACTGACTATAGGCTAATAAGACTTTGGAGTGGTAAGCAAAATTCTGTGCTTTGATTTGTATGCTCTCTTTCTCCTTATGGGGTTGTCATTTCACTTCCCTTTGTTTCAAGAGCTTCTTTTCACGCATCATGAGGTAGCTCTTCAGGGTGCATCTCCACTTGGATCGGCCTGCAGCTTTCTCTTCCCAGGATGTCATATTCATGTCCAGAGCCTTTATTTCACGCTAACACACATCTTTCTCTTCCCAGGATGTCATATTCATGTCCAGAGCCTTTATTTCACGCTAACACACATGTTTCTCTTCCCAGGATGTCATATTCATGTCCAGAGCCTTTATTTCACGCTAACACACATCTTTCTCTTCCCAGGATGTCATATTCATGTCCAGAGCCTTTATTTCACGCTAACACACATGTTTCTCTTCCCAGGATGTCATATTCATGTCCAGAGCCTTTATTTCACGCTAACACACATCTTTCTCTTCCCAGGATGTCAGATTCATGTCCAGAACCTTTATTTCACGCTAACACACATCTTTCTCTTCCCAGGATGTCAGATTCATGTCCAGAACCTTTATTTCACGCTAACACACATCTTTCTCTTCCCAGGATGTCATATTCATGTCCAGAGCCTTTATTTCACGCTAACACACATCTTTCTCTTCCCAGGATGTCATATTCATGTCCAGAACCTTTACTTCACGCTAACACACATCTTTCTCTTCCCACGATGTCATATTCATGTCCAGAGCCTTTATTTCACGCTAACACACATCTTTGAGCCTCAAATGTGGAGGCCTACTGCTCGTCCTTCATCCATCAATTGTCCACAGATGATGTCTTTGGAAATGTGGCCATCTTAGATGCGACAAACAAGATCAAGGCATCGTGGTCCTCCCTGTTTGAGAGGAGTGTACAGGCTTAGAAGATCGGTGCAAGAGTCCACAACTGTATTTCTCACTCTGTCACTCGATGTAGATTTCTCACTCTGTCACTTGATGTAGATTTTTCACTCTGTCACTCGATGTAGATTTCTCACTCTGTCACTTGATGTAGATTTCTCACTCTCTCACTCGATGTAGATTTCTCACTCTGTCACTCTATGTAGATTTCTCACTCTGTCACTTGATGTAGATTTCTCACTCTGTCACTTGATGTAGATTTGTCACTCTGTCACTCGATGTAGATTTCTCACTCTGTCACTTGATGTAGATTTCTCACTCTGTCACTTGATGTAGATTTCTCACTCTGTCACTCGATATAGATTTCTCACTCTGTCACTAGATGTAGATTTCTCACTCTGTCACTCGATGTAGATTTCTCACTCTGTCACTCGATGTAGATTTCTCACTCTGTCACTTGATGTAGATTTCTCACTCTGTCACTCGATGTAGATTTCTCACTCTGTCACTTGATGTAGATTTCTCACTCTGTTACTCGATGTAGATTTCTCACTCTGTCACTTGATGTAGATTTCTCACTCTGTCACTCGATATAGATTTGCCACTCTGTCACTCGATGTAGATTTGCCACTCTGTCACTAGATGTAGATTTCTCACTCTGTCACTTGATGTAGATTTCTCACTCTGTCACTTGATGTAGATTTCTCACTCTGTCACTCGATGTAGATTTGTCACTCTGTCACTCGATGTAGATTTCTCACTCTGTCACTCGATGTAGATTTCTCACTCTGTCACTTGATGTAGATTTCTCACTCTGTCACTTGATGTAGATTTCTCACTCTGTCACTCGATATAGATTTCTCACTCTGTCACTAGATGTAGATTTCTCACTCTGTCACTCGATGTAGATTTCTCACTCTGTCACTCGATGTAGATTTCTCACTCTGTCACTTGATGTAGATTTCTCACTCTGTCACTCGATGTAGATTTCTCACTCTGTCACTTGATGTAGATTTCTCACTCTGTTACTCGATGTAGATTTCTCACTCTGTCACTTGATGTAGATTTCTCACTCTGTCACTCGATATAGATTTGCCACTCTGTCACTCGATGTAGATTTGCCACTCTGTCACTAGATGTAGATTTCTCACTCTGTCACTTGATGTAGATTTCTCACTCTGTCACTTGATGTAGATTTCTCACTCTGTCACTCGATGTAGATTTGTCACTCTGTCACTCGATGTAGATTTCTCACTCTGTCACTCGATGTAGATTTCTCACTCTGTCACTCGATATAGATTTGCCACTCTGTCACTCGATGTAGATTTGCCACTCTGTCACTAGATGTAGATTTCTCACTCTGTCACTTGATGTAGATTTCTCACTCTGTCACTTGATGTAGATTTCTCACTCTGTCAATCGAAGTAGATTTGTCACTCTGTCACTCGATGTAGATTTCTCACTCTGTCACTTGATGTAGATTTGTCACTCTGTGACTCGATGTAGATTTGTCACTCGATGTAGATTTGTCACTCTGTCACTCGATGTTGATTTCTCACTCTGTCACTCGATATAATTCCAAGAATGGAACGCAGACACCGCAGCTGGAAGGTGTTACGCCTGTGCTCCTGTTTGACATAGGTTGCACAAGTTTCATTACGATATTGAATGGTACTGACGACACATGCATTGTACATCTTGGCTTTGGTTTTAATTGTCAATTTTTGGTTTTCCAAAACACGCATTGTGAGGAGAGCAAATGTAGCAGCAGCTTTGTCAATGCGACTGTCTATTTCTTGATCTAGAGAGTGCTGTCGTTGATGAGGGACCCCAGATATGTGAATTAGTACACATCTGCCAGTTCATAATTATTGTTGCTAAGAGTTAGCGTGGCACCTACGATCTATCAAGCTCTGAAGTTCCTGATGGCGATCTCTCTGATCTTCGATTTGGCCTTGAGCCTTGCAATGTTAAACAGCTGACCATCCGTCCTAGTGTGAATGCAGATTTCTTCATTTGCGTTATCAAACTGTTGCTTCAGTAACAGAGCAAAGAAGATTCAGAACAGTGTCGAGGTCAGAACGCATCTTACTTTTCCTGAAATTGCCGAGAAAGAAAATCATGTCGATGGTTGCTCTTCCAGACCTGCATCCCCACTTCTTGTTCTTGTTCTTGTTCTTGTTCTTCTTCTTCTTCTTCTTCTTCGCACGCTGTCAGACGTCAACCTGTATTTTTTTGAAAAAAGCAGCGGTCATCCTGAGGCTATCAACAGTGGCCATAGAGCTTGTCTAGTGTTGCCACTGGTGATGGCCACATCTGCTTTCTCTGATCCTCGCATGTCGGGCAGTTTGGCAGCAAATGTTCAGCGGTCATTTGCTCGGTACCACACGGGCATTCGTCAGTGCCACCTATCTTCAATTTATTGAATAGGTGGTACCTCAGTCTATTATGGCCTGTGCGAATTCTGAAGACGACGACCTGCTCTCTTCTGTTCAGCTGGTAAAAGGCATCGTTTTTTGTGTAGCCAGTATGTTCTGTTTCCCATTTGGTCATGTATCTAGCTCTAATTAGCCTTTTTGACTCTTCATAGGTCACACTAGAATCTGGTTGTTGTAGTCTTGCACCTACTTTTGCCAGTCTGTCTGCCTCCTCGTTGCCTTGGATGTTACAGTGGGATGGAACCCACTGTACCACTACTTTTTTTAGTGCGGACTGCTGGCATAGTTGACAGAGTACTGCTCTTAAATCATTAAGTTCAGTATTTTTCCGTCTTTTTAGTGCTGTGACTACGGCCAGGGCATCTGTAAACAGGACTATATGGCTTTCGTTTCGTTTGCCTGTCACCAAATTTTCTCCTGCAGCCCTCAGTGCCTCTGTCTCCGCTCTGAAATTGCTTGAGGCATCCCCACTATGACTTCGGATACACATGTTCAGCAAATTTTCGAAGCCATAGTCAGATTACTCTTGCGAAGATCTCCCTGCAACACTGAGCAGAGAGACACCTCGATAGTTATTACAGTCACTTCTATCACCTTTGTTTTTGTATAATGTTACAGTTTGTTCATCTCTCATATATTGAGGTATAGCGGTGTCTTTCCAGCACTGGTAAAATATCATATAAAGCAGTTGCAAAAGTGTATCCTTACAGCGTTTCATCAAATCAGGTGGGATCCTATCGCTGCCTGCTGCTTTGTTCGAGGTCAAGCTATCAATACCTTATTATCACTAGTTTTGGTATTATCAGTATGGTTATTATTACTGTTATTCTATTTTATTACATTTAATATTATTATTACAATTATTTATATTATTACTACTGTTACTGTTATTTGATTATTACTACTTGTATTACTATTTGCATTATTATTTTGTTATTATTATAACGATTATAGCTATTATTAATATTTGCTATTATTGTTATTAATTTTGGTAGTATTACTATTATTGCTTTTATTATTACTATTATAGCTATCGTTATTATTACAATTGGTATTATTACTATTATTATTATTATTACTTTTGCTATTATTACTATTATTTTTATTATTGTTACCATTGTTACTATAACTATTGCTATTATTAATATTATTATTATTACTGTGGGCATTATTTTTATTATTATATTACTACTATTGTTGTTATTATTATTATTTTTGCTATTATTACTATTATTATTATCACTATAGTATTGCTGCTATTTTTACTAGTATTATTGCTGTTACTGCTATTATTGCTATTATTACTTCTTCTTCTTCATCGTACGCAGTCAGACATCAACCATTATTTTTTCGAAAAAAGCAGCGGTCATCCTGAGGCTGTCGACACTGCCATAGAGCTTGTCTAGTGTTTCCACTGGTGATGGCCACATCTGCTCTCTCTGATCCTCGTATGTCGGGCAGTTTTGCAGCAGATGCTGAGCGGTCATTTTACCAGTACCACACGGGCATTCGTCAGTGCCACCTATCTTCAGTTTGTTGAATAGGTGATACCTCAGTCTACTGTGGCCAGTGCGAAGTCTGATGACCACGACCTGCTCTCTTCTGTTCAACTGGTAATATGCATCGTTTTTGGTGTAGCCAGTATGTTCGGTTTCCCATTTGGTCATGTATCTAGCCCTATTATTACTATTATTATTATTATTACCGTTATTGCTAGCACTATTACTATTTATGGTTTATTTTTATTATTATAATTTTTTTTGGTATTATTTTTACTTTTATTACTTCTGTTACTATTATCACTATTTTGCTATAATTTTATAATTTGAATTATATTATAATAATTATTACTATTGTTAATTAGTATTAGTTTTTCCTTCTGTTATCTTCTCCAAGTAAGGCATGGGATCACCACTACAGTAGATCCAAGTACAAGAAGCGTTTCCGATCATCTGTAGTAGTGGTTTTATTGCAATGGTTTTACATGACGAGTTTGCTTGCCTCGGACCTAACATAGGCTTGAAGACAATGAACGTTCATGATTAGTGAGTACTTACCTCCAACTGAAAGCTACGTGACATCGGGAGATGCACATTTGATGCTCTTACAATCCACATGAAGAGATCAGTAACTAGGAATCTTAATCCAGCTATTTCGATGAAGGGCGTTAATCACACTAGAAACTACTTTTCCAAATGATTAAGGAAAATAAAATCACATATTTATGGCCTGATTTGCGCAGTGGTAGAGCCTCTGCTATTCAAAGCAAAGGTGCCATATTCAACATCAGTTATCAGCACGTTCTAGTCGACCCAGCTGTAAATAAGTACCTGGCTTACTGTTTGGATGGAAAAGCAGTAAGGGAAGGAACTAACCAACCAAAGTCTGCTATAAGACAACATTTAACTCTATACTACAATATTGACAGTTCATCCTATTGGTAACTGACGGGGAGAAAGATAGATCCCATCTAGCCTTCCTATCATATTATATAACAAAACTAGAGGCTGTTGTGCATGTAGCTAGCAACCGTGCTATGTAAATAGCTGAGATAGTGTAATCACCTTCAGTAAATGAGCAGATTTGGGTTTCCTGTAAGCGGGCCAGTTGCAGCTGTGAACTATGCTCCACACTGGAGCGAAAATGCGAATAATAAAATATACTGTTGATGTGGAGGAAGTGAGAGATTCTGGATTGAACGATGTCTCTGCCCTTTGTCGTGTCTTCTTCATTGTCGTTGGCTTTCAAATACTCCTATCTTTTTATTGAATAAACTTTGAAGTCTATGGCGTCTATACCGATTTCCCTTCAAATGATCTCATCCATTTCCTTCATAAACTAGATGTCTCAGACATCTCTTACAACTATACAGTTTTCCCTCAAATAGCCACATCTATTTCCCTTACCAACTAGATGGTCTGTATAAGGCTTATCTTAACACTTTCAAATTTGCCCATCAAATAACCACACATATTTCCCTCAGAAACTAGATGGCCTGTCTTAGTCGTCTCTTATTATTATACAGTTTTTCTCTCAAATAACCCCATCTATTTCCCTCAGAAACTAGATGGCCTGTCTTAGTCGTCTCTTATTATTATACAGTTTTTCTCTCAAATAACCCCATCTATTTCCCTCAGAAACTAGATGGCCTGTCTTAGTCGTCTCTTATTACTATACAGTTTTTCTCTCAAATAACCCCATCTATTTCCCTCAGAAACTAGGTAATCGGCAAATGCTTCTCTAATCACCATACAGTTTATCGCTGTTAATGCTAACATCTCTCACTCTCTCTCTTTCTCTCTCTCTCATGAACTTGGTGGTACGTCTCAGGCTTTTCGAGTCGCCCCACAGTTTATGCATGAATTGGATTGGTGATGTATATGTTGTCACTCTGCTCCTCTTGTGGAGCCGGAAGACCTGGAGAACATGTTATATCATCTGTTTTCTCTCCCCACATGATCATATGTCTGTGTGCCAGATTTTGATTTGTTGAACATGATGTTTCATTCTGCAGTGACCTGACCTAGCTGAAATCTGAATACTGACACTGGACGTCTTCCTGGCAAGGGTTAGTATGTTTCTGATATACTATCATCATGTAGCATGTCCTTTATAGAACGTTGCTCCCATCACAGTCGGTCTGAAAGAAACTGGTTCCCTTGCCAAAATGCCAGCCTCCGCCACAATCATACCCAGGCATTCCTGGATATCTTGGTGCCATCATCTTCTTGGTCTACCCCTTCCTCTTTTACCTGGTACCATGCCTGCCATCGCTGTTCTCTTCAGACCGTTGTGTCTCTTGATGTGACCAAAGTATTTGCATTTTCTAGCAAAAGTGGAATTGATAAACTAGTTCTCATCTATGCTCAACTCTTGCCGAATGTCTACATTTGTTCTATTCTCTGTCCAGGGTATTCTGAGGATCTTTCTGTAACATTTTGACTCGAAGGATTCGATTCTTTGTCTGGAAGTTTTGGTAATCGTCCATGATTCACAACTATAAGCTGCCACAGGAAAAACACAGACTCTCAAGACTTTTACTTTTATCATTTTGTTGGTGCCCTGCCATAATTTCTTCAGGCTGTTCAGTCTCTGCATTGCCATAGCTAGTCTTCTTCTGATTTCTTTCGAGCAGTCACCATTTTTGTCAATTCTGGCGCCCAGATATTCAAAATGTGTGACCTGATCCATTTCCTCACCACCCACTGTACATTTAAGTTGACATTGTGTTTTATCGGTGGTCATTATCTTTGTTTTATTTATGTTTATAAACAGGTTTCGATCTTTACTGTGTCCATTTACGGCTGAAATTAACTGCTCTAGCCCTTCTGCACTTCTTGATAATATTCTGATATACCAGACGTTTCAAATATAATCCTATCCCCAGATTGTACTTTGATCCTCTCTCTTTGGCTAGTCTGTCTCATCGGTTCCATGTATCGCACAGTGTACAGTATTTTCACTCAGTTGAAATTGTAGCTGGTAAGTGAGCTTTTCAAAATGAACCAGTTTTTGTGAAATTTGTTCGCATATCAGACTATCTATATCTCCGCTTTCCGCAGGTCCTGTTATTCGTTTCTCAATGGACTCAGTGATTCTCGAGCGGAGCAAATGTTTCTTTCTCCGATGGTCCAGTTAGGCGATTAAGGAGTTGTATTGGTAACCTGGCATGCGCGAATACCATTGCCAATAAAACAAGACTGCACACAAATAGATCGAGAATTCCAGATACGATGATAGGGGCAATCTAAATGTAATGTTAGACCTGTGCTCCGCCAATTGGAGTGACGGGTTTAATAATATGAGTAAACTCATGTTACAATTTGCCCTCACTAACGCCTTCACTAAAGTACAAGTTATCCTAAAGTACAAGTAATCCCAAAGTACAAATTATCCCAAAGTACAAGTTATCCCAAATCCCAAGTTATCCTAAATTACAAGTTATTTTAAATTACAAGTTATCCCAAGGCAAAGATGTTATCCTCGACAACAGATTCTGCATATTTGAATACCTTTACATTAGGTATCCTTCACTTCATACCGGCGTGTTACCTGGGCCCGATAGAGGAGCTAAACATAAGTACACTGTAACCTATCAAGCATGTCGTTAAAATGGACTAAGGTGAGTTGGTCATAGGGTTGGCTACTACGTCCTGAACAAATTATAAGATAGGTGGCTTACAGAACAAGGATCAGTCGCTTCAACAGGCCATGATCATGGTTGTGGCCGACTCTCAGGCTGCGCGTAGTGACGATGATATCTATTCAGTTTGATCTAGCCAGGTGGTGTGTGGAGGACCTTGATGTTCATGACTTGCTTCAAGAATTGGTGGATGGAGACGTCCACGGCAAGGCGGGCCACATGTTCCAAATGACGGTAAACGGCGAGGTTTGGCATGGTGAAGGTCCTTTCGATCCATATACGTCGGGTGACTTCGTCGATTGAGAGCTGGTCACACCAGTCATGCCAGACGATCGCTAGAATGCATCTTTGGCTGCGAGTGTGGAATGATTCAATTCTCTTCTGATCGCTGATGGGGAATGGTCAATGTTTTGTAACCGTACAGCAGAATAGGTACGACCCTGGTTATATAAATCGGCAGCTTGGTTGTCAGTGAAAGACTCTGCTGGTTCCAGTCTCTGTTCAGGACGCTCGTAGAAGCGGTAGTCAGGCCGACCCTTCCAATGATGTCTGGATGGCTACTTTCATCTGAGATGTGCATGCTGCCTCAGTGCGGCCACCATAGTTGCAAACAGCGATAATTCCTGTCGCTGTGGTGATGCCGCCAATGTTTTAGATCTTGGTTTTTGCCGTTGAGATGTGTAGGTCTAATCTAGATTCCTTGAGATGTGTAGGTCTAATCTAGATTCCTTGAGATGTGTAGGTCTAATCTAGATTCCTTGAGATGTGTAGGTCTAATCTAGATTCCTTGAGATGTGTAGGTCTAATCTAGATTCCTTGAGATGTGTAGGTCTAATCTAGATTCCTTGAGATGTGTAGGTCTAATCTAGATTCCTTGAGATGTGTAGGTCTAATCTAGATTCCTTGAGATGTGTAGGTCTAATCTAGATTCCTTGAGATGTGTAGGTCTAATCTAGATTCCTTGAGATGTGTAGGTCTAATCTAGATTCCTTGAGATGTGTAGGTCTAATCTAGATTCCTTGAGATGTGTAGGTCTAATCTAGATTCCTTGAGATGTGTAGGTCTAATCTAGATTCCTTGAGATGTGTAGGTCTAATCTAGATTCCTTGAGATGTGTAGGTCTAATCTAGATTCCTTGAGATGTGTAGGTCTAATCTAGATTCCTTGAGATGTGTAGGTCTAATCTAGATTCCTTGAGATGTGTAGGTCTAATCTAGATTCCTTGAGATGTGTAGGTCTAATCTAGATTCCTTGAGATGTGTAGGTCTAATCTAGATTCCTTGAGATGTGTAGGTCTAATCTAGATTCCTTGAGATGTGAAGGTCTAATCTAGATTCCTTGAGATGTGTAGGTCTAATCTAGATGTAAGACGCGCTATGTGATACAGGGGTTTTATCAATGGCTGAGGGTGGGGATTTATGGATTATGCGACCAGCCGATAGAGGATCCAGTCCATTCCTCAGCAGAGCTAAACAGGGGAGAGAACCCATCCCTGTCGGATACCGGATGATGTAGATAACCTTCAGGGGAGATTATGGCCAACGTGAACTATTACTACAGTGTTCTAATGTAGCTGCTCAATCAGTTGTTGCTGTGTGCTTGGGACGTCTACGATCTGTCCACGGAGTCAGAAGCGTCCTAGAGGTCGTCTCAATCAGTTGTTGCTGTGTGCTAGGAACTTCTACGATCTGTCCACAGAGTCAGAAGCGTCCTAGAGGTCGCCTCAATCAATTGTTGCTGTGTGCTAGGAACTTCTACGATCTGTCCACGGAGTCAGAAGCGTCCTAGAGGTCGCCTCAATCAGTTGTTGCTGTGTGCTTAGGACGTCTACGATCTGTCTACAAAGTCAGAAGCGTCCTAGAGGTCGTCTCAATCAGTTGTTACTGTGTGCTTGGGACGTCTACGATCTGTCCACGGAGTCAGAAGCGTCCTAGAGGTCGCCTCAATCAGTTGTTACTGTGTGCTAGGGACGTCTACGATCTGTCCACGGAGTCAGAAGCGTCCTAGATGTCAACGTAATCGACCACGTCACAACAAAAATACACCAAGGTCCCCCCCCCCTTTTTTTCAAAACATAAGGGTATAGAAGGAACGACTAAGTATATAACCATTGTATCAGGAAAACCTAGTACAATGACTAAACATCTAACACAGCATCTTCAACGGCAACCTCTGAAATATGACTATCTTAGTTTCTTGTCAACCGCCAACAGAAAATATTTTTTTGAAAATAACTATCGCTTATAGCTGATGTCCATGGTGAGGATTAATAGAGCTGAGGAACAAAGGCCGATTAAGCTCGCAGTCACCACGTATTGTATATGTTCGGTTTTTATTTTACCTCTGATAGAAGAAATATATGTATGCTTACCGAATGTTAGGCCACATGTCCCTGTGGCCAGAAGACCAACATCCAAACCGCTCGGCCAACGGCCCCTCGGCTTTTGTTACCTGTCAGCCTCAGTAACAATCGGCGATCTATGATTACTTTGATCTTTGACACCCACACCTCACAGACATTTCTCATTTTCTTTGTTTTCTCTTCGGTGTTTGTCCTGAAAAGGACATTTTGTTACGTTGTGTCCTAGTTTACAGCGAGGCTGCAATATCTGCGCCTTTCACTATACACATCCAGTTTCAGCACTGTCACGTTTTGTTTTACTGGTTTTGTCTTCCATCTAAGATCTCTATGATCTCTGATAGACTACACGGAAGCGGCATGTTTCCAGGACCGCCATCTGGATGCGTAATATGGTCTTGGATAGCTCAGCTCCGCTGACCTTGGCGAAAACAATCAGAGTTCAGTCGCTGACTGCTGTGGTCCTCGTCGTTCCCTCACATACGCTCATACGTCATTAACTTAAGCCTATCCCCCTTCATTTCCAACTTAAGACAACCGATACGCTTGTGATATTACCTTTACCTGTGAACACTTAGCGCCTTCAGAGTTAAATAACGTAGTATGACTCATTCTAGGTAGCGCAGCGGGGCATCAGGGGTCGGTGCCCAGTTGGTACGGAATTAATTCAATCGCAAAACGGATCCTGAAGTCCAGCGTACGAAGAAGAAGAAGGATCCTGAAGTCAACAATTTTCAAAATCCTCAAAAATTGAGCACCAGAATAATCTAGGGAAGTAAAGACGGCTGGCGTGACGTTAACAACATTACCACTAGTGTGACTCTCGTCACGAAGAAAATATCTGGCGTGACGTTAACAACATTACCACTAGTGTGACTCTGGTCACGAAGAAAATAGCTGGCGTGATGTTAACAACATTACCACTAGTGTGACTCTGGTCACGAAGAAAATAGCTGGCGTGACGTTAACAACATTACCACTAGTGTGACTCTGGTCACGAAGAAAATAGCTGGCGTGACGTTAACAACATTACCACTAGTGTGACTCTGGTCACGAAGAAAATAGCTGGCGTGACGTTAACAACATTACCACTAATGTGACTCTGGTCACGAAGAAAATAGCTGGCGTGACGTTAACAACATTACCACTAGTGTGACTCTAGTCACGAAGAAAAATATGGGCCCAACATCATATTCACAACATGGTACACGAACGTGTTAACGGGACCTTCAATCTACTCTTATCAATCTACTCCCCATCCACTACGGCAGTATCTACATCACTACTCTTTCCTGTCCTCCATCTTGTCAACACAATTAAAAGCACGGAAGATGAAGATGCAAAGAACTATCCGAATTAATTAAACACACAGCATGTAATATCCCTCTGCCTACATCACGAATCCACGAAATCCAATGGCCGAGAAAAGAGCGGGGGCAACAGTTAAAAACAATTTCTGAGCTTCGGTCGATCAGCCAAGCGAATCGTTTAGGGGCAAGCAGTTGCCAATGATTGTACCATGAACACCGCCGTGCGGAAGCTTAGGGGCGGGGCCATGTAATAATATTCCGTGACATGGCCGCTGGGATATCCTTTTGAAGTGCGTTCACTGACTTTTTATCATTTGTCGCTTGAAAATCCACATAAAAAGATGTATGTCACATGAGACCTGAGCTTTTAACAAAATGATTACGATGGGAGAGTTATTACTTAAAGAAAGATGTAATCTTTTAGATTGATGAAGCGGTTTACAGATAGGTTTCTGGAAAATGGGTCATGATCACATGTTCTACCGGTTAGTTCAATGGCATGCTGGGACTGCAGTCTATTTCATTCTGAAGTGCTTTTCAGTGATGCACGAGAGTTTAGGTAGGTATTCCGACTATTTTAGATAAAGGCGGTATAACAGGAGGCATGAAGTCAACGCCAATTGTAGAACATGAAAAGATTACAAAACTGCAATCCATGACCGATAGAAGAGACTGCAGAGCCCAGCTGCAGTCAGAGAAACTCCGAAGACTGACTGACCATCCAATGCACAAGAGACTAAACAATTTGGGAAATGTGAAACTAAAGCGGAGAAACTTTGCAGAAATAGCCAAAGCAAAGATGCACGAAGATCCCATAAACGCACTAACAACATCAAAGCCCATCACTACTGTACGAAAACCTACCTGGAGGCAGCATATATTTCAAGAGGTGGTAGAAAATATACCAGGTATTGCAAACAAAAACTGCCAGACTGAAAAAGAAAGGAGAGATACTACCCTAAGCTTCATATCGAAAAGCTACCCAAGCATGGACTGGACCCATGCATACACCGACGGTTCTGTAACAAACACTACACAGAACGGAGGGGCAGGAGCATTCCTGAACCTACCAAATGGCAGACAAATAACACTGTCATTCGCTACTGGTAAGTACACAAGCAATTTCAGAGCGGAGTCAGAGGCACTGAGGGCGGCAGTGGAAGAAATGGTGACACACAGTGAAAATGAAAGCCATATAGTCCTGCTTACAGATGCTCTCGCCGTAGTCACAGCGCTAAAAAGCCAGAAAAACACTGAGCTTAATGACTTAAGAGCAGCACTCTGCAAACTGTGCCAGCAGTCCGCACCAAAAAGGGTAGTGGTACAGTGGGTCCCATCACACTGCAACATCCAAGGCAGCGAGGAGGCAGACAGACTGGCAAAAGAAGGTGCAAGACTACCACAAACAGACACTAGTATGACGTACGAAGAGTCAAAACGGCTTATCAAAGCCAGATACATGACCAAATGGGAAACCGAACATCCTGGTTACACCAAAAACGATGCCTATTACCAGTTGAACCGAAGAGAGCAGGTCGTTGTCTTCAGACTTCGCACTGGCCACAATAGACTGAGGTACCACCTATTCAACAAATTGAAGATAGGGTGTACCGACGAATGCCCGTGCGGTACTGGTAAAATGACCGCTGAACATCTGCTGCAGAACTGCCCGACATACGAGGATCAGAGAGAGCAGATGTGGCCATCACCAGTGGAACTGCAAGACAAGCTCTATGGCAGTTTCGACAGCCTCAGGATGACAGCCGCTTTTTTCGAAAAAATAATGGTTACTGTCTGACTGCGTACGAAAAAGAAGAAGAAGAAGATAGAGGCGGGGGTAAAGACTTTCGTCATCAGTAAGATGAAAATACAAGACACACCAGCCAATCTAACCAAAAAGACTGTGGTTGAAAGAAGAGTGCATCTGTCAAACAAGACTAAAGCTGCATCAAACAGCAATACCTACAGTTTAAACAAGATAGTTTCAGCGATACAAGTTTCCGTACACTGTGGGGTGACTGTATGTACAAGTAGCCTTTATTCTTTGTTCCTAGAAACCGGCCATGGAAATCTATATGAAAACAGTGATGATAGCTCTGTTTGTTACAACCCTATAGCAGGCAATGCTGTCGCGGATGGAGTGTACTTTGTCACACTAGACCTCAACTTTTGATGAAAGGGGAAGGGAGGGGGGGGGGGTGGGTTAGTGAGGTCAAGGGGTGGAGGTGGAGAGGATAGCAGCAAGTTGCGTTTGTCGTTGACTTCCCTTCCTGACCATGAGCAATATATTCACAACTGGATCGACTAAAGCGTGATTGATTGGATTGGAACGCAAGTTTCTTGCCGCTCTACAACTCTACCACTCAAACGAGCATACTCTCCACAAACTCTTATCGCCTTAAAGGTACTAAGTCGTTTACATCTGGGTCAAGTAAAAGAAAATACTGATCAAAGCCTCAGTACACGTTAAGGTGAGGTCAACTAGACCGACCAAAGGTGTCTCTGCGTTAGGGTGAGGTCAACAACACTGACCAAAGGTGTCCCCGCGTTGGGGTGAGGTCAACTAGACTGACCAAAGGGGTCCCTGCGTTAGGGTGAGGTCAACTAGACCGACCAAATGTGTCCCTGCGTGTCCCTGCCATTAATTCAGTCTTGAACCAGCAGAGGCTTTCACTGGAAACCACGCAACGGATTTATATAACCTGTGTCATCTCCATCCTGTTGTATGGTCCCGAAACCTGGACAATTCTGCAGACAGATCAGAAGCGCATTGAACCGTTGACGCATTTTTGCAATCAATTAGGATGGCCAGGTGACGAACGACGAATTCACCCAACGGACAGGTATTGAGGGCACAATCACTATGATAAACCATCGCTGTTTGACACCTATTTGGATACGTGACCCGCCTTTTCGAGGACGTCCCAGTCCAACAGCAGACCATAGACATTAAGGACTGGAAACGACCCTCTCCGTTATAGCCCGCCCCTACGGCCGTCTACTCGCCACCTGACTATGTCAAATTGAACAAAAGGTTGTCCTCAATACAGGTAGCCAAGAACTCTGCCCATATTCGTTCTCGTGAGCTTTTGTCACCTAAGTAGCCTACCTACCAAACTACCTACCTACCTAACTACCTACCTACCTACCTAACTACCTACCTACCTACATAACTACCTACTTACCTACCTGTTGGAAGCTACTCGTGCTGAGTTCTTCGTTCCTGACGAATGTTCTCTACTAGTCGGTTTCAGTGGCTCTTCTATATCTCGAGACGTACTGAAGTAGATGAACTTGCAACTTCCTGTATGTAAAGCTTTGTGAGACTTCCAGTTGATTCACCACTATGGGGATCACATTGTCAGTCCCTACATCTAAGACTAGACTACTGTAGCACAGATTGTGTCCAGCAGCGCGATATGTAATTGAGATGGTTTTCACAATCTGCAGGTTTCACCTAACTAAAACTTTAGCCTTGCCTCTCAACTCTGTAATAAGCGCTGATTAAAAGTTTAAATAAATATTTTCACATTCAGACGTTCCCGTCTGATAAAAAGACTGGTTTTACGATAGTGTTCAACAGCCTGATGTAGTTCACTTTGTGACTGTCTCTGAGTCACGAGTTTGATTGATTCATCTTTGACTCCAGGTATGTTTCACCTGAGCCAGGTGTTACTCTTCACTTCCTTCCACCCTGTTTGAATGTTGCCGATACCGAAAGCCTTAGTTTGTCATTGTTTCCTTTTTATTTTTAACGAACAGAAGAAAAACTAATACACTTTACACTAGAAATGACTTGACAACAATATTAGCACGAACATTCATATCTTGTCTTTGGGCAACTCGTCTTTCGAATTCTTGCTCTTTTCGATTATTACCATGTTTTGAGTTTGGTGTGACTTGATCCTGCGGCACATTGTGTCCATTTTGACACAGTCCACGCGTCTACCTGTTTCTGCGGTCAGTCTTCATTGGATCTCGTCATCTTGTCAGACGATAGTAAGTTGTGCTTTGGAATAAAAAGGATGAAACTAAAGTCCATGACGATAATGTATGTGACTCGCAAGACCAATCCGAGCAGAGAAACGTCTTCCACGGTGTATTCAAGGAAAGTCAGAACTCTTTGAGGCACCACATTGTGTCATCTTCAACGCTGAATCCTTAGCCTATCCGCAATCAGTATCTTTTTTGTCCACGTTTAACCGGTTTAATTAATCCCACTCATTAAATGAGTGATTCCCCCTGTAGTTATTGCAGTCACTCCGGTTCCCTCTTGTTCTTGCATAAATTTATAATGCTGCTGGACCTGGCGTTCGTGCCAGAATAATGTTATCAACTGGAGAATCTGTGGGGAAAATATATATCTTTTCTACTACTGATGACCTCAATTAGGATTCCATCCTTTCCTGGAGCCTTGCCAGAAGCAAGGTCATCAATAGCACAGTTAACTTCTCCCCTGAGTTTTTAAGTAGAGTTCGAGATAGTGCTCTACACATCTGTCTAACTGCTTTTTCTTATCAGTGATGATCTCCTCAGATAAAGCTTTTAGCAACGCGCTCTTTTTCACTGTTGGGCCGATAGCTTTCTGTATCCCTTCATACATGCCTCTGATGTTACTATTATTGAAGGTATTTAGAATATTTTCACATAGCTGTATCCAGTAGTCGTTTGCACTTTGTTTCCATCAGTCAGTCTTTGAATAAAAGGCGTTCTAAGTGGAACTGCTTTTTGAAATGTGTTTAATGGCTAGCAGACCATGTAAAATGTAGGCCAAAGGTACTTCAAGGGAGATGTTTTTTAGCACAAATTCTTCTTATTCCCTGCATCTATTTTTTTTTAAATGTTGTTGGTGCAGGCATTAGTACGTGATATATAGTTTTGTATTTATTTCCTTTACCTTATGTCCAAAACCTTGTTGCTGGAACTGAGAAAGAGAGCCCTTGGATGCTACTCGGAACCAGTACTGACAAATGGCAGTGAATCATGGACAATCAGCAAGCAAGCGCATATCTTTCAAAGCAACCGAGATGTGATTTCACAGAAGAATGCTAAGAATCCAATAGACTGCATGGAAGACCAATGATTCAGTACTCGAGGAGGCACAAACACGAAGAAGACTTATGATTCAGTACTCGAGGAGACACAAACACGAAGACAACTTATGATTCAGTACTCGAGGAGACACAAACACGAAGACAACTTATTATAAGGATCAGAACCAGGCAGTCATCCTTTTTTCTGGCATCTTATGAGAAGAGTCGGGTTGGCGCACGTTGTGCCAACGGGAAAGATAGCAGAGAAAGAGAGACAGTGGAAGGTAGAGAGATAAGATGATGTACAGTCCGAGAGAAAGAAAAGAACGGGCAACAATCAGCAACAGAGTTGGTAATAGGCACACTTGATAGAAGTGTATGGAGGTCCATGATCGGCATCGGGCAAGGCGCCTGATGTTGATGATTTGTTTTCTAGCCACCTTAATATATTTGCAAGTTTAATAGATGTTATGCTTTCACTTCTGGTTATGGTTGACTTCCAACTGTAAATGTCTTCAGATCTTTTCTTAGTTCAGTCTATTTTTGACTACCGGCTATTTTTTTACATCCGATTATTTTTTACTTCCAATTCCAATACAAACGTTCGACTAATATTAACATTCGTCTATTTTTAACTGATGACAATCTTCTTCTTCTTCTTCTTCTTCTTCTTCTTCTTCTTCTTCTTCTTCTTCTACTACTACTTCTTCTTCTTCTTCTGCTTTTTCTTCTTCTTCTTCATTCGTTCTCAATCTCTGCTACCAAGCCATGAAAATGGCTTTGCATGTAGTATGTTCAGAGAACGGAATTTGTTGTGCCGTAGTTTACAGCTTGAATGCGAAATTTGCCCATTTTGGTCCAACACATCCCACTTTAGCAGTCAATTGTGTCTACCTACCTGGTTAGCCTTCCTTCTTCGATCACTTCTCATTAGCCAGTCAACTATGTTGCAACCTTGTTATCCAGGATCACCACGTATAGGTGTAGAAGGGCAGCGCTTGTTCGCTGGCCTTGACGCTAGCAATCAGCTATGGGTAGATTAACGTAACTTAACTTAACGTCTTTATTCTGGTTTAGAAGACTCTGCAGAGTCTGTATACAACCACTGACCACTGTAGCATCTTGTTTTTTTAGTTTAAGGTCTGCCTCTCTGTATTCTACTGGCGGAGGCACGCTCTTTCCAACCCACACCATAGTCATTTAGGCGATATCAGAACGTATTAACTAGTACTTGGTTGCGTGTGTGCGTCTGTTTGTACATTTGCTATTATGATAGTGAGGGCGATCTCAGTGGTCAACTCAAACTAAAGTGCAATGGAAGGGCCTCACTCTGAGGGCGCGTGTTAGTGTGTGTGTGTTTATGTTTATGTTTTTCGACAACTGCAGCTCATGCACTGCTCAGCATCTTGATCCGCTGACACTTAAACCTGTCAAAAGATCTGTTTGCATGTATAACGCAGATGCTGTTTTGGAAAATAAACAAAACGATATCATTTTTCAAACGGCAATATTTTTGTAAAGTCACAAAGAACAATAACAACTAATAGACCAAACAAATTACAGCACACGGGATGAGTGTAGGCAGTACAAATATGGTGGCCATTTGAAGAAAAAAAGACGGAATTTGTAAAATTATTTCCCCTTGATAGATTCGTCGGGGCTTTAATGGGCGGGGCATAATGAGTGACGGGCGGTCCTCTGCTTGATTGGCGTCGCTCTCTCAATTATCTACCACTCGCCCGTCTTAACGTAGGAGCTAGGTGATAATCGATTTGAACCATCCAGCTATTCATTGCTACGGAGATATCAGATTCTAACTCTAAATCATTGATCAGAATTTTAAACACAGTCTGCTTCCATGAGCACTTCGCTAAACATGAGGTTGTTCTTTGTTATTATGTTTCACCTGAACCTGAGGTGTGGTGGCGTGTTTGTGGTCAGTGTGTTTCCCATGACCCTGATGCGAGGTAGTGTCTTGGTCAGCATGTTTCACTTGACTTGATCTGAAGTGAGGTCCTGATATGTTTTAGTTGTCATTGAAGAGAGGTGGGATCTTTCATTTCTTTGTCAGTATGTTTGACTTGAGTCTGACGTGAGGTGGGATTTTACTCAGTATGTTTGACCTGAGTCTGGCGTGCGGTAGTCTTGGTCAGTATGTTTGACCTAACCTTGACGTAATGTCTGGTCTTGGTCATTGTGTTTCACCTGACCATGAATTGAGGTAGGGTTTTGGTCATTATGTTTCACCTGACCCTGAATTGAGGTAGGGCTTTGGTCATTATGTTTCACCTGACCCTGAATTGAGGTAGGGATTTTGGTCAGTATGTTTCACCTGACCCCGAAGGGAGATGAGATCTTCGCGATCAGCATGTTTCACCTGACCCTTAGGGATGGTTTTCGAGATGGTTGGTTGGTTGGTTACTGATCCAGCGGCCTATGGGCCCCTAACCTTTGGCCCAATGCCATATAGTGGTATCTGCAAGTGTTTGTAAGCTGCTGTTTAGTTCCGCACAAAGTGTTCCACTTGTCTGGCCTCAGAGGAAGAAGCTCTTTACTAATACCCACAAGGGCCGGACATTCAAAAATATGTTCAACAGTTTCATAGAGGTGTATGCACAGCCGGCACTCTGGTGCATGTTCTGGTTGGATTACATTCAAGTGGCTGTTAAGTTCTATGTGTTGAGTGCGAAGTCGGAAAATGGTGCCTTGGTCTCTCTTTTCAGGAGATTGATGTTGTCTTTGGGATTTGGGATAGCCATATGTTTGTAGATTTTTCTCCCAGTATTTCCCATTGCCCATCTATTCAGCCAGGCCTCTTTGTTCACAGTCTTCAGTAGTTGTTTGACTGTCTGTAGGGTTGTTGGTGTGTACTGTTGTTCTTGACTTGTGACTTGCTCCCTTCTTAGTCAGTCTGTCTGCCTTGTCATTATCAGGTGTATTTGAGTGACCAGGGATCCAGTTTATAACTGTTCTGACTTCATGGGATGTGAGAAGTTGGACGGCATCTGGGAAATTTGAGTAAGTTCAGGTCTACAGTGACCACCGTCTTCCAGAGCTTGAAGAGCAGATAATGAGTCTGTAAAGATTACGATGCTTTGGTCTTTTGATGGGAAAGCATCAAATATAGTCCTCAGGTGGTACAGAGCTACTTCCAATGCTGTTATTTCTGCCTCATAATTTGAACATATGTCCCTACAGGCATCAAACAGCTCATCAGATGTTCTGTCTGGATACTCTATATAGACTCCATATCCCGCTTTAATGGTGGCCTTAAGAGCAGATCCATCAGTAAAGACATGTATCCATTCTTCTGGGTAGGTGTCAATCGTTCTCTGTGATGCTCTCATAAGATTGACTGGATCAGCAGGTTTTCAAGATCAGTATGTTTCACCTAACCCTGACGGGAGGTGAGGTTATGGTAAGTATTTCTCAACTAACCCTGATTGGAGGTTGGGTATTTGTCAGTATGTTTCACCTAATCTTAGAAAGGTACCTCACATCCCTTCATAGTCAGTATATTTGAAAGTACCTTGAAGGGTGATAAGGTCTTGGTCAATACAACTCAATTTGTTCTTAACTATGATTCCTCTCCACATTAAACATAGCAGAAACAGCTATCAGGGATGAAGTGTGAAAGGCTACACTGTACTAGGTCTCAGCATTTCATGATGTCAGGTTGCTAGTTCTCGTAGCCATTAACATTCCCTATCTAACAGTAAACTATGCATCATTTTACAGGTGGGTCGACTAGATCGTGTTGATTTCGAGAAACGTATTAGACACATTTACCACGAGATTCAAGTGCTCACAAATTTAGATGTTTCCAATCATTTATGACCGTTAAACATAAAGGTAGCACAGACGAGGTACCTAAATTAACGAATAAGACCACTGTGACCGCCAAAGCATGTCGTAAAATACGACTAAAATGGACCCAACAGACACATCATCAATAAAATAACCGTAACCTCCCCATGTCGGGATTGACAATGTGCCCTCTTAGTAGTGAGTCATTAAAATGACCTGAATTGTACTACAACTAGTAGAATCTACGTCCAACTTCCTCAGAATGCACCGAATGTAAGAAGAGCAGGACAACACACTACTCGAGAAAATTCGTCAAGAGGAAAGAATTCAGTACACGCAGCACGCTAAACAACAATAGTAACACTATTTGACAAATTGAAGGTGGTTTGTTTGTCTGTCACAAAAATAGTAAGGTGGCATAGTTTTCTAGTTTGTCTGGCTGTTCATGTCTTCAGAAATGCATTCGATGTTCATGTCCAATATTGAATCTCTGAAAAATGAAGACAAGATGGCGATGACATGTGAAATCTCGTGGGATGTGACCAGCATGTTTTTGTACCAATGCGCAGTGTGTCCACAAATTCGTGCAACCAAGGGAAAATAGTTCATGTGTTTCTGTTGTCGTTAAATTAATATTCTTCTTGTTGACTTTATATTTTTCTTTATCATCTTTGCCATCGATTTTCTCTACTTATTTTACATAATTCTTTTCTTCCTTGTCTTCGTTGATTTAGTTTTCCTCTTTCCTTTCTTCTGTTTGTTCCTCTTCTTTTGTTTTCGTTTTCCTTACCAACCCATTTACTTTTTTTTCCGCTTTTTCTGTTATCTCCTTCCTCCTCGTTTTCTTCTTATTCCTTTCCGTCCTTTTCTTCTTCCTCTTCTACTCGTTGTATCAACCGTGTGAGTCAGATTCGCTTGAAGAATAGTATGTTTGCCTCTTGCGGTAACGGTGATGATACGATCCAGGTCTCAACACGCCCCAATCTTCCCAATTGTAAATTGGTACATCGTTTACAGTTAGGGAAAGAAGGGCACCAAAGAAGGACATGAGCCACTTCAACTTTACACAATTTTTGTTGGAACCGAGACCTGATTAGCAGTTGCCAATCGCAAGCGAAGATGACTGCACGTTAGATATGGTTATTCAGATGTGACTGCACGTTATATATAGTTATTCAGATGTGACTGCACGTTAGATATGGTTATTCAGATGTGACTGCACGTTAAATATGGTTATTCAGATGTGACTGCGTGTTAAATATGGTTATTCAGATGTGACTGCACGTTAAATATGGTTATTCAGATGTGACTGCACGTTAGATATGGTTATTCAGATGTGACTGCACGTTAAATATGGTTATTCAGATGTGACTGCGTGTTAAATATGGTTATTCAGATGTGACTGCGTGTTAAATATCGTTATTCAGATGTGACTGCGTGTTAAATATGGTTATTCAGATGTGACTGCACGTTAGATATGGTTATTCAGATGTGACTGCACGTAGATATGGTTATTCAGATGCGACTGCACGTTAGATATGGTTATTCAGATATGACTGCACGTTAGATATGGTTATTCATATATGACTGCACGGTGGATATGGTTATTCAGATATGACTGCACGTTAGATATGGTTATTCAGATGTGACTGCACGTTAGATATGGTTATTCAGATGTGACTGCACGTTAGATATGGTTATTCAGATGTGACTGCACGTTAGATATGGTTATTCAGATGTGACTGCACGTTAGATATGGTTATTCAGATGTGACTGCACGTTAGACAGGGTTATTCAGATGTGACTGCACGTTAGATATGGTTATTCAGATGTGACTGCACGTTAGATATAGTTATTCAGATGTGACTGCACGTTAGATATAGTTATTTAGATGTGACTGCACGTTAGATATAGTTATTCAGATGTGACTGCACGTTAGATATGGTTATTCAGATGTGACTGCGCGTTAGATATGGTTATTCAGATGTGACTGTACGCTATATATGGTTATTCAGATGTGACTGCACGTTAGATACGGTTATTCAGATGTGACTGCACGTTAGATACGGTTATTCAGATGTGACTGCACGTTAGATACGGTTATTCAGATGTGACTGCACGTTAGATATGGTTATTTAGATGTGACTGCACGTTAGATATGGTTATTCAGATGTGACTGTGCGTTAGATATGGTTATTCAGATGTGACTGCACGTTAGATATGGTTATTCAGATGTGACTGCACGTTAGATATGGTTATTCAGATGTGACTGCACGTTAGATATGGTTATTCAGATGTGACTGCGTTTTAGATATGGTTATTCAGATGTGACTGCACGTTAGATATGGTTATTCAGATGTGACTGTACGCTATATATGGTTATTCAGATGTGACTGCACGTTAGATACGGTTATTCAGATGTGACTGCACGTTAGATACGGTTATTCAGATGTGACTGCACGTTAGATACGGTTATTCAGATGTGACTGCACGTTAGATATGGTTATTCAGATGTGACTGCACGTTAGATATGGTTATTCAGATGTGACTGTGCGTTATATATGGTTATTCAGATGTGACTGCACGTTAGATATGGTTATTCAGATGTGACTGCACGTTAGATATGGTTATTCAGATGTGACTGCACGTTATATATGGTTATTCAGATGTGACTGCACGTTAGATATGGTTATTCAGATGTGATTGCACGTTAGATATGGTTATTCAGATGTGACTGCACGTTCGATATGGTTATTCAGATGTGACTGCGCGTTAGATATGGTTATTCAGATGTGACTGCACGTTATATATAGTTATTCAGATGTGACTGCACGTTAGATATGGTTATTCAGATGTGACTGCACGTTAGATATGGTTATTCAGATGTGACTGCATGGTAGATATGGTTATTCAGATGCGACTGCACGGTAGATATGGTTATTCAGATATGACTGCACGTTAGATATGGTTATTCAGATATGACTGCACGGTAGATATAGTTATTCAGATATGACTGCACGGTAGATATAGTTATTCAGATATGACTGCATGGTAGATATAGTTATTCAGATGTGACTGCACGGTAGATATAGTTATTGAGATGTGACTGCACGTTAGATATGGTTATTCACATGTGACTGCATGTAGCTGTACAGTCCGATCTGATTGGGACAAACTCTACCGCACGAAGGACACACATGAACAGCATTTTTAGTTGGGCTGTCTTGCATTCTTTCCTTCGTGCAGCTCGCTTTTCCTGCGCCTCCGTGATGGCCCTCTGCTCAGCGGGGCAAGTACCGTGTAAGGAGTGCGCCAGGCTGAGCGGTTCGGAGCAAGCAGCTCCAAGTCACCAAGATCAATGGAGAAAATAATGAAAGAAATTGTTAGTGTTTTTGTATCGTTTCTTCTCCCCTTTACCTGTTTTACCTAATTTACCTGACATGCTTGCTATAGACTGTCCATGTTTCGCATGCGTACAGAAGAGTGGTTATCACAACAGCACGATACACGCTAATCGTGGTGGCAACACTGAATCCCTGCCGGTCCCAAACATTTTCTCGTAGTCTTCCAAAAGCAGCATTCGCCTTGGAAATCCTGTGAGGACCTCAGAGTCAATATTTCCTTCTCTAATGAGGGTACTGCCAAGGAAGGTAAAGCTATCAACTGCTTTTAGGCGTTGTCCCTGTACAGTGACGTTTGGTTAGTGGTAGGGCTCCCTGGGTGCATGTAGAAACATGACCTCCGTTTTCTTGGTGTTTACAGTAAGACCAAAATTAGCGGTCGCAGTTGAGATCTCATTCATGATTGCCTACATGTCCTGTTCTGTCGTGTTAATTGCGCAGTCGTCAGAAAAAAGAAGATGGTTGCTTCTTTCACCTTTGTGAGAGTCTTTCGGCGCCTAAGAGTCAATAGCTGCCCATACGTCCGGTAACTGAACTGTATGACATATCATGAGACATGGTACTGTGAAGTCGATTACACTTCATCCCCGACAGCAGTTCTCCATATGGGACCAGCCGTACCATTTGTCTTCTTCTTGGAGTTGTTTTCATAACTAGTCGTTCTCAGATTTTCCTGCTTGATATATTTTCTCTGGTAGCAAACATGGCGTACTTAAGAAAACAAATTGTGGACTTTACTGCTTCCTTGCTGTAGTTCTATGCAAGGTTTCTCAACAGGTTAACCACTACGGGAATGTCATCTCGATGGAGGTGGGGACCAGAGCTCCTGTATCTTGAGTTAGCTCGAGTCGTCTTGACTTAACTGAACGTCTTTATTCTAGTTTAGAAGACACTGCAGAGTTTGTATACAACCGGTTTCTTGAAGGATGGTTTAACGGATGTGCGAGTCCATCCTAATATACCAGTTAGGCACCATCTATATGATGCTTTTAACCTGGGGGGAAGGTACACATCATTTGTGGGTAGATTTTTAGTTAGAATTTTAAATTTTGTCCGAACAGCGGTCGTTAACTCTTAGTATACCGACACTAGAACCACGTTTTTACACCGTCTGTTTCATAATTATTTTTTTAGGTTAGAGTTACATAACATATTTTATCATAATTTTCTTATTTTAAACATTGCATTAATTTATCTCATATACAAATGTGCAGAATTGAATGTGCTATCAAACAGAACTACTTTGTGTCTTTATATTTTTAAAAATAGATAAATAGTAATTTACGTTTATTGTAAATTAATTTTTTATAAATTCATAGAATACCAATTCATACACAACATATACACGTTGTATCATTTTCTGCTAGCAGATAAATATTTAGTGTGTAAATGTATCTTTAAATGAAATTGTGAAGAAAAAAAAGGCAGCAAGAGAAACGATATAAGTTGAGGTTATGTTACCATTATGTATTATAACATGTTATTATTTTATCATTGTATTGGTGTTTTCCATGCACAAAATTGAATAGGCTATCAAATAGAACCAATTTGTGTTTACATAAAGAAAAATAGATAAATAGTAGTCTACATATATTGCAAATACATTTAAAACAAAACATGTTGTTAAATATTTGAACTGACCATAATATGTCATAATATATTTGTACAGGTCTGAAGTTCCCAACACCGATCCTCACTAACAATATCAATTTATACACAACATTTGTCAGTTCTATTATTTGCCATGAATAGATCAGCTGCAGTGCTTGTTTTTGTGATAATCTTTGCTTACGATCACTGGAAGCCATTTTTATCAAACACATTTTGCTGGAGCAAATCGATTGATCAGCTAATTTCTTAAATTCGAACCTCTTTGTCTAAGAAGAAAAACCACAAATGGCTCTTAAATTATAAAGTTCATCAAAAGAAAGT
This sequence comes from Ariolimax columbianus, assembly GCA_036924085.1. Taxonomy (NCBI): domain Eukaryota; kingdom Metazoa; phylum Mollusca; class Gastropoda; order Stylommatophora; family Arionidae; genus Ariolimax; species Ariolimax columbianus. The sequence continues at coordinate 20,427,241 of JAVGWX010000010.1, read as the reverse complement.
GACATTAAAAATGTAAGATTGGTATAGGCTTCGAAAATTGTTTTCTGAACTTTCCTAATAGAGATCTAACATGACTAGCCACTCTAAGTTTCGTATAAAAATGAGTCCAAAAATACCCCACCTTAAGTTAAGCCTACTCTTTTCAATTTTCAACTGCCAATGGATTGTTAACGTGCCCGACACTGCACACAGAGGTCCGATCTCACTACTCAGAGATCAGAACTTCTTCTTCTTCTTCTTCGTACGCAGTCAGACAGTAACCCTTATTTTTTCGAAAAAAGCGGCGGTCATCCTGAGGCTGTCGCCACTGCCATAGAGCTTGTCTTGCAGTTCCACTGGTGATGGCCACATCTGCTCTCTCTGATCCTCGTATGTCGGGCAGTTCTGCAGCAGATGTTCAGCGGTAATTTTACCGGTACCGCACGGGCATTCGTCGGTACCACCTATCTTCAATTTGTTGAATAGGTGGTACCTCAGTCTATTGTGGCCAGTGCGAAGTCTGAAGACAACGACCTGCTCTCTTCGGTTCAACTGGTAATAGGCATCGTTTTTGGTGTAACCAGTATGTTCGGTTTCCCATTTGGTCATGTATCTGGCTTTGATAAGCCGTTTTGACTCTTCGTGCGTCAGAGATCAGAACAATTTTTACCAGAAGATTCACGTTAACAAAAATCTTGGTCTACATCTTGATTCGAACCCGCGATCACAGGCACCTGAACCGGACACCTTATCTAGGGACGGCTGAGTCTACCTTACCTTCTTCCAGTGTTTCAACCTCAGCTGTGTAGTTCGAGCAGAATTGACCAGGGAAAATACTGTAACAGATCATTGCCATGTAGTCCAAATAGTATGTGTGATCATAAACATAATTTAGTGTTATGGATTTAGGAGTAATGAATTAGGAATGGGTAGCAAACCATTGTCACTTTTATTAAACAAAGTGACGGCGTTGAGTCAGTACAGACGAACACAGACAGGCCAAAGTCAGCTTGTTTAAAACGTGAGGAATGCGTATTTTACTCTACACCAATTTAACTACACATATCCAGAACTGGCTCAAGAAAACATGACGCAATTAGATATAATATGGGCGGAAGGATAGGACCAAGGCTTGGAGATGTTTCACTAGCCAAACGCCAGCACGCGTGGACAAATCCAGTTTCTGCAGGACAGGTCCAGCCTAGGGAAGAATTGCAAGAACGTGGTCTCGCGGTAAAATTCTGGTGAGCGAGAAGCTCAGACTCTACACAAAGGAATCCCAAACCGTCGTCTTTACGCCCCACTTGATTTAAACAGGGTGGGGGATAAAACACGTCAGCATAAATTTACATAAATAGATCAGGTTACACATTTTGAATATCTGGGCTCCAGAATCGACAGAAATGGTGACTGCTCGAAAGAAATCAGAAGAAGACTAGCCATGGCAATGCAGAGACTGAACAGCCTGAAGAAATTATGGCAGAGCACCAACAAAACGATAAAAGTAAAAGTCTTGAGAGCCTGTGTTTTTCCTGTGGCAGCTTATGGCTGTGAAGCAAGGACGATTACCAAAACTTCTAGACAAAGAATCGAATCCTTCGAGTCAAAATGTTACAGAAAGATCCTCACAATACCCTGGACATAGAAAAGAACAAATGTAGACATTCGGCAAGAGTTGAGCATAGAGGAGAACTGGTTTATCAATTCCATTTTGGCTAGAAAATGCAAATACTTTGGTCACATCAAGAGACACAACGGTCTTGAGAGGACGGTGATGGAAGGTATGGTGCCAGGCAAAAGAGGAAGGGGTAGACCAAGAAGACGATGGCACCAAGATATCCAGGAGTGCCTGAGTATGACAGTGGCGGAAGCTGGTGTTTTGGCAAGGGAACGAGTTTCTTTCAGACAGACTGTGATGGGAGCGACGTTCTACAAAGGACATGCTTCATGATGATGGGGGATATTAAGGAGGTGCAGGCTCTCAGAAAGTACTTAGTATCGAGGCGCCATAGCTGGAAGTCGTGACGCAGACTGACCCAACATGGACGATTGACAGCCCAGTTCCAGACCATTGAACCGGTATTCCAAACCAGTCAGAGTAAGCGAGGACAGGTAGATAGTGATGTTTAGTTAATTATGTTCCGGATACATTCTTGTCAGAAGCCTCTTCACCGTTAGGTCCACCATTCAACAAAAGTCTACCATTCAACAAAGGTTCACCGTTCAACAAACGTCCACCATTCAACAAAGTTAGACTCTCGTCAGAAGTCTCTTCACCATGTGGTTCGTTATTCAACAGAGTTATAATTTTATCAGAAGCATCTTTGGAAAGAGATACACCACTCAACATTTGTCTCTGACATTTGTCTTCCATTCAACAAAGTTCCATCATTCAACAAATGTCCCCAATTCAACAAAGGTCCACAAATCAACAAATGTCTGCCATTCAACAAAGGTCCACAACTCACTAAATGTCCGCCATTCAACAAAGGTCTACAACTCAACAAACGTCCACCAATCAACAAAGTCAATCTCTAGTCGGAAACATCTTCACCACGAGGGCGCACAATCAACGTATAGAAAGTAGAAATCGCACTAAAAAAAAAATTCGTATCTTTTAAGCGCCTTTCAACGGTAGGGAAAATAAAAAAGGCGGCAATTGCATATATCCAATTTATGCGAGGAGCAGCGTCCGACTAAGAACCGAGCCTAGTGTTAACTAAAACTCGAGCCAATCAACCGTTCTTCCACCGGTCAATTCCTCAGTCTTGACTCAAAGAACAATGGACAGGAAATAGGCGGGGTTTTATGGCAGAGTGGGCTGACAGAAACCTAATGGTTCTCATGTAGGCCACACATTACTCACCCCCTTGACTACTGTACAAGTACACAAAACCTTTATGGCTCTATAGCTTTTTTGGAAAAATATATTACTTATATATATATATATATATATATATATATGTACAAATGTGTGTGTGTATAAGCAAATATGTATGTACGGATATGTACGCATGTTGCATATATGTATGTGGGTACGTGAGTTTATTCCTGTTCATATACGTACACACACACACATATATATATATATATATATATATATATATATATATATGCGTATGTACATGTGTACATGCATGTGCATGTATGTGTGTATATGTATGTATGTATGGAAGGATGGGTGGATAGACAGATGGATGGATGCATGTATGTATGTATATATGTATGTATGTATGCATGTATGTATGTATACATGGGTGTAAGTATGAGTGTGTATGTATGCACATACGCATATATGTGCTCGTGCGTGTGTGTGTGTGTGTATATATATATATATATATATATATATATATATATGTGTGTGTGTGTGTGTGTGTATGGATATATTTTTATGTGCCTGTAGGTGGGAAAAGATATATGTGTGTGAAAAAATGAATAGGTATGTATCAGCAAGTACACATGTGCATTCATTTATATGGGCATTCATTTATATATACATTCATTTATGCTTTCACACATAAATGTATGTCACCTTTCACCTCACAAAGTGTAACTCCCACCATCTCACGTTTTATCTCACGGGAATTTTCACCTCACATCACACACAATTTTGTTTTAAAATTGTGCAATAAAGACTTTTTCAAAATAAAATAAAAAATTGTTAAAAACAATCAACACGTAAGGCTTCAATTGATCAAGTAGTCACTAGGATTAGGTAGTCGGGTAGTCACGAGTGAGCAGTTATTTTAGGTAGTCGGGTAGTCACGAGTGAGCAGTTAATTTAGGAAATCAAGAATCTTCTCTAACAAATTTAGTCAAAGTCCCAGTGATAGGAGACGATAGATCGTTCTATAGAAATTGAGTGTTTGTGTGATTGTGAGGAAAGTTTCAAAACAGTTCATTGTTATTACTCGTCTGACATATAACGAGAAACTTTGTGTTTAGTCCCTCACTGCAGTGTCTTGTCTTCATTATACGAGTCGCCGCCATAAGATAGAACTTGTAGGAAAAATAGAGGAAGAGAAATAAGGTCCTGGCAACCCAAAGGTCCTGGAACAGCACTCAAGACCAGGGTAGTGCAGCTACAAGAAGAACAAGCGGAGGCAGTGATCAGACTGATACGTTCTACGAAGGGCTGTTGCATTACTCCTCCTCTCACAATTGTTTTCGGGACACGAGACCAATATATCGTCTCCCCCGTACTTGACAGTATTTGTTGTTGATCTTCCACGATAGTTTTGGGTTATTTTCTTCTAACATTCTCAGCCTAGTAGTTCACTCTTGCATATCATGATATCCAGGCCATCTCTCCACTTATGTTTGAAGATGTCATATAGAGGTTCAATGTTCTTTCGTGTGCTATTTTGGTAGTGATTAATTTCAATCCACGCATCTGCAATGTCTCTTTAATACAATCAATTCATCTTGTCGTTATTTTTTTGGTTTATTTGTGTGGAGTATAACACCATCAATTCATCTTTATCTTGCTTTTGTATGTGTTCTGTAACACTTTCAATCCATCGTTTTCTTGTCTTTTGCTATTCTGTAAAACCATCAATAACAGATCAACATTCTTCACCTCAAGAGAAGGCAAAACAGATAAAAGACTTCCATATTGTTGCTTCGATTGTCTGCTTCACCCCTAAGCCTACGTGGATTGAGTGAACAGACTGCACAGCATATTTAGCAGGGCAGCCCTCCGAATAATCAGTTGATGAAGCCTCACTAACTACATTTCTCATTGAGGGAGACTCACTTACCAAATTACTTGTTGATGAAGACTCACTTACCAAATTACCCTTTGATGAAGACTCACTTACCAAATTACTCTTTGATGAAGACTCACTTACCAAATTACCCTTTGATGAAGATTCACTTTCCAAATTACCCTTTGATGAGGAATTCACTAACCAAATTACCCTTTGGTGAAGACTCACTGACCAAATTACTTGTTGATGAAGACTCACTGACCAAATTACTTGTTAATGACGATTCACTTACCAAATTACCCTTTGATGAAGACTCACTTACCAAATTACTTGTTGATGAAGACTCACTTACCAAATTACCCTTTGATGAAGACTCACTTTCCAAATTACCCTTTGATGAAGATTCACTAACCAAATTACCCTTTGATGAAGAATCACTGACCAAATTACCCTTTGGTGAAGACTCACTGACCAAATTACTTGTTGATGAAGACTCACTGACCAAATTACTTGTTAATGACGATTCACTTACCAAATTACCCTTTGATGAAGACTCACTGACCAAATTACCCTTTGGTGAAGACTCACTGACCAAATTACTTGTTGATGAAGATTCACTTACCAAATTACCCTTTGATGAAGACTCACTTACCAAATTACTGGTTGATGAGGACTCACTGACCAAATTACTTGTTGATGAAGATTCACTTACCATATTACCCTTTGATGAAGACTCACTTACCAAATTACTTGTTGATGAAGACTCACTGACCAAATTACCCTTTGATGAAGATTCACTTACCAAATTACTCTTTGATGAAGACTCACTGACCAAATTACTAGTTGATGAAGACTCACTGACCAAATTACCCTTTTATGAAGATTCACTTACCAAATGACTCTTTGATGAAGACTCGCTGACCAAATTACTAGTTGATGAAGACTCACTGACCAAATTACCCTTTGATGAAGATTCACTTACCAAATTACCATTTGATGAAGACTCACTGAAAATGAGAAAGTCGTCAGGAACAGACGGGGTGTCCAATGAGATGATCAAGAACTTGGGAACAGCAGCAAAAACAAAGCTGCTTCCGACCTTCAACATTTGTTGGACATCAGGTACAGTCCCACAGACCTGGAGAGAAGCAATCATGATACCACTCTTAAAACCAGGGAAATACAGTTCCATGGCATCCAGCTATAGACCAATCAGCCTCACAAGCTGCATATGTAAAACAGTGGAACGTATCATCAACCTAAGGCTCCAGTGGTATCTTGAGAGCCAAAACCTTCTTGTGCCACAACAGGCAGGATTTAGGAAATGCAACTCCACTGAAGACCAGGCAACATACCTCTCACAAGAGATCGAGGACGCATTCCAGGACAAGAAATTAGTATTAGCAGCATGGATAGACTTAAGCAAAGCTTTTGATAAGGTTTGGAAAGAAGGACTTTTAAAGAAACTGAGAAATAATGGAGTGATGGGTAGGATGTACAAATGGATAAAAGCATACTTACATAACAGAAGAGCCAGAGTCCAACTAGATGGTCTCAAAAGTAAGAAAATTCTAATGCGTCATGGTGTGCCTCAGGGAGGAGTTCTTTCCCCTACACTTTTCATAGTCTTCATCAATGACTTGATTGCTGAGCTACCACAAGGAACAAAAGTTGCAATGTATGCAGATGACTTGGTAATATGGTGTGTAAATAAGCAAGCAACAGTGGCCACCAGAATGCTGCAAAGAGCTATTGATGCCTTGACCTCATGGACAAACAGATGGTGTGTAAACATTAACACCGAAAAATGTAGCACTACGCTTTTCACCCTCTCCCCAAAACAAAAAGCTGGAGTTATCAAGATAAATGGAGAACACCTCAAAGAAGATAAGCAACCCACCTATCTTGGAGTTACGTTTGATGATAGGTTGACATGGAGGGAACACGTCAACAAGGCAGCCAAAAAAGCCAGGAGGAAGTTAGCCATCCTGAGAAAATTAAGTGGAACCACATGGGGTGCTAGTGGAAAAATACTTAACAAAGTTTATCAACAAGGTATACGGCCACATCTGGAATATGGGTCAGTAGCGTGGTGCCCGCAGCAAACACTACCCTAAAAGAGGTGGATAAGGTGCAAAATCAGGCACTTAGGGTCATTACAGGAGCAATGAAATCAACACCTATTGTGGAGATGGCGAAAATGGGAAGGATACAAGCACTAAGAGAGCGCAGAGACACAAAGGTATTAACACAGGCAGAAAAGTTCCTCTGCATGCCGAGCAATCCAATGAAAGCATATTTCAAAATTTAGCAATGGTAAGACTGAAAAGAAGTAGTTTTATGCATCAGGCGAAACGACTTCGCAGGCAAATTATGGATCTACCTGAAGTTGACATCCCCCTAAAGTCTGTGCCAGAACAAACCCCTTGGAGAGAGGAGCACGAACTATCAGTATGCATTCAAACAAAAGTGAAAGGAATATTAGACAAGGATGAACTAAACAGTGTGCAATGTAGGATAGTGATCCTCAATTTCCTGGATGAAGAATACCCACAAGACCTCTGGATCAGAGTATACACAGATGGGTCAGCACAGAATGCAGTAAAGAATGGTGGAGCGGGAGTGTACATAGAATACCCAAACAACATTAGGGATACAGTCAGAGTACCAACTGGGAAATTCTGTAATATATATGATGCAGAAATACAGGCAATCAAGATGGCAACTGAGAAACTGTTGAACACCAATGTCGGTCCACAACCTGTAGTATTTCTTACAGATGCACAATCAGTACTCCAAGCACTTAAATTTGAGAAACTGCCAGATCTACAGGCTCTACTGTCTGAACTGAGCAACCAGCGCAAGATTGTCATGCAGTGGATACCTTCTCATTGTGGAATACCAGGAAACGAGAGAGCAGATCGACTGGCAAAGGAGGGTGTTGCAGACGAGCAACCAGATGTACCAGTTACTTACCAACAGAAGATAAGGATGATCAAATCAATCAGAAAGCCACCAACGGTAACACCAGACGATTACCATAACATGAACAGACAAGAGCAAACTGTTGTGTTGCGCCTTAGAACAGGACACAACCGACTCCGCAGCCACATGTACACAAAAATGACGATTGGCAACTCAGCCACGTGTACATGTGGATAGGTGCCCCAGACAGCAGATCACATACTGCAAAACTGCCCCGAATATGATATACAGAGAAAATCTCACTGGCCCATAGAAACAACACTGGAAGAGAAACTTTATGGGCCTGTGTGTGAACTACAAAAGACAGTGAAGTTTATACAAGAGACAAAATTGCAGATATAGACAATATTTTAAAGCGAGCGAAAGAAGAAGAAGAAGAAGAAGACTCACTTACAAAATTACTTGTTTATGAAGATTCACTTACCAAATTACCCTTTGATGAAGACTCACTGACCAAATTACCCGTTGATTAAGATTCACTTACCAAATCAGTCAACACTAATCTCAAACTTGGATGGCCAAATCTGTTTTCACCAACATGAGATATACAATGACATCTAAAACAAATAGTTCACACAATAAGAATGAGACTCATCAAGTGGTATGTATTTTCGTCTTTACCGCATCGTGTAGAAGGTGCGCGATGAACAACCATTTGGAGAAGAGAATTGATGTCTAAGAAATGTAAATGTATAGAAGAGTTGGACGTATCTCTTGGAAACAAAACGCAACAAATAAGATCGTCTTGGAGAAATTAGGAAGGACATTTGGAGAGCAAACGTGTCAAAGGTAAACAGCTCTATCAATGAGATAATAAACTAAATAGGTCAGACTCCCGATAAGTTTGTTCACATTAAAAGACATAACAACTTGCTGAAAATGATACTGGAAGAAAAGGTGGAGAGCAAACGTGTCATGTGAAAACAACTCTGTAAGTAAGAGTATACCATCAAAAGATGGACGGAGAAATGTCTGCCATAAAAAAAAAATAATCCACCATAATAGCAAGAACATAATTGTTATTGTTATTTAATGCTCACAATGAGTATGTTTACTCTTTTGTGCGCTCTGACAAGGACATCAAGTGGTGGGTTGTAGTAGCTTTCCTTTCATTCCGAGCGTGCTGATGAAGGTGGACCGCGGTCCTCCAGGCGGTGGTTGTGCTATGATTTGCTTCATCTGCGTGACCTTCACTATTATGGGAATCCCATCGATCCACATCTCGTCAGCTAGACTGCCCGAAAACAGCCTGTTTCCAGGGAGGGCTGCATGGAAGAGGGATAGTGTTCTTTGTCAGTATATTGTGCCTAACCCTGACGCAACGTCCTGGTCAGTATATTGTGCCTAACCCTGACGCAACGTCCTGGTCAGTATATTGTGCCTAACCCTGACGCAACGTCCTGGTCAGTATATTGTGCCTGGCCCTGACGAGACGTCCTGGTCAGTATGTTGTGCCTGGCCCCGACGCAACGTCCTAGTCAGTATGTTGTGCCTGGCCCTGACGCAACGTCCTAGTCAGTATGTTGTGCCTGGCCCTGACGCAACGTCCTAGTCAGTATGTTGTGCCTGACCCTGACGCAACGTCCTAGTCAGTATGTTGTGCCTGACCCTGACGAGACGTCCTGGTCAGTATGTTGTGCCTGACCCTGACGCAACGTCCTAGTCAGTATGTTGTGCCTGACCCTGACGCAACGTCCTAGTCAGTATGTTGTGCCTGACCCTGACGCAACGTCCTAGTCAGTATGTTGTGCCTGACTCTGACGCAACGTCCTAGTCAGTATGTTGTGCCTGACCTGACGCAACGTCCTAGTCATTATGTTGTGCCTGACCCTGACGCAACGTCCTAGTCAGTATGTTGTGCCTGACTCTGACGCAACGTCCTAGTCAGTATGTTGTGCCTGACCTGACGCAACGTCCTAGTCATTATGTTGTGCCTGACCCTGACGCAACGTCCTAGTCAGTATGTTGTGCCTGACCCTGACGCAACGTCCTAGTCAGTATTTTGTGCCTGACCCTGACGCAACGTCCTAGTCAGTATTTTGTGCCTGACCCTGACGCAACGTCCTAGTCAGTATGTTGTGCCTGACCCTGACGCAACGTCCTAGTCAGTATGTTGTGCCTGACCCTGACGCAACGTCCTAGTCAGTGTGTTGCAATTGCATCAAACTTTTAATGAGGGGGTGTCACCTGAAGTGTACTGAGCTTGAGACTGGGAAGGCAGCGTAGTGAATGAACCGACATCAGCCAGCTACAGAGGTGGCTGATTGCGCCACGGTCAGCGAACCAGAGCTGACCAATACCCTATTCGGCCTTCAAGCGGCGGTCCTGGAAATAGACTGCACTAGTGTAGTCTGGCCAAAGGAAGACGGGTCGTAGTAGGAAGACAGACTACTACCCAGACAAGCCAGCTGAAATCGAATGTGTCGGTCTGAAAGGCACAAATATCGCAGCCTCGTTTTAAACTACTACACAACGTTCTTTTCAAGACGAATGAAGAACGAGAACAGGAATATGAAGAAGCAAAATAAGGAGAAAAAGAAGAAAACAAAGAAGGAGACGAAGAAGAAGAAGAAGAAGAAGAAGATGATGAAGAAGAAACGGAAGAAGAAGAAAAATTAAAATAATAATAATATAAATAATACTATTTATAATAATAGTAATAATAATAATAAGAAGAAGGAGAATAAGAGGGGAAAGAAGAAGGAGAGGAACAAGAAAAAAGAAATTGAAGAAGAAGCTGAAGAAAAGTTAAAATAAAAAATTAAAATAAGAAAAAGAAGAAGAAAAAAAGTTAAAATAATAATACAAATAATAAGAAGAAGGAAAAGAAAAATAAGTGCAAGTAAAAGCAGAGGAAAAAGAAGAAGAACTGAACAATGTGAAGGAACAGAAAGACAAATGTGCTGTAATCAAAGCAGGTCTAAGACAAACACAGTCGTGCCAAAAAGTTGGAAACAAAACTTGGATGTGCGTTTGATTCTGTCAACAATATAAGGGACTGTACTCAGGATACACTTGTATGTGCTCAGTCTACCTCGGCAAATGGCCAACAATGTAGATACTCATCGTTACAGTAGCACGCTTCTTATACTATGTTTTAAGCCTAATGGTTCAACGCCATCCGACTTCAGCACACATTTTGTCAGAGTTTATGTCCCATAGCGGGTTATAGCAGCTGATTAGCGCAGAAGTAGAGCACTCGCTTTTCATGGCGAAGGTACGGGGTTCAACTCCCACTACCGGCAGCTCTAGTCAACCCAGTTGTAAATGGGTAACTGACTTACGGTTAGAGAAGGAAACGGCATCGAGAAAGGGAACTGGACACCCCGCCTCACAAACTGAGGCGTAGTATACTGAAGTCTCTAACACTTCATTCCAGACCAGAGGATCAGTTTGCAGAAGGACTTCCTTTAGGGCCACGGCTTTGCTATTTCAGGGGCCAGAGCCTGCCATATTTGTGCTTTGGGCTATATTCCTGGAAGTTTTATTATCCTTCACCCCCGCCCCACCCTTCCAGATCAACGCCCTCAACCCCCCCCCCCTACATCTCTACCCACCCATCCCCTTTATTTTATTCACCCCCTCCCTCTCCTATAAATATAAACCTCACTTGATATGATTTTATCTCTACAGGAAAGTAACACGAGTTGTCAAGATGTCTCAAGTGTCTCCAATGTTTTGCTGTTCAACAGCTGAAACCAAAATGGTTGTGTCTATGACCCGAGCCTCTGTCCGTCCACTTGTTCTGTTAAGTGGCTAAAGAAGATGCTGTCGCCTCTTCTAGGTCAAGTCTGTCGCGCCTGTCTTTCATTGTAAGTTTGTTGGTATATGCTTTTTGTTACGTTATCTATCTGCCTGTCAGGTGGTCTCCCTCGTGCTTTATAACTAGATCCGCGTGTGTTTATGGACAACTGTATCTGATCAGGTTACATTCTCACCAGTTGACCGACCGAACCATTTTATTAATGTCTTGATGTGTATTCATCACAAGGAGCAGTTTTCACAATATTTATAATAACATATTCTTCTTCTGCGTTCGTTCTCAATCTCTCGCTACCAAGCTATAAACAGAGCTTTGCAAATAACATGCTGTAGTCTGGAGAACGGAATGCGTTGTATCGCTAGCTTACAGCTTGACTGCGATATTTGCATTTTTCAGTCCGACACATCCGTCTTCAGCAATAAGGACGACAATTCTGCATTCAACATTCTTAATCACATTTCTTTGTCATCTCATTTGACACCGTGACATTGCCCTTGTCTGGGCATTGGATAAGTGTCAAATTTGATATTGATATAAGAGCTGGTATAAATATAATATTAACAAGTTTTCGTAGGTTAAGCACTGGGGGTTTGAGAAGACACGCCCCACCATGCGATGATGCTAACGGGTCCTGATTTTCCTTGCACACATTGGGGAAGACGCATTTCCGCTTGGATTGGTCTTACGAGTCAAATTAGTTATCGCCATGGACTGTAGTTACATCCGTTATATTTCAAAGCACAACTTACTTTCGTCTGACAAGATGGAAAGGGAAGAAAGACTGACATAAGTAAGTCGCATGTCCTTTTAAAGAATGTAGCTTCTGACAACCGCCACCTATTTGGCTGTCATAAGTTTCTTGGCAAGTGTGCAGTACGGTAGGTTGCCATTACTTTCCGTATGTGGAGGAGCATTACCTCGAGAAAAAAAAAACCAGTGTCCGCCAAACTGAACACAAGTGGGAATCGAACCCGGGAATCGAACATACTGATCAGACATGTTACTCAGGGGCAGGTACGACATACTGATCAGACATGTTAGTCAGGGGCAGGTACGACATACTGATCAGACATGTTAGTCAGGGACAGGTACTACATACTGATCAGAAATGTTAGTCAGGGGCAGGTACGACATACTGATCAGACATGTTAGTCAGGGACAGGTACTACATACTGATCAGAAATGTTAGTCAGGGGCAGGTACGACATACTGATCAGAAATGTTAGTCAGGGGCAGGTACGACATACTGATCAGACATGTTAGTCAGGGGCAGGTACGACATACTGATCAGACATGTTAGTCAGGGACAGGTACTACATACTGATCAGAAATGTTAGTCAGGGGCAGGTACGACATACTGATCAGACATGTTAGTCAGGGACAGGTACTACATACTGATCAGAAATGTTAGTCAGGGGCAGGTACGACATACTGATCAGACATGTTAGTCAGAGGCAGGCAAAACATACTGGCCAAGACCCACATCTCGGCTTTCTCGTCGCTCTTCCTGGAAACGGGCTATTTTCATGGCATCCTGGTCAACAAGGTGAGGGGTCGACGTGATTTCCGTAGTAGTGAGCGACATACAGATGAACCCAAGCATAGCACAACCGCATGGAGGACCCCGTTCCACCTTCATCAGCACGCTCGCGATGTCAGGAATGCTAGTGCAACCCGCCACTTAATGTCCTTTTCAGGCGGACAATAGAGTAAACTTACTCATTGTGGGCATTCGAAATAACAACAACAACAGCCATAACAACAACAACAACAACAACAACATCAACTTCAACAACAACAACAACAGCAACAACACCAGCAACAACAGCAACAACAACAACAGCAACAACAACAACAGCAACAACAACAGCAACAACAACAACAGCAGCAACAACAGCAACAACAACAACAGCAACAACAACAGCAACAACAACAACAGCAACAACAACAGCAACAACAACAACAGCAGCAACAACAGCAACAACAACAACAGCAGCAACAACAACAACAACAACAACAGCAACAACAACAACAGCAGTAACATCACCATCAACAACAGCAGCAACAACAGCAACTACAACAACAGCAACTACAACAACAGCAACAACAACAACAGCAACAACAATAACAACAGCAAGTCAGAAAGAGCCAATAAAAGTTTGTGACAGTTTTGTCGTTTTGGAAACATGCTCGTGTGCATTTGTTTTTAAAAGAGTGACAGTTGAGGCGTATCTAAATGGAACCGGACCTAACTGCACCATGTGAACATACGTATGATACGCATGATGACGTCACTTTAGGTGTAAACAGCACATACCAACCGTCAAGTTTGCTAAATTTCATTATCCCCCAACTCATATTTTCCTTGGCAGACCGTTGAAAACATGGCGGGTGTGATACGGAATCCGTCCGAAGTTGATCAGCGAGCGGTGATTCAGCTTCTAACAGCTGAAGGTTGTCGACCAGTTGACATTCATCGCAGAATCTAGGCAGTGTATGGTGGCAAAAGTATGTCGAAGACAACAGCGAAGAACTGGACAACGATGTTTAAAGAAGGACGTCAGTTAACGAAAGATCTTCCGTTCGTTAGGGACAGTTCAAATGGTGGTTAGCAAGAAACTGAAGTTTCGGAAGGTGTTCACAATGGGTACCGATACTTCACTTTCCAGTTAACCACCATTTGTCTTGTCTTGTCTTCGTTCGTTCTCAATCTCCCGCTACCAAACCCTGAATGGGCTTAAGTGACAGAATGTAGTCCAGAGAACGGAATGCGTTGTGTTGTAGTTTACAGCTTGACTGCGATATTTGCACCTTTCGGTCCAACACATCCGACTTCAGCAAGCATTTTTTGAGTACCGGGTTAGCATTCCCTCTTCCATCCCTTCTCCTTAGCCAGTCTGCCCTGCTGCAGCCTGTTATCTAGGATCACCGCGTGGAGGTATAGAAGGGTCTTGGCAGCTTTGGTTCGCTGGCCCTGACGCTAGCAGTCAGCTATGAGTCGCTGACCACTGCAGCTCATGCGTCTTGATCCTGTAACCACCATTTGAACTGTCCCTAGCGACACAGCGAATTTCTCTTCTAGCGAACGTAAGCTCTGGCGACGGTACATCCAAATTGCTGCATCCATTTTGGCGATGGCATCTTCTGACGCAACAATATGCACTTGACCTGGTCTCTGAAAAAAAATTCTTTAACTGACGTCCTTCTTTAAACATCTTTGTCCATTTCTTCACTGTTATCTTCGACATACTTTTTTCACCATACACTGCCTGCATTCTGCGATGAATGTCAACTGGTCGACATCCTTCAGCTGTTAGAAACCGAATCACAGCTCGCTGATCAACTTTGGACGGATTCCGTATCACACCGGTCATATTTTCAACGGTCTGCTTAGAAAACTATGAGTTGGAGGATAAGGACATTTTGCAAACTTGACGGTTGGTATGTGCTGTTTACATCTGCAGTTTGGTCCGGTTTCATTTGAACACCCCTCGTAAATCACGACAGAGGTGCCGAGTTCAACCTAGGTCGCAAATCACTCATGGCAAGCCATCTGTAAATGGACACATGACACGGTTTGGGTACACATGAAGAAAAACCTTTCCCATTTTCCCAGCTTATCTCAACCATTAACAATGTGAACTTAGTACAATAAAGCCTCTACCACTTCCTCCATGACGGCAGTGTCTACAATGGAAACCAACGTTTACATTACTAATTAACTAACTATCATATGTTGAAGAGAATAGGAAACTAACGTTAAATCAGGTAAAGTCATGCTGATAAAATATGTTAGTCAAGGTCATGCAAAATATACTGGCCAAGACGTCCACTTCACTTCCACGCTGGTCTCCCTAGAAACGGGCTTTTCTACTTGGCAGTCTGGCTAACGAGGTGGTGGATCGACGTGATCCCCGTAGTAGTGAGCGACACGCAGATGGAGTCAATCATAGCACAACCGTCTAGAGGAGCCCAGTCCACCGTCATAACAAGCTCGGGATGTGAGGGAAGCTGCTGCACACACACACAAATACATACACACAGCCAGATACACAAATAGATACACGCATACACAAACACACACACAAACAGTTACACGCACATACATACACAAACACATACACACAAAGCCACACACAAACAGATACACACATACACGCACATACACACACCCAAACACAAAGACTCAAAACCACACACAAACAGATAGACACATACACGCACATATACATATACACACAACCAAACACATACACACAAAACCACACACAAACACACACAGATACACGCACATATACACAAACACACACACACAAACACATACACACAGCCAGATACACAAACAGTTACACGCATACACAAACACACACACACACAAACAGTTACCCGCACATACACACCCAAACATATACACTCAAAACCACACACAAACAGATAGACACATACACGCACACATACACACACCCAAGCACATACACACAAAACCCCACACACACACACACACACATACACACAAAACCACACACACACACACACACACACACATGTATCCTTACACTGGTCAGTCCGTCCTCGTACAACCTAAAAGACTAGAGTCTGAACTTGAAAGGCGTCGTGCCTTTGTCAGCAGAATCCAGAAAGACAAACCTTCCACAAACCGCAAAAAGAAGAGACAGACCGGGAAATGAGGAGATCAAACAGAAAATGGGAACAACACCAAATATAGTAGATTTTGATAACTTTAGAGAACTTTTTGGTTTGTATTTACGACGTAAATCCTAACGAGCGCCACACGAACCTGTAACACCAGACTGCAGGACACAGAAAACGATCAAATAAAAGATAGGTTGACAGTGTGTGTTGTTTTTTTCCGCTCACTTACCAAGCAATGACATGTTAAGTTATACCATAAAATGATTGGTTTATACCATAAAATGATTGGTTTATACCATAAAATGATTGGTTTATACCAAAAAATGATTGGTTTATACCATAAAATGATTGGTGTATACCATAAAATGATTGGTTTATACCATAAAATTATTGGTTTATACCATAAAATGATTCGTTTATACCATAAAATGATTGGTTTATACCATAAAATGATTGGTTTATACCATAAAATGATTGGTTATTTTGCGTCTTATCACATTATTCTCTAGCCTAGCTCCACATCTCCGCCCCCCCCCCCTCCTCAATTTCAATTGGCATACGCGAGACAAGGGACTTCCTGTGTTTATCTCATGTATCTATTATGCGACCACGTATCTGAGTGGCAGGGTGATAGGTAGAGCTCTCAGTTTTCACGAAAGGTACCCGGTCCGATCCATTTAATCAATACGCTCCAGCTGTCCTTCAGTAAAGTGATACATTGCTTATTGTTAAGGAAAGAGAACCAGCAAGGAAGGAAACTGACTATCACAGATCATAAACAGCTGAGGTCTAGTACACACAATTCTCAGAACACTTTATCACCGACAGCAGTGTCCTTTATGGGTACACATCCACATGTTTAATATATAAGCATTCGGTATGAACCGGCTCCCTGTTACACATCCTCTTTAGTTGATCTAGCGGGCCTCAAGACGTAGTGAAAGGAAGGACACCAGTCAACCGTATCAAGCCTGTTTGCTTGTCAGGGTCAGCAAAACCTACCTGTCAAAGATTGTTTCCACCTCCAAATGGGCCGGGGTGTGTGCGAAGGGGGGGGGGG
The DNA here is from genome assembly GCA_036924085.1 of Ariolimax columbianus. NCBI lineage: Eukaryota > Metazoa > Mollusca > Gastropoda > Stylommatophora > Arionidae > Ariolimax > Ariolimax columbianus. The sequence goes on along the minus strand of JAVGWX010000010.1, from coordinate 20,410,092 downwards.
GGGGTATGGTAACAGGATGCATCGGTGAAGCCTGACTAAGTCAATAGGCCGGACTGAAACCGGATGTGTTGTGCTGGAAGTTGTAGGTATCAAATCCCTGCTGTAAACTACGGTACAACAGAACAAAACCTAATCTTCAGAACGAACAACGAAAAGTAAGGAGAAGTGTTAGTCATCGACATCATTCTTTAACATTCCTTTGTGACATGATATCACTATCTATCTACCTACCTACTCAACCAACCCATCCATCCATCCATCCATCCATCCATCCATCCATCCATCTATCTACCTACCTACTCAACCAACCCATCCATCCATCCATCCATCCATCCATCCATCCATCCATCCATCCATCCATCTATCTATCCATCCATCCATCTATCTATCCATCCATCCATCCATCCATCCATCCATCCATCCATCCATCCATCCATCCATCTATCCATCTATCTATCTATCTATCTATCTATCTATCTATCTATCTATCTATCTCAAGATCAGATACGCTATACAAAGCGAAGACTCAGCCTCATGTCAAGGTCAGGTACACTAAACGAGGTCAAGACGTGACCACGTTTCAAGGTTATATAATTATACGAGGTCAAAATATGACCTCATGTCAAGGTGGGATACAACATACAAGGGTAAGACCTGACCTCACGTCAAACGAAGTGTTCCAGTGGTCTAAACAATGAAGTAGGGCATACATAATAACGTTTCTAATCGTGAGCATTCAACAACAGCAACATGAGGTAGGGATCGTCACTGATCCCTGTAGTGGTGAGTCTGCTAAGAAGTCTTGCATTAAATGACAGCCAGGAGTACTTATAGCCACCTTCTTCAGTTTGTACAGAGATAGAAGAAAGCTAACTCAACCCCTATCAGAAATAAATGGTCAAGAATGAACCACAAAGTAGTTAGCTTTCAACATCAACTACCTTAACAAAACTTTCATTGCGGCGTTTACTTCGCTTGACAGGTCCCTATTAACATAGAGCTGAGGAATACATGCCGATTTCCCAGGCAGTCGCCACATACAGTACATGTTAAACTGTTATTAGATTGTCAATTAGAATAAAGGGAGTCATTGGATGCTACATGGAACCAGTACTGACACATGGCAGTGAATCACGGACAATCAGCAAGCAAGCGCATATATCTTTGGAAGCAGCAAGGGAGACTAATGATGCAGAACTCGAAAAGACAAAGACAAAGATTGATATGATCAGAACAAGGCAGTCATTGTTTTCCTGGCATATTATGAGAAGAGGCGGTTTGGAGCACGTTGTGATAACGGAAAAGATAGCAGGAAAGAGAGACAGAGGAGGGCAGAGAGAGAGAGAAGATGTTAGACATCCTGAGAGAATGGCACGGGATTCAATCAACAACAGAGTTGGTAAACGACACTCGCGATAGAAAGGGGCAGAGGTCCATGATCTCGAACGTCAACCTGCAAGGCACCAGATGATGATGAGAATAAATCATGCTATATCGAAGTCTTGAACATACGGCCTCAAGTTCAGATGAGCAATATCCACAGCTCGGTCATCCAATCTTCTATGGAAATTCAACAACTTATTAAATGTCCGTGACCAACTACTATAAAACAGCATGTCCTGGTATGTAGCAAACGGCAATAAATAAATAAATCACAGAATTTTCAAGAACGGAATCAAATTATTTTAACATCTGGGTTTTTCGTTATATTTTCGTTAGAAAACTGCGATTTAAAATGTATTTAACTTCCCTTTAAACTAAACCAACTTTACAAACACATAACTCAGTTCCTTGTCTAGCAGGTTATAAGATTTCGTTTGCATTTTGTTTAGATTACACATCCCTCGCATTCTGGTTGTGTTGGATATTCCGCTTAGCAGATAAAAAGATGTTTCAAAGTGGAGGTTTCAAATCAGTGACTTGTTTTTTATGTATCTATGTCGTCATGGCAACAACTGCCCCGATGGCCGATGGGTATAAACACATTGTGTTTATGCATGGAATCTTCGCTGGACCTTCGGAGTTTGTTTACCTTAATGGGCTCATACAGCAGGTTGGCTATTTTTGCTTCAGTTTGTTTATAAATGTTTTCCTCTTTTATTGATCAATTTCTTTCTTCATTTTACTTTTGTCTTTTTTCGTAAGGTTTTGTGCGTTGAAATTACCCTATTACCCAATGCATCCGACTTCATTTCAAATTGAATTAATGTATTTACTTTCTTAATGGTCTTGACCTTGCTGTTTGAAGGATGAGAACCAGACAAGTATGGGTTATGAGACATGTCACTAACTGTTCCACCTCGCCGCCCCCAAATTTAACGTATTCAATTTTATGCACATAAATTTTACATTTACATTTGTGATTTTAAAAAAAATTGTATTTACCAGTTGGCACGGGACGATAAGGCTAACGTCTGGTCAGGCAAAACACACTGATCAGAGAATGTTAGCCAGGGTCAGGAGAAATATACTGACCAAGACCCTCACCTGACGGGACGATTAGGCTAACGTCTGGCCAGGCAAAACACACTGATCAGAGAACGTTAGCTAGGGTCAGGAGAAATATACTGACCAAGACCCTCACCTGACGGGACGATAAGGCTAACGTCTGGCCAGGCAAAATACACTGATCAGAGAATGTTAGCCAGGGTCAGGAGAAATATACTGACCAAGACCCTCATCTGACCTCCTGGTAGTCCTGGAAACAGGCTGTTGTGGTAGACTAACAAGGTGAGGTTCGACGTGATCTCCGTAGTAGTGAGCGACACGCGGATGAGGACAAGCATAGCACAACCGCCTGGAGGACCCCGGTCCACCTTCATCAGCACACTCGAGATGTGATAAAAGCTACTGCAACCCGTCACTTAACGCCCTTTTCAGGGCGAACATAAGAGTAACCTACTCCTTGTGGGCATTCGAACAAGAACCAGTTGGCACTGCATGTTCTTAGTTCGCTGTCTATCCTTCCCTTACAATCAATAAGCCAGGTTGCAATTTACAGCTATATTAAATGGAACGTGTTAAGGATCGAACACGGAGAGATACATCTGATATCAAATCAGTGGTGGATTGCAGTAGCTTTCCTCCCATCCCGAGAATGCTGATGAAGGTAGATCGGAGTCCCCATGTTGTTGTGCTATGTTGCGCTTCTTCTGTGTGACGCTCACTACTACAGGCATCACCATTGATCCTCACCTCGTTAGGTAAACCTGTTGAAACAGCCTAGTTTCCAGGGATGCCTGCATGGAGGTGAGATGGGCTCTTGATCAGTAGGTTTTATCTGACCCTTACTAACATTGTCTGATCAGTATGTTCACCTGACCCTGACTAACATAGTCTGACCAGTATGTTCACCTGACCCTGACTAACATAGTCTGACCAGTATCTTTACTTGATCCTGACTAAGATTGTTTGATCAGTATCTTTACTTGACCCCGAGTAACATAGTCTGACTATCATGTTTTGTCTGACCCTGACTGACATAGTCTGATCAATGTGCTTTGCCTGACTCTGCCTAACATAGTCTGATCAGTGTGTTTTGTCTGACGCTAACTAACATAGTCTGATGAGAATGTTTTGCCTGAGCCTAGTTAACAGAGTCTTGGCTTGACTTAGTTCGTTCTCAGTCTCCCGCTACCAATCCCTGAAAGGGCTGTAAGTAGCAGAATGTAGTCCAGAGAACGGAATGTGTTGTGTCGTAGTTTACAGTTTGACTGCGATATTTGCACCTTTTGGTCCGACATATCGGACTTCAGCAGCCATTTTATTTAGTACCATGTTAGTCTTCACACTTCGATCCCTTCTCCTTAGCCAGTCTGCCCTGTTGCAGCCTGTTATCCAGGATCACCGCGTAGAGGCGTAGAGTGTTGGCAGCTCTCGTTCGCTGGCCCTGACGCTAGCAGTCAGCTATGGGTAGCTGACTACTGCAGCTCATGCGCTGCTCAGCATCTTGATCCCCAATGTGCGGTCTAACTTCACGTTATGTGAAGTTTACCGCTGCAGCTCATACGCTGCTAAGCGTCTAGATCCTGTTAACATTATCTGATTAGTATGTTTTGCCTAACATGACGTTAATCTCCTCTCCACCGTTTGGCTAATCTGACTTTAGTCTCCTCTCCCCTAGTTTGCAAATCTGACTTTAGTCTCCTCTCCCCTAGTTGCCTAATCTGACTTTAGTCTCCTCTCCCCTAGTTGCCTAATCCGACTTTAGTCACCTCTCCCCTAGTTGCCTAATCTGACTTTAGTCTCCTCTCCCCTAGTTGCCTAATCTGACTTTAGTCTCCTCTCCCCTAGTTGCCTAATCCGACTTTAGTCTCCTCTCCCCTAGTTGCCTAATCTGACTTTAGTCTCCTCTCCCCTAGTTGGCTATTCTGACTTTAGTCACCTCTCCACCGGTTGGCTATTCTGACTTTAGTCTCCTCTCCACCGGTTGGCTAATCTGACTTTAGTCTCCTCTCCACCGGTTGGCTAATCTGACTTTAGTCTCCTCTCCCCTAGTTGGCTAATCTGACTTTAGTTTCCTCTCCACCGGTTGGCTAATCTGACTTTAGTCACCTCTCCCCTAGTTGGCTAATCGGACTTTAGTCTCCTCTCCCCTAGTTGCCTAATCTTAACTTAACTTAACATCTTTATACTGGTTTAGAAGACCCTGCAGAGTCTGTATACAACCAGTTACATTTACATCACCTTGCTCTAAAATCTATGCGCATCCAGTTTATTCTTAAATGCATTAACTGTCCCTGCCTCCACTACCTCCCTTGGCAATGCATTCCAAGCAGACACCACTCTCTGACTAAAAAAATATTTCCTAATATCTAACCTGGACCTCTCTTTAATCAGCTTGTAGCTATGCCCTCGTGTTATTGTAGGTGGCTGTATTTTAAAAAAACTTGTTATAGTCTAATTTATCGATTCCTCTGATCATCATATAAACCTGTATTAAGTCACCACGAATTCTTCTCTCTTCGAGACACTGTAGGCCGGTTTTTCTGAGTCGTTCCTCATAACTGTAATTCTGGAATCCCACTATCATCTTTGTCGCTCTTTTTTATATTCTTTCTAGCATGTTTATGTCCCCTCTATGATAAGGACTCCACACCTGTACACAGTACTCCAATCTAGGTCTAACTAAAGCTTTATACAGTTTGACGATCACTTCCTTGCTCCTATGTTTAATATTTCTTTTTATCATACCTAACATTGCATTTGCCTTTTTCACTGCTACCTTAACTTGCTCACTCACCTTTCCTGTATGATCTATTATAACCCCTAGGTCCCTTTCCTTATCTATCTTTCTAATATTGTTTTCTCCCATTCTGTAATTATGTTCCATATTGGATCTACCCATGTGGATGACTGTACATTTATCTACATTAAACTCCATTTGCCAGCTTACAGACCATTCTCGAATTTTATCTAAATCCGACATCAATATATCCACTTCCGCTTTAGATGAGACACTACTGCATAGTTTTGTGTCATCAGCAAATTTTGCAATCATGGATCTCATATCAATGTCCAAATCATTTATATATATCAAGAACAAAATTGGTCCCAAAACCGAGCCCTGTGGCACACCACTTTTCACTTCACTCCACTCAGAGTACTCCTTATTTATGCCCACCCTCTGCCTTCTTCCCGTTAACCAATTTTCAATCCATTTGGCAACTTCGCCACCTATTCCATTTGATTTTAACTTTCGAAATAATCTTTGATGAGGTACTCTATCAAAGGCCTTTGCAAAGTCTAGATAAATAACATCCACTGGCTCCCCTTTATCTATGATTTTAGTAACCTCCTCTATGAATTCTAATAGATTTGTTAAGCATGATCTCCCTCTAGTAAACCCATGCTGACTATTTCTAATTAGATTAAATTTTTCTAAATGCATTACAATGTTTTCTTTGATTATTGACTCTAACAATTTACAGACTATGCTCGTTAAACTCACCGGTCTATAATTTGCCGGATCTGATTTTTTGCCTTTTTTGAATAAGGGGATCACTCCTGCATCTTTCCAATCCCGTGGAACAATCCCTTCTGTAAGTGATTGAGAACATAATATAGCCAATGGTTTTGCTGGTTGGTTTCTAATTTCATACAGCAATTTTGGATGAATACCATCTTGACCTGGACATTTATTTACTTTCAACCCCTCCAATTTTTTAAAAACCATTTCCTCTGTAATACAGATTGATCTTAGTCCCGCTGTATCCATGTCTCTTTGAAAAATATCTATAGGCTCTGGGATCTCGGAGCAGTCCTCCTTTGTGAAGACTGTGTCAAAGTACTGATTGAGCAGATTAGCAGCCTCCCTATTCTCACTTATTATTTTCCCTGTACTGTCTATGAGAGGGCCTACTTTGTCTTTCGTTCTTTGTTTTGACTTTGTTTTGACTTTGTTTTGACTTGTTCTGACTTTAGTCTCCTCTCCCCTAGTTGGCTAATCTGACTTTAGTCTCCTCTCCCCTAGTTGGCTAATCTGACTTTAGTCTCCTCTCCCCTAGTTGGCTAATCTGACTTTAGTTTCCTCTCCACCGGCTGGCTAATCTGACTTTAGTCTCCTCTCCCCTAGTTGCCTAATCTGACTTTAGTCTCCTCTACCCTAGTTGCCTAATCTGACTTTAGTCTTCTCTGCACCGGTTGGCTAATCTGACTTTAGTCTTCTCTGCACCGGTTGGCTAATCTGACTTTAGTCTTCTCTGCACCGGTTGGCTAATCTGACTTTAGTCTTCTCTGCACCGGTTGGCTAATCTGACTTTAGTCTCCTCTCCCCTAGTTGCCTAATCTGACTTTAGTCTCCTCTCCCCTAGTTGCCTAATCTGACTTTAGTCTCCTCTCCCCTAGTTGCCTAATCTGACTTTAGTCTCCTCTCCACCGGTTGGCTAATCTGACTTTAGTCTCCTCTCCACCGGTTGGCTATTCTGACTTTAGTCTCCTCTCCACCGGTTGGCTAATGGTTGCACGCAAACTACTATATTGCAAAATGATAAATGCTAAATGTTAAATATATTGGCTTTCTAAATGAGGTTAATTGTAGTGGTGACTACTCTCCGACTAGATAAAACAAGGGACAAGAGGAGAGTAAACAAATTAAGATCTAGTTTTCTCAATCACTTACCCATATGCGATTGTGAAAATCTATAAATGTAGTGTTTTAAGAACAATTATAGATGTGTATGTTGATGTAGACGTTAGAATTACTAACCTCGTATAGGGGCCTATATATTTTTAACTACGTTTTCGTTTTTTGGTGCAAGCTTTTGAATGGCCAGATTAATAATTCAATCTTGATATATGATTGCACCATTGGATTGTTTTTACAACAGTAATACTAAATACATGAGAGGTAGCTCAATAGTAGACACTGCTGTGGGAGGTGAAGTGTTTACGATGTTATTGTACCAGGACAAGTCGTGTTCATGCAGTCCCTTCTTTCCCTAACATCAGGCCATTTATCAATTGTCAACTGGATCGACATGAGCTTGCCGATGGTGATGCTGATATATTCGCTTTATTTGGGAGATGGTAGCCTATTGCACAAAAGCACAAGTGTCCCTCGGTTGTTATGGTGATGTGTATAGTGGGTTGTATATGGTAGGGTGCAGTGGAAGCAGCTGGTTCTGCATGTCGGTTAGTCCTGACACAAGATTTGAAGGTAATTATTATGTCCATAGGAGAGTATGGATTATAGGATTTAAACTAGGCCCATTTGCTGTGAAAAGCTTGCGCTCTGCATCACTGCGAAAATCCCACAATCGTATACATTATCCATAAAACCACACTCTGGTTTGTATTGTTGTTCTGTTATAACATTATCATTCTGGAACTCTTATATTGTTATAACAGTATCACCTTGGAACTCCTATATTGTTATTACAGTATCACCCTGGAATTCTTATATTGTTTTAACATTATCACCCTGGAATTCTTATATTGTTCTAACAGTATCACCCTGGAACTCCTATGACGCTGGTGAACCTCTTCCGTGAATGGGAAAGCCTTGCGAACCTCTGGGTGCAGGTAGAACAGATCTCAGCCCATCTCCAACCGATCCTGACAAATAAGTCATCAAACGGCACCATCCTAGTCTGCTTCTCGCAAGGTCAGTCAGCTTGATCACGGTTTGACATGATCTTTGTAGCTTTCATTGGAGTATAGCACTACAGCTTTTGATCTAAACTTATCTACATTTTTAGGTATCCCGCACTTGTTAGGTTTCTAACAGCTGAAGGATGTCGACCAGTTGACATTCATCTCAGAATGCAGGCAGTGTATGGTGACAAAAGTGTGTCGAAGACAACAGTGAAGTACTGGACAACGATGTTTGAAGAAGGACGTGAGTTAACGAAAGATCTTATGAGACCAGGACAGGCGCATATTGTTGCGTCATATGTCATCGCCAAAATTGATTCAGCAATTCGAGTGGACCGTCGCTGGGAGCTTACGTTCGCCACAATCTTGTCTCCGTACACTGCCTGCATTCTGCGATGAGTGTCAACTGGTCGACATCCTTCAGCTGTTAGAAACCGAATCACCGCTCGCTGATCAACTCTGAACGGATTCACTATCACACCCGCCATGTTTTCATCGGTCTGATGAGTAAACTATGAGTCGGAGGATAATGACATTTTGCAAACTTGACGGTTGGTATGTGCTGTTTACATCAGAAGTGACGTCCTCATGCGCCATGTACATATGTTCCCTTGGTGAAGTTAGGTTCGGTTTCATTTGAACATGCCTCGTATATCCGTAGGTCGTACAATGTGATAATATTTTTTAAGTAAGAATATTTGAATCTATTTGACAAAAATCTTTAGTTCTTGTTTATTTTGTTAAATTTGATTTTAGTTACGTCATTAGTGTAGAAAATGTTCGAGTATATTCCTAGTAAACCATTCTTCTCCTTGGAGCTTTATTCGGCTATTTAGTATTTCATTTTTATTTTCAAAGATATTTTGTAATTGGCTCTACGAATACAATTAAGTTTAACAAGTCAGATTTGATATATGCAATTCAACGTTTGGGAATATATGTCTCAGCGGAGAATGTTTGGGGAAGTAGCTGAAGTTGAAACACGCAAAGTCTTGGGTAGATGGGAATACGTTATTCTGGTTCTCGTCTTAAATTTTAACAAACTTTATTAAAGAACAAAATTCAGTTGTAAGTGCTTCCAAAAAGTTTTAGGCTCTTCTCAATTAAAGATGGGAATGTTGGATACTTGTTCTCTGAGAGATGTTTCTCACGAAAGTCAGTGCTTGAAACATCTTGATCTGTTTGCTTCACATCTGAGTTCTCTTGTAATTCTTCTTCTTCTTCTTCTTCGTACGCTGTCAGACGTCAAACTGTATTTTTTCGAAAAAAAGCAGCGGTCATCCTGAGGCTGTCGACACTGCCATAGAGCTTGTCTAGTGTTGCCACTGGTGATGGCCACATCTGCTTTCTCTGATCCTCGTATGTCGGGCAGTTTAGCAGCAAATGTTCAGCAGTCATTTTCCCGGTACCACACGAGCATTCATCAATGCCACATATCTTCAGCTTATTGAAAAGGTGGTACCTCAGTCTATTGTGGCCTGTGCGAAGTCTGAAGACCACGACCTGCTCTCTTCTATTCAGCTGGTAATAGACATCGTTTTTTGTGTAGCCAGTATGTTCTATTTCCCATTTGGTCATGTATCTAGCTCTAATAAGCCTTTTTGACTCTTCGTAGGTCACACTAGGGTCTGGTTGTGGTAGTCTTGCACCTTCTTTTGCCAGTCTGTCTGCCTCCTCGTTGCCTTGGATGGTACAGTGGGATGGAACCCACTGTACCACTATTCTTTTTGGTGCGGACTGCTGGCATAGTTGACAGAATACTGCTCTTAAATCATTAAGTTCAGTATTTTTCTGGCTTTTTAGTGCTGTGACTACGGCCAGGGCATCTGTAAACAGGACTATATGGCTTTCATTTCTTTTGCCTGTCACTATTTCTTCTACTGCAGCCCTCAGTGCCTCTGCCTCCTCTCTGAAATTGCTTGAGTATTTTCCAGTTGCCACTGACAGTGTTATTTTTCTAACATTTGGTAGGCTCAGGAATACCCCTGCCCCTCCGTTCTGTGTTGTGTTTGTCACAGAACCGTCGGTGTATGCATGGGTCCAGTCCATTCTTGGGTAGTTTTTCGTTATGTACCTCAGGGTTATGTCTCTTCTTTCTTTTTGAGTCTGGCTGTTCTTGTTTCCTCTTGTAATTCAATTCAACTATAGCATCCATCAAATGATGGAGAAAAGATTTTTGTATGTGTTACTAGTGCTTTGAAATCACGGATCGTTTCTTTTACGCAGATCTGAATTCTTCATTAACACTTCAACTCGTCTACGGATGAATCGCAACCAAAATCATTGTTATGGTACGCAAGTTTTCGATAATGATCAGTAATGATTATTCTTAACTGACTTTCCCAGAGTCAGTTTGTTCTGAAAGGGTTTAATATATGCACACAGCTCATGAACCAACTGTCTCTAAGTGTGTAACTTAGCTTTGATGAGTTCATTAGATCGCGTTGTAACGTCTATAAGAAATACAAGGTCACAGCCAGCTTTTATTGTCCAACCCCCGCATATTGTTTCCTTCCACGTCCATGATAACAGCTATCTCATTTTGTTTCAAATCATAAAACCGCTTCATCCTCTTCCTCTTAATTAGCCAATTCACTTCCCAGTAAAAGGCGAGGACTTCCTGGTCGTCTTCCTGAAATTCTTGTAAACTATAGGTGGTTTAAAAAGCTCAACTAAAGCGACCTTCATGCGGGAAAACTTTCTTTGGATTGGTTGATTTTTGCACACACATTTTGTTGCTACAAAATGCATGGAAGCACACACAAATCCTCGATATTGTGTTCTTGTCAGAAAACGGATTTTAGTTTTGTAATAACCCTTAAGTTTGATTCGCTCAGCTGTATCACCATCGGTTTATATCCGATTAACCATTTCGCACATAAATGGAATTTCTGAAAAACATTTTTTACTTCCTGGAAGAATATCTTCTCCCCTTGTACTATCTTTCATTGGTTGAGAAGCAAGCAGTTCTTCTGTATAATTGAACTTGCTTCGACTCCGTGAACAAATATTGCCAACTGTGTGGTATGTGTGACGTGTGTGCTATCCAACAGAACAAGTGAATATGTTTCAAGTTGTGACGCGAGTTCCTTGAGGCTTGCTTGTATGTCCTTCTCCATTCAGTTAATACGTTTCACCCCAGTCCAATGTGAAAGATCTATTTGTTCAATGTCCTTCTCCATTCCGTTAATACGTTTCACCCCAGTCCAATGTGAAAGATCTATTTGTTCAATGGCCATGCTTGTATCAGGACATAGTACTTTAATTAAAGCATTGAGACCTTCTTTAACAAAGTCTCTTTCAGAAAATGGCTTCGGCAACTTTGCAATGTTTTCACGAACAATAATACAAGCCCGAACAGTACTGTTAGGTTCATTATTCAGTTCGTAGAAAAGCCTCTGTTGAGCAGTTATACTCTTGTACACATTGTGTATCCTATCTTTTCTCGGTGCCATGACGGACTGGAGAAAGCAGTTATGGGGGGCATTGTTCCAGGAAGACGAGGCAAATGTCGACCAAGTTGTAGATAGACACAAGACATCAAGAACACCCTAAACATGAACACGGAGCAGGCTGCTGGTCGAGATTCATATAGAATGGCTGAGATGAGAGCGACCAACTATTAAGGGCAGCTACATGATGATGATATTTTATTTAATCAATGTGTGTTTTGACATGAGGTTTTTGTGTTGAATTATTTTAAAAATAATATTTTTGAAATCGCTTTTTGATTTTTTGTAATATTATTTATTGTTACTTCCAGGAGGCCTCATCTGCAGGGCATTATTAGCATCTTTGGAACATAATGTGCACACTTTTATCAGCTTAAGTGCTCCTCTTGCAGGACAGTTTGGAGGTAATTTTCTTTTTAGAGGTACCGAACAATTCAGTCCTTCACAGCCAACCCCATGTTCTCTTAGCAGCATAGATCATGGCTTTTCTTCTGGGTTTCTTGTCCTTCTGCATCTGTCCGAGCTAGAGTCGTATTATTCTATCCCCCAGAGCAGTATGCAGAAACTCTGGCTGTGTTGTTTGCTATATCTGAAAAAGTGTCAAATTTCTTTAGCATTATAGATCCACCGTTTTTCTTGTGGCTTAACTGTTCTGCAGGGTGAGGTAGCCAGGCCTTTCTTCGTCGCATTTGTGTCTTGCTTGACAGGTTTACAGTGTTATACTCTTTGCTTCCTCTTCGGACCGCTGTGGCACCATAAAGGTACATACTTTAGTAAATGAATGACTGCACAGAATATAAGGATTGATTAAGATTACTAATGTAGAACTGTTATAAACAACCAGACAGACAAACAACAGCGGAGCATGAAGTTAATAGCAGTGAATGAGCTGAGAGCAGTTAGTGAAACATAGCTGGCTGCTTACGTCAGGGTTAACGAACCATTGCTAATCAAGACCCCATTTCACTTTCATATCGCAGCTTCGCTGTAAACTATGACACAACGTAACAAAACGTTCCTTTCAAGACGAACACCGAAGAAAAAGAAGAAGAACAAGATCAAGACGTTGTTAGACGACGCTGACGATGGAAAGGAAACATACTAAGGAAACTAGCGGACAGCATTACAAGTCAGTTGCTGTTCTGGAATCCCCATGGAAAGATATGTTAATATAAAAAGGGCCGGGCAAAAATAAGAGAAACAGAGAAGACGTGCACAGAGCTGGAGCGATGGCTCAGAGCATGAGAACCTGGCTAGTACATGTTGATGACCTGTACTCCACGGTGAGCTGAATATGTTTTTATTGAATATATCTTGGGTTGTGCGTGTGACTTCCTCGAAATTTATTAACTTGCTTCGTTGAAGTCAAGACTTCTTCCCTGGCTTTATTTCACAGTTTGGATGACATGCAGGAATGTGGATTGTGTCTGTTGGTCTGCAGAATTGTTCTCTATTTCCCCACCAAGAACGAGCATCTTTAACATGATAGACCTCTCGTTGTCTTGGGTCTTTCTTGCTCAGTCTCGACTTGCTGAATTGACAAATGTGTTCTTCCCTGTCAGAGAAGTTTGAAGTTAATACAAATGTGTTCTCCTCTGTCAGAGAAGTTTGAAGTTAATACAAATGTGTTCTCCCAAGTCAGAGAAGTTTGAAGTTAATACAAATGTGTTCTCCCCTGTCAGAGAAGTTTGAAGTTAATACAAATGTGTTCTCCCCTGTCAGAGCAGTTTGAAGTTAATACAAATGTGTTCTCCCCTGTCAGAGCAGTTTGAAGTTAATACAAATGTGTTCTCCCCTGTCAGAGCAGTTTGAAGTTAATACAAATGTGTTCTCCCCTGTCAGAGCAGTTTGAAGTTAATACAAATGTGTTCTCCCCTGCCAGAGCAGTTTGAAGTTAATACAAATGTGTTCTCCCCTGTCAGAGCAGTTTGAAGTTAATACAAATGTGTTCTCCCCTGTCAGAGAAATTTGAAGTTAATACAAATGTGTTCTCCCCTGCCAGAGCAGTTTGAAGTTAATACAAATGTGTTCTCCCCTGTCAGAGCAGTTTGAAGTTAATACAAATGTGTTCTCCCCTGTCAGAGAAATTTGAAGTTAATACAGGAAAAGTGATTTGCTGCTGCTATTGCCGGTGTTCTTTAGAGATGTCGAGCTGTTTGTTCCTGCGCAGTTAACGCCAAGTTGTGTTTCCTCACACATCTTGAATGTTCGTGTGGCTCTCTTGACTTTCTGCAATTGATGTGACCTGAAGCATGTAGTCGGCATCCCCCAGTGCAGCATGCAAGAATTATGGTTGTCATTGGGGTTGTTTAAGAGTCTATTAACTATATTTGCTATTTCAGAGCCAATGCCAAATTCCATTATCATTATACGTGCTCGTATCTAAGCAAATGTAGTGGCATCTCGTATCTGGTGACTGTTGGGACCACTGTCCTGGCCATGCTGCTATTAATGTTAACAGAAGAGCTGAAAGCAGACTTGGAGCCCCTCTACCTTTGGAAACGTCTGTGAATCCACTGTCCTGTCAGGCTGAGATTGACATCAGTCAAATTTGTGGTGAATACAGAGGACTTAAACAGAAACTGTCTACGATTGTTATCCATAAAGCAGTATTGTTTTTGCATATTACTATGAGTCAGATTTCCGGGCAACATTTTCTCTAAAGATGGCAGATGCGACAGAGAAATTGAGACCAGACGATAAAAAACAGCAGGACTGACTTATCAACTGACACCACTGCTCAAACATCCTCACACTAGTTTGACAACAACAGAGCAACTGATCCACGACATATTTCTAACATACCTCTGCTATCAGAGCTAAACATAGCTCACTTTCAAGGTGCCAGAGAGCCAGAGCTCCACCTGCGAAATGATGTCTGCGAGTGGCCACCCGGTGCCTCCAGGAGAGACCGATTGAGGAACTAGATCATTCGCGAAATTCAGATGGCATCCCATCTGTTGAATATATGTCCAGATAGAAGGCAGGCTGTTCGGTCATCTCATGAGAATGTCCTTTGATCAGCTTCCCCTGCGAGATTACAATGTCCACTGTCCCGCCTCCGAGCAAGAGGACGACCCGGGGGAAGGTCGAAAGACGACACAAAGGCGATGGATTTTCCAGCGACACCTGTTGACGTCAGACGCGATACATCTGGAGAAGAGACTTATGCTCCCGATGACACCCATCAGGGTTCAAGTGGAATGATAACTAACAAACAAACTAACTAACTAACTAAACAACTAACTAACTAAACAACTAACTAACTAAACAACTAACTAACTAAACAACTAACTAACTAAACAACTAACTAACTAAACAACTAACTAACTAAACAACTAACTAACTAAACAACTAACTAACTAAACAACTAACTAACTAAACAACTAACTAACTAAACAACTAACTAACTAAACAACTAACTAAACAACTAACTAACTAAACAACTAACTAACTAAACAACTAACTAACTAAACAACTAACTAACTAAACAACTAACCACAACGATTCTCTGATCGTGTATTCATCTTATTCTGTGCTTCAATTAAAGAGACCAGGCGACATATTTAGATATTCATCGGTGTTGTATTTAAAAAAAATTATCGATAACAACATAAGACGTTGTGGCTCATGTAAAGAACTGGATCCAAAACAAAAAGAAACATCAGTTACTTCCGGCCTCAAGACTTTCGTCGGTAGCGATTAGCAACAGAAATGGAAGCATCTAGCTAATCGCAACATCGACTGTCACAGACTTGCGGATGCAGAACGCTATACGAATTAGAAAGCAGCCATTAGCCAAAAAGGATTGGCTTGAATGTCATGTTAATTCAAGGTTTTGTAATTAATTAGGTGTCCTCATTTGTGTTGTTCTTCGTCGCTGACAAAGGCCTTGTGGTTGTAATATTTAGTGATCGTTCTGTTGCGCTGTCATATTTGAACCATATCTGCTAATGTTAGTTTCTACTTTTCACCTTCCTTACCGCCACAGCTTCGTTTTAATTTTACTTGGAACATTTTCAACTGACGTCATCTCATGTTTAATATTCCCAGAAACTGACTACCTCAAATCTTTGTTCCCGAAGTACATAAGAAACAAGATGTACAAGTGAGTTTTATTGTTTGTGAATTAAGAGAGGCAGTGACCTCAGATCTAATGAATCTATAATTGTACAGGTAAGTTTTGTTGTTTGTGGGTTAAGAACGGCAGTGACCCCAGATCTGATGATCCTATAATTGTACAGGTAAGTTGTGTTGTTTGTGGGTTAAGAGAGGCAGTGACCGCAGATATGATGAATGTATAATTGTACAGGTAAGTTTTATTGTTTGTGAGTTAAGAGAGGCAGTGACCCAAGAACTGATTAATATATCCGATGTTTCATTAATGTCTTTGTCCGAGGCTAAAAGAATATGACAATTTCAACCATCTAAGCATGTCGTAAAATGTGACAAAAGATGGGTATGGTCCTAGCTACCTCCTCATGTTGATGTTGTTGTTGAATACCTACTATGTTGTTGTTGAATGCCTACTATGTTGTTGTTGAATGCCTACTATGTTGTTGTTGAATGCCTACAATGTTGTTGTTGAATACCTACAATGTTGTTGTTGAATGCCTACAATGTTGTTGTTGAATGCCTACAATGTTGTTGTTGAATGTCTACAATGTTGTTGTTGAATGTCTACAATGTTGTTGTTGAATGCCTACATTGTTGTTGTTGAATGTCTACAATGTTGTTGTTGAATGCCTACAATGTTGTTGTTGAATGTCTACAATGTTGTTGTTGAATGTCTACAATGTTGTTGTTGAATGTCTACAATGTTGTTGTTGAATGCCTACATTGTTGTTGTTGAATGCCTACAATGTTGTTGTTGAATGCCTACAATGTTGTTGTTGAATGCCTACATTGTTGTTGTTGAATGCCTACATTGTTGTTGTTGAATGCCTACAATGTTGTTGTTGAATGCCTACATTGTTGTTGTTGAATGCCTACAATGTTGTTGTTGAAATCATACAATGTTGTTGTTGAATGCATACAATGAGTAGGATTACTGTTTTGTGTGCCCTAAAAAGGACGTTAAGTTACGGGTTGTCGTAGCTTCCCTCACATCCAGAGCGTGCTGATGAAGGTGGACCGAGGTCCTCCATGGAGTTGTGCTATTCTTCGCTTCATCTGCGTGTCGCTCACTACTACAGGAATAACGTCGATTCCTCGCCTTGTTAGCCAGGCTGCCATGACAACAGCCCGTTTCCAGGAAGAGCTAAGAAGAAACTAAGGTGAGGGTCTTGTCCAGTATATTTTGCCAGATCAGACATTAGTTTTCCTTTCCACTTCCTCGTGTAAATATATCGCTATTGAAACTACAACTGCAAATGCTCGGAGACGTGCTTCCTGTAAGGGGCCAACTGTAGAGTGACCCCATACGATATGATTCGCTTGAAGCGGAAATATAATTCAATCATTCTTATCACTGGTAAAACGTGTGATTCACTCTTTTCTGCAAGCATCAAGATGGTTCCCATTACCCGAGGTCTGTGAAAGGTCCGAGGGAGAGGACTTACCTGCCAATCACATCTAGATTTTAAAGTTAGAAACAACATTTTTAAAAGTGTTATTTTGCATAGATATATTTATTCCCATTGCAATACCGATTAAAATAATGTTTTTTCTAAAATTACTGCTACATGTACTTTTAAATGATATTACTTACATCGACCCATGAAGATCGAAAGTGGATGTTACAGAACATGTGCGCAACACGACTTTGAACCACTGTGGCTTATCCTATATAATACATTGCGCGATAATGGAGCAAGTTAGAAAGAGAATGGTAGTTGGGAATCTAAGAAATTGAAACATACACTGACAAGCTTTATGTCGTTGTAATAAATGTCTGGGTCTGGTTCTGAGTCTAAGCAGACGGCAGAACAACATCATCAACCAGGACGGAAACAACTGCTACAAAACAATCATTGCTTCTCTATATTCTTCTACTACCTCGCAGCCTGGGATACTGGAGGCTAGTCATACTGACCAGGACGTCGCGTCAGGCCAGGCACAGTATGCTGATCAAGACCTGTCATTCTTCCATATAATGTTCCCTGGAAACAGGTTGTCTTCAGTACAGTCAGACTAACGAGATGTGGATCGAGGTGATCCCCGTAGTAGCAAACGTCAGGCAGATGAAGCCAAGCTAGGAAAACAGTACGGGGACCTTGGTTCACCTTCATTAGCACGCTTGGGGTGTGACGAAAACTACTATAACCTGGCAATTAACGCTATTTTCAGGGCGCACAAATGAGTAAACATACTCATTGTAAAAAAAACTGCTACCTTGCGGGTGGGCTGGGGACAGCAAAAATCTTAAGAAGAAGTCCTGCGTAAATGTATGTTCTATGTCCCTTGGCGCCAAATACAGTGAAACGTTTTCCGTCTCAGAAAGACAGGTCACATAAATGATGTGGGTGTCGGTATAATGAATTTATGTGTTTCCTCTTCTGTCTGTCTGTCTGTAACCTGTGTTTCTCTCTTCTGTCTGTAACCTGTGTTTTTCTCTTTTCTATGTCTGTAACATGTGTTTCTCTCTTCTGTCTGTCTTTAACATGTAATTCTCTCTTCTGTCTGTCTGTAACCTATGTTTCTCTCTTCTGTCTATCTATAACCAGTGTTTATGTCTTTTGTCTGTCTGTGCAACCAGTTTTTCTGTCTTCTGTCTATCTGCAACCAATATCTCTGTCTTCTTTCAAGATTTTCTACTCCATTTATGAATATAATGTGTAGCCCAAGGTGTGGTGAAAGAAATAACAATAGTCAGCGACTCATATCCGTGCTGGCCCTAGGAACATGTTTCATCCATGCAGATTAACGAATAGTTAAAATAAGCCCGGTCCCAAATAAGTGTTTTACTGACACTGATGGCTTACAATGCTGGTAGATCTGGCTACAGGGCAAGGGGGCGGCCGCGAGGTAGGTGGATAGATGACATTAGAGTGATTGTGCAACGACAAGGGCTCACATTGACCGACGCAGCGCACTTGGCGCAGGATAGACGACTCAAGCTCCCCACGACGCTAAACGGCCCAAGTGGAAAGAAAACTAACTAACTGACACCAGATGGGCCATACAGAAGATAACAAATCTTCGCTGTAAAACTACGGCACAGCGTAACATGACATCTTTATCAGGAAGAAAGATGAAGAAAATGAAATAATATTATGTGTCGTCCATCTTATTTCTCTCGTCAAGCCCTGGTGTTCATACAGCATAGGACCACTGCAATGCGTGTTGTAGAATGCGACGAAGGAGAGTTGTGAATAAGCTAGCAGCATCATTGTATAAAAGGAATTGCAACAGAAACTACAACTGTAAGTGCATGCAAAGTGTTGCGGTGGATTCTTCTTCTAAGGGGATACCCATAGAAGCGGCTTTTGTTCAGTACAAAGTCAAATGGAGAATATGTAAGTAAGAGTATGTTAGGTCATCGATGCAGACATGCCACCAGGATGTGATGGTGGGGAAACGTCCTGCAGCGAGTCCTCACACAGCTTAACACGGGTATCCAGCACCGCCAACTGCAGAGTGCAGATCCTGTACTGTTAGGAAGGCTCAATATTGGTAGGAAATGCCTGTAGGCTTGACAACCCAGAGCCGCACCTTCCTCAGACCTAGAAGATTACAAGGAAAGAAACCACCCATACACTTACTACTAGTAGCCAAATGAAAGTCCGAACCAGGAAGGACAAGCCTGTACCTTTTACGGATCAATCGGATGGATTTCCAGAACAAATGGATAACTTACGTTACCTGGCATCGGATAGTGATCTGCCCGACGCCAGTTCCACTCCAATTATGTTAGGTGTTCCTCTGTTTCTCTCTCTCCCTCCCTCTCTCTCTTTCTCTCTCTTTCTCTCTCTCCATTTCTCTCTCCCTCTCTCTCTCTCTCTCTCTCTCTCTCTCTTTCTCTCGTGATTATTTCCTTAAATATAATGTTGCCTATGTGACCTTGATGCATGAGTGGACCATCTGAGCGTGCATAGGTTAGCACTGTCTTCAGGTCTGTATATGGTCAAACATCGGGATGTGTTAAGTCATTTATACTTGGTAACTTCAATTGTCGTATTCATTCAGGCAGATTTTGTGTTTGAGGCCAGCTAGTCAACAGCTGATTGATTTTATTTTCCTCTGCTGTCATGGACCACCATGTACTCTGACCATCTATCTATCACACTGGAAACTCTTAGTTGTATGGCCATCTCTCTATCTCACTGGAATCGCAGAGTTGTATGACCATCTCTCTGTCTCACTGGAATCGCAGAGTTGTATGACCATCTCTGTCTCACTGGAATCGCGGAGTTGTATGACCATCTCTCTGTCTCACTGGAAACTCATAGTTGGTTGACCATCTCTCTGTCTCACTGGAAACTCATAGTTGGTTGACCATCTCTCTGTCTCACTGGAAACTCATAGTTGGTTGACCATCTCTCTGTCTCACTGGAAACTCATAGTTGGTTGACCATCTCTCTGTCTCACTGGAAACTCGTAGCTGTATGGCCGTGAGAACGTCACTTTTCGTGATTTTCAATGTGTGCACATGTGAACAACATGCCTTGACCATGACCTTGACCATGGCCTTGACTATGGCTCTTAGTATTTTCAGAATAATGCGGCGTCTATGACGTCAATGGGTGAGGTTTGGTAAATAATATAAATAAAATGGCTTTAATGTGTACACATTCTGTGGTAATGTTTGGTTATTTAATGTGTGGTTTCTTTGCAGGTTGTTTTATTCTTATCTTGGACAAGTGTTTTCAGTTGCCAACTACTGGAACGGTACGAATATGTAAAATATTTATATTCATGTGCACTCACGCCCGAATACACGTACACACATACACGGAACCTAATAAACACACATCTGTTGGCGACGTACGAAAATGTCGGAGGTCGAGTGTACAAGCTGTGTACATAAAAGAACTCTTGGCAGTTGGAAATCCAAAAGAACTGGCTGTTAGCCGGTGTCCTGGCAATTATTATAAAGGTAATCAAATGCTTACCCAAGAGTAGTCTGCATTAAGACACTTCCAAATACCTACCCAAGAGTAGAATACATTACGACCTTTCCAAATGCCTACCCAAGAGTGGAATACATTACAACCTTTCCAAATGCCTACCCAAGAGTGGAATACATTACAACCTTTCCAAATGCCTACACAAGAGTGGTCTGCATTAAGACACTTCCAAATACCTACCCAAGAGTAGAATACATTACGACCTTTTCAAATGCCTACCCAAGAGTGGAATACATTACAACCTTTCCAAATGCCTACCCAAGAGTGGAATACATTACAACCTTTCCAAATGCCTACCCAAGAGTGGAATACATTACAACCTTTCCAAATGCCTACCCAAGAGTGGAATACATTATAACCTTTCCAAATGCCTACCCAAGAGTGGAATACATTACAACCTTTCCAAATGCCTACCCAAGAGTGGAATACATTACAACCTTTCCAAATGCCTACCCAAGAGTGGAATACATTACAACCTTTCCAAATGCCTACCCAAGAGTGACCTGTATTATGACCCTTCCACTCATATTTCCTCTCCATTCCCAAAAAGGGGGCAACAACACAACAGGTCATTTACATATTTGTCTGCACACTTTTAGTCTTAGTCGATCTATAATTCCAGGGGTGGATAACCTGTGCAGGTTCCAGCTATAGCATAAGCTGGATTTAGCCGGGAGGAAGATTTCCTGCTTAGCGGGCTAGGTTCGAGCAACTTATTATTCCGCTGCGTTGAGACAAGTGCCGCGGAGGGTGGTTAACTGATGTCGAGTCCATCTTAACAGACTCAAACACTGGAGCAAAGTAGACCCGCAGCCTGTTAGGAGTAATCTATGCTGTTAACAAACCACCTAACTATGGCACATGATATGCCATGTCACACAACCGCCTTTTGCAACATGCTTTCTATGGGGAAGTGATACTATTCTTGTCCTTGTCATACACAAATATCCCAGCGACCACTCGGGACATATAAATATATAAGGACCCCGCGGTAGCACAGTTACGGGTGTACCAACTTTCCAGCCAAGCGATCAGAAATTGGGTACGTGAGCAATCTTGGAAGTACAAGTGAAACGAGATATAGACCCCATCATCCATTATGTGCTGTGGATCACCAAATACTATGAGTTTAGCCCCATATTTCCCATTCTACACTGGATCTATGATTTATGTCATATTTTTTTTAATGTTGGCATGTAGTCGACACTGGTACATTGGAAAGCTATAACAAAGCAAAAACGCTAATAAAACGATTCATAAGGACGGAATGGAGAAACAAACACAAAAAATACACACCAGAAAATGACAGTATAGATAAACTTGGTAGAGATGAACAAACAAAGATCAGAACAGGGCATTGCAGACTCAAAGTCCACCTCTACAGAATGGGTCTTGGAGATACCGCCACATGCGATTACAGAGCACGCAACCAAACGCCAGAAAATATCCTACAGGACTGCCCAACTTATGCAGACCAAAGAGAGGCAGTCTGACAGGCATGGGGAACCATGCTCGAAAACTTTCAGAGACCGGCGAAAACCTGAAACGTAGACTCCCCTACGTGAGCCTCAATCGTACTAGAAGAATGGCATCAGTTTAGCGAAGAAAGAGACTGGTACATCCAGTTGCTCGTCTGCAGTACCCTCCTATGCCAGTCTATCTGCTCTAGCGTTTCAAAATAAGAACATTACGGAAATACTAATTTCTACAGTCTTATCGCTGCTTTCGGTAAATACTTCTTCTTCGTCGATCAACTGAGGCTGTGCGCCTAGTCAAGTGTGGGTCACAAAGGAGACTGTGTGTTTCAGGTCTTCGCTGACACCCCCCCCCCCCACCCCCGTATTTTCGAGCATGGTCACTTCCCCAGGCCAGACTGCCTCTCTTTGGTTTGCATATGTAGGACAGTCCTGCAGGATATGTCCTGGTGTTTGCTTTGATGCTCCACAATCGCACGTGGCGGGGTCTCTGATACCCATTCTGTGGAGGTGGGCCTTGAGTCTATAGTGTCCCGTTCTAACTCTGAAGATCTTTGTCTGCCCATCTCTGCCAAGTTTGTCTATGTTGTCATTTTCTGGCTTGTATTCGTTGTGCTGGTCTCTCCATTCTGTTCTCATAAATCGTTTGATGAGTGTCTTTGCTTCCTTATAGCTATTTGGATGGGGAGTCTGCGTGCCTCCACTTCCGGCTTTTGCAAGCTCATCTGCTTTCTCGTTTCCAGGGATCCCACAGTGGACCGGAATCCATTGTACGACTAAATATGTTTTGTTTTAGACAGCAACCCTTTGTTGTATTGTATTTCATGGGAGAGTATATTTTGTTTGGAGCTTGAGATGGTTGGAGTACACTCCTGGAGTCTGTCTTGTTTGGAGCTTGAGATGGTTGGAGTACACTCCTGGAGTCTATCTTGTTTGGAGCTTGAGATGGTTGGAGTAGACTCCTGGAGTCTGTCTTGTTTGGAGCTTGAGATGGTTGGAGTACACTCCTGGAGTCTGTCTTGTTTGGAGCTTGAGATGGTTGGAGTACACTCCTGGAGTCTATCTTGTTTGGAGCTTGAGATGGTTGGAGTAGACTCCTGGAGTCTGTCTTGTTTGGAGCTTGAGATGGTTGGAGTACACTCCTGGAGTCTGTCTTGTTTGGAGCTTGAGATGGTTGGAGTACACTCCTGGAGTCTGTCTTGTTTGGAGCTTGAGATGGTTGGAGTACACTCCTGGAGTCTGTTAGAATGACTATTGTTCTTATAGTTCTGTTTTGGCTGATACGAATCTGAGTTGTTGCATGAACATCTCTTGCTTCAACTCTGAAATTGGTACAAGTCTCTCCTGCTGGTATGGAGTGATTTTCCATGTCGCCATTAGAGTGTTCTATGTAGAGTGTTCTATTATTTTGGACCGGTCCTGGCTCCGTGTCCATGATTTTAGAATGAGTGCACTTATTGGTTTCAGCATCAAGGAAGTCTAGGTGTAAAACTCCCGCCGGCATAGCTCCCGAAGTCACTGGGGCACACAAGCTCTCCAACCACGTGAAGGTGAGCCTACGTGAGAAGTTTGTTAGGTACATTTTCCAGCTGAGTCTGAAAATGCAGGAAAAAGGACAAACTATGTGGAGATATCAATAACCTCAGACTGACCCCAGCTTGCAGTAGATATAAATTTATATGTCAAAGCGTTTTAGCGTAAAGCAGAAATCACATGTGTACTGCTCCCTCCACAGATCCACATCAGCAACCACTGTTTAACAAGTTCTCTGACTTCCTAGCGGTTCTTAATAATCAGTCGTCTAAACACAATCCCAGGAGTTTTGGTATGTTGTTTGTACAAACTGTTTCCGTTGTTTTTGTGCTTGTGTCAAAGTTCAACGAATACATACTTATCTGTGTCGCTGTTTGCATATATTGTTTATCCAGATGTTAAAATGAAAGCGTGACCTGTAACGGAAGTTAAGGCATCGATGAAGCGAACTTGTGTCTACACTTGATAAAACCTTACTTCTGGTACAATGACGTTCTCTACACTTGATAAAACCTTACTTCTGGTACAATGACGTTCTCTACACTTTATAAAACCTTACTTCTGGTACAATGACGCTCTCTACACTTGACAAAATCTTATCTCTGGTACAATGACGTTCTCTACAATTGACAAAACCTTATCTCTGGTACAATGACGCTCTCTACACTTGACAAAATCTTATCTCTGGTACAATGACGTTCTCTACACTTTACAAAACCTTATTTCTGGTACAATGACGCTCTCTACACGTCACACAAGTTGGTAACCAGCACAATGACGTTCTCTACACTTTACAAAACCTTATTTCTGGTACAATGACGCTCTCTACACGTCACACAAGTAGGTAACCAGCACAATGACGTTCTCTAAACATATTCCAAGGAGAGCCAGACGCAGTAATGATAATGATGATGATGATAATGATGATGGTTCTGGTGATGATGATGATGGTGATGATGTTGCTGGTGCTGATGATGATGGTGATGATGTTGGTGGTGGTGGTGCTACTGATGAGGGTGATGATAATGATGGTGGTGGTGGTTGTAGTGGTGCTGATGAGGGTGATAATGATGATGCTGATGATGGGGATGATGATGATGATGGTGGTGGTGGTTGTGGTAGTGCTGATGAGGGTGATAATGATGATGCTGATGATGGGGATGATGATGATGATGGTGGTGGGGGTTGTGGTGGTGTTGATGAGTGTGATAATGATGATGCTGATGATGGGGATGATGATGATGATGATGGTGGTGGTGGTTGTGGTGGTGTTGATAAGGGTGATAATGATGATGCTGATGATGGGGATGATGATGCTGATGATGGGGATGATGATGATGATGGTGGTGGTGGTGGTGATCATGATGATGGTGCTGGTGGTTATTATAGTAATATTTAACCTCTACAATAGCAGCCTGGACATAAAGTAAAGTAATAATTGTCTAAAAATCTATCTTTATGAAAAGTGAACGTAAATACTTGAAAACTTCAATTTACATTTCAGAATTCAGAAACAATTTTCTCAGGCTGAAAAAGTTGGTGTTGATCGGCGGGCCTAATGACGGAGTTATCACTCCCTGGCAATCCAGGTATGTCTGGGCCTTC
Source organism: Ariolimax columbianus (assembly GCA_036924085.1). Lineage (NCBI taxonomy): Eukaryota > Metazoa > Mollusca > Gastropoda > Stylommatophora > Arionidae > Ariolimax > Ariolimax columbianus. Next base: position 20,384,865 of record JAVGWX010000010.1, on the reverse strand, counting down.
TTTCTTTTGTTGTTCAAGTAGCAGCAGAGGGAGTTAACACCTGCAGAAGCTCTCTTTGCAATGTATAAAGTATGTGACAAGACTTGTGTGTGATAAAGAACTAGGACACACTTCCACCACCAGCTACGACAGGATGAACAGGGAGAAAGAAACAAGAACTAGAGAAGAAAACGGGGATCAAGATGCTGAACAGCGCATGAGCTGCAGCGGTCAGCGACCCATGGCTGACTGCTAGCGTCAGAGCCAGCGAATCAGAGCTGCCAAGACCCTTCTACACCTCCACGCGGTGATCCTGGATAACAGGCTGCAGCAGGGCAGACTGGCTAAGGAGAAGGGATCGAAGAGGGAATGCTAACCCGATACTAAAAAAATGCTTGCTGGAGTCGGATGTGTTGGACCGAAAGGTGCAAATATCGCAGTCAAACTGTAAACTACGGCACAACGCATTCCGTTCTCTTGATTACATTCTGCTACTTAAGCTCTTTTAGGGTTTGGTAGCAGGAGATTGAGACCGAACGCAGAAGAAGAAAGAAGAAGCAGAAGAAGAAAAGAAAACGCAGTAATACGTCAGCTTTCTACATTACTAAGACATTCACACATTCCAATAGATAAATAAAAACCAATGATCAACAGTAAATTCATGCCAGGATTGAACCCACTCCCAGAAGAAAGCCGGATACTATAACCAGACATGCTCTGGAGTGGAACCCACAGGGAAAGAGACTAGTGAGAAGGCCAAGAAATACATTGCGGCGACGGTTGAAACTCTAGAAGATGACTCAGAATATGAACAGATGGAGAGCATCTGTTGCGACCAGATGCTCCAAGGGGAACTAGTCGGATAAAGGATGATAATGAATGACATTCATGCCAACTCTGTGTTATGGGTGTCAAACATGGACTATGACCAAGGCAAATGCACGAAAGATCGCCCTTTGTGAAATATGTTGCTTGCGTGTAGCAGACTTTCCCTTCTTCTCATCCTCTGTTGGTCCTTTCACGATGTTGTGTTGCGTTGTGTTGTAGTTTACAGCGAGGCTGCGATATCTGTTCCTTCAGCCCGACACATCCAGTTTCAGCAGAGCACATTCTTGGGTCTAGGTTTGCCTTCTATCTAGGATCCCTATTCTCAGCCGTGCTGCATGGGTGCATCCTTTTGGCCCAGGTTTGCCTTCCATCTGCGATCCCTATTCTCAGCCGTGCTGCATGGGTGCAGCCTGATCCCAGGGTCGTGCCACTTGGAGGAGCAGTTTGGTCTTGTACAGTTTTGGTTCGATGACCCTGACGCAAATAGCTACTATGACTTGCAAGACAAGTAGCCAGCTAAGACTTGCTGATCCTGACGAAAGACTTGCAGACCCTGACGCAAGTAACCAGCTATGACTTGCTGACCCTGACGCAAGTAGCCAACTACGACTTGCTGACCCTGAAGCAAGTAGCTACTATGACTTGCATATCCTGACGCAAGTAGCCAGCTAAGACTTGCTGACTCTGACGGAAGTAGCTACTGTGGCTTGCTGACCCTGACGCAAGTAGCCAGCTAAAACTTGCTGACCCTCACGCAAGTGGCTACAATGACGCTGACTGACATCATATCGTTCATTGAGACTTCAGCCCCCTTGACAAGCATTCGGTGTCACTAGAGAGTGGAAAGTGAAGAAATTCAACAGAAAGTGGAAACTAAGGTGGATTGAACACGTTACCCGCTATCACGAATTATAAAAACTATCATCCACAAAGAAAATAAGACATCTTCACTTCAAGGAAGAAGGTGACATTAAATCAAGTCGGACTAATAAGGGTTGGGCATAGGAACGACTACTGAAGGACTAATGAAGGTTGTGCATGGGCTTAGCTATCTCATCTTTTAGAAACCATAAACCACCAGAAAAACTAAGGAAGACCTTTAAACGCCATGGTTGTTGTGTTACTAATGGCATACGTACTTGAGTTGGGTACTTTTGGCGACTTTCTTTGGTGGCAGGTTACAGTGGCTCTCCTAATATCCTGAGGTGGGTGTACTTGAGAAAGTGGATGGGATTCCTTTCGGCTGTAATTCAATGCAAGGCTTCGTGATAAGTTCCCCTATATGGGGATCACTAGGCCTATCCCTATCTCATTAATCAGACTGCCATGAAATAGCCTGTTTCCAGGTAGAAGAGAGGCGGGGATCTTAATCGGTATGTTTAACCTGACCCTGACTAACATAGCCTGGTCAGTATATTTAACCTGACCCTGACTAACATAGCCTGGTCAGTATGTTTAACCTGACCCTGACTAACATATTCTAGTCAGTATGTTTCACCTGACCCTGACTAACATATTCTGGTCAGTATGTTTCACCTGACCCTGGCTAACATAGTCTGGTCAGTATGTTTCACCTAAACCTGACTAACATAGCCTGGTCAGTATGTTTCATCTGACACTGACTAACATATTCTGGTCAGTATGTTTCACCTGACCCTGGCTAACATAGTCTGGTCAGTATGTTTCACCTAAACCTGACTAACATAGTCTGGTCAGTATGTTTCACCTGACCCTGACTAACATAGTCTGGTCAGTATGTTTCACCTAAACCTGATTAACATATTCTGGTCAGTATGTTTCACCTGACCCTGACTAACATAGTCTGGTCAGTATGTTTCACCTAAACCTGACTAGCACAGTCTGATCAGTGTGTTTCACCTGACACTGACTAACTTAGTCTGATCAGTATGTTTCGCCTGACACTGACTAACTTAGTCTGATCAGTGTGTTTTACCTAACACTGACAATCAGTCTTTTCAGTGTGTTTTGCCTGACACTGACTAACTTAGTCTGATCAGTGTGTTTTACCTGACCCTGACTAATATATTCTGGTCAGTATGTTTAACCTGACCCTGACTAACATAGCCTGGTCAGTATGTTTCACCTGACCCTGACTAACATATTCTGGTCAGTATGTTTCACCTGACCCTGGCTAACATAGTCTGGTCAGTATGTTTCACCTAAACCTGACTAGCACAGTCTGATCAGTGTGTTTCACCTGACACTGACAATCAGTCTTTTCAGTGTGTTTTGTCTGACACTGACTAACTTAGTCTGATCATTGTGTTTTGCCTGACCCTGACTAACATAGTCTGATCAATGTTTTACCTGACACTGACTAACTTAGTCTGATCAGTATGTTTTGCCGGACACTGACTAACTTAGTCTGATCATTGTGTTTTGCCTGACACTGACTAACTTAGTCTGATCAGTATGTTTTACCTGACACTGACTAACTTAGTCTGATCAGTGTGTTTTGTCTGACCTTGCGTTAGCCTCATGTCCCCAAACGTCATAATAGAAGAGGAGTGAGTGCATTTGGTCCTCAGAGGATCAAGTGTAAGATCAACACGTAAGTAGTAAACAGGAACCTCTAACAAATCTATCTTCGTCATTCTATTTTCAGTCACTTCGGCATGTACAACTCTTCAGAGGTTGTGTTACCCATGGAGGAGCAGAAGGTAATGTGAATGACAAAAGTTTCGATATGTGGACAGATCAAATAAAGGAATGATCGGTATACAGATAGTGGAAAGGTCAAATAAAGGCGTGATTGGGGAAAAGATAGAGGACAGGTCAAATAAAGGGGTGATTTGTGTATAAATAGTGGCCAGGTAAAATAAAGGAGTGATTTGTGTATAGATAGATGACAAGGGATGGTCAAGATAGATCAAGGGATGATTGGTGTTTAAATAGTGGACATGTCAAATACAGGGGTTGTTGTTGTTTCGAATGCCCACAATGAGTAGGTTACTCTTATGTGAGCCCTGAAAAGGGCGTAAAGTGACGGGTTGCAGCAGCTTTCCTCACATCTCGAGCGTGCTGATGAAGGTGGACCGAGGTTCTCCAGGTGGTTGTGCTATGTTTGACTTTATCTGCGTGTCGCTCACTACTACGGGGATCACGTCGATCCCTCACCTCGTTAGCAAGTATGTCAAGAAAACAGCCCGTATCCATGAAGTGCTACTAGGAAACCGATGTGAGGGTCTTGGCCAGTATATTTTGGCTCAATCTGACTAACATGTCTGATCAGTATATTGTGCCTGACCAGACGTTAGTCTGCCTCCCCTGTCGTAATGTCAGTTCCGGTTATGTATTTGTATCAACGAGGTATCTGAGCTACACCTTTCTATAACTATCCTTTATGTTTTTTGTAAAGTTTGGGCTGTGCTTCCCTGTTGATTCTCTCTTCAATGGGTTTAATAATCATCCTCTTTCTCTGGTTTTTGCATTTTGGAGTGCACGCTTTCTTTGAGACGTCTGAATAGAAAACAGAAAGAGCGCTTGCTTCTCGTGTTAATGTATCGGGCTTTATTCCCCTTAATGAGGCGCTCCAGTTGAACCAGCTGTAAATGGTTACCTGGTTTACTCTTAGAAAAGGAAAATCAGCGAGCAAGCGACTGCCTCACCTCATACACATCTTGGGTATATTACATTGGCCTCTCACACTTCATCCGCAACTGCTGCGGGACCTTTACCTTTACTTGTCTCAGCCTCGGAGAACTGAAACGCTAGTCCGGTCAGGGACATCATACTGACCAGGACGTTGCGTCAGGGTCAGACATAATACACTGACTAAGACTACTTTTTCTCTTTCATGTAGCGTTTCCTGGAAAAGGAAAAGTCTGTTTTCAAGGCAATCTGGCTGACAAGATGGAGATCGACGTGATCCCCGTAGTAGTGAGTCTCGAATTGATGAAGCCAAGCATAAAACATCAGCCTGGAGGATTGTGGTCCACCTTCATCAGCACGCTCGAGATGTGAGGAAAGCTACAACAACCCGCCACTTTACGTCTTTTTCAAGTCGCACAAAAGAGTCAACCTGTGGGCATTTAAAAACAAGAACTATTCTCAACCTCTGACGTAACAATTCTTTTATTAACTAACCTGTATTGTTTTGTCATTCCTGTCATTGGCTCTCAGGTGATACTTCGTCCTCAGTTCAATCAATGAGACCAGCTCATATAGTATTGCATCTTCCCACTCGCCTGTCTCTGAGTTCTATTCTTGTAACAACTAACATGCACTGATTTTAGCTCCTGTCTGTGATCGCCACACTTTGTTCCTCAGTTTCACCAATACAAACTAATGTAGCCCTATTTTAATCTTCATCTGGTCTTTAGTCTATGTTCGGTGTCTTATTCTCTGTGAAATCGTGTCTGTCGGTCTGATATTTAGTCTACGTTCAGTGTTTTATTCTCTGTGAAATCGTGTCTGTCGGTCTGATATTTAGTCTACGCTCGGTGTCTTATTCTCTGTGAAATCGTATCTGTCGGTCTGATATTTAGTCTACGTTCAGTGTTTTATTCTCTGTGAAATCGTGTCTGTCGGTCTGATATTTAGTCTACGCTCTGTGTCTTATTCTCTGTGAAATCGTGTCTGTTGGTCTGATATTTAGTCTACGTTCGGTGTCTTATTCTCTGTGAAATCGTGTCTGTCGGTCTGCTCTTTAGTCTACGTTCGGTGTCTTATTCTCTGTGAAATCCTTTCTGTCCGTCTGATATTTAATCTACGTTCGGTGCCTTATTCTCTGTGGAATCGTGTCTGTCATTAACTAACTTTCCCATTTTGTGTGTGTACTTTCAGTGGTATCAAAACGATGCTTTCGGCCTGAAGACTTTGCACTCTCGTGGCGGCATTCATCAGTACACAATACCAGGAGTACGACACAAGGAGTGGTATAGAAACAATCACGTTTTTGACACCTGCATCAAGCCATGGCTAACTTAGTACAGATTGAATCGTGCCAGATTGTGTTGTGATTTCACTTTTCTTTTATATTTTGATCCATGCCAACATCTTGAGTGGACCGGTATCTTCTCTCGATGTCGCCCTCGGTTCCAAGTGTTGTGTACCAATTATATTTGTTGAGCTTCGTCTATGATATAGTGTTAAACTGTCTAGTATCTTCTCTCCTTATCGTACTCTGTCTTTAACACTGTTTATAAATATGCTGTCATTAGAACTGTTTATAAATATGCTGTCATTAGAACTGTTTATAAATATGCTGTCATTAGAACTGTTTATAAATATGCTGTCATTAGGAATGTTTATAAATATGCTGTCATTAGAACTGTTTATAAATATGCTGTCATTAGAACTGTTTATAAATATGCTGTCATTAGAACTGTTTATAAATATGCTGTCATTAGAACTGTTTATAAATATGCTGTCATTAGGAATGTTTATAAATATGCTGTCATTAGAACTGTTTATAAATATGCTGTCATTAGAACTGTTTATAAATATGCTGTCATTAGGAATGTTTATAAATATGCTGTCATTAGGAATGTTTATAAATATGCTGTCATTAGAACTGTTTATAAATATGCTGTCATTAGGACTGTTTATAGATATGCTATCCTAAGTATTGTTTATAAATACTGTGTTCTTGACTATTTTCCACGTCATATTAAACTGTCCAGCATCTTCCCTCTTGTCTTCTTCTTTTTAAAGTGCTCTTTACCAATTCTATTGTTGGCTACTAGCAATGCTGTAATGATAACTGCTTACTATTTTCTTTTTTTGTAGGTGTCTGTCCCTAGTACTGTATATACGTTCTGCTCATGACAGGCTTCCACTGAGTCATCGGTTAACACAGAAATCAGAAAGTGTACAAAAGAAACTACTGATAATTGATAAATTCACTTTATAAAAATGATGTTGCCTAAATGGATGGGCATGCATGTACTGCACGGTGAAAAACCAGGTTCGGTGGAGCTTTCCTGCTGAAGTAAGAGGCGTGGTCACTGCTGATCCCACCAGCACATACAAGACACCAACCTCTAATATGAGAATGGATATTGACGGTACATGACACTAACCTCTAATATGAGAATGGATATTCACGTTACATGACACTAACCTCTAATATGAGAATGGATATTCACGGTACATGACACCAACCTCTAATATGAGAATGGATATTGACGATACATGACACCAACCTCTAATATGAGAATGGATATTCGCGGTACATGACACTAACCTCTAATATGAGAATGGATATTGACGATACATGACACCAACCTCTAATATGAGAATGGATATTGACGCTACAAGAGACCGACCTCTAATGTAAGAATGGATATTGACGTTACAAGAGACCAACCTCTAATTTGAGAATGGATATTGACGATACAAGAGACCAACCTCCAATATAAGAATGGATATTGACGTTACAAGAGACCAACCTCTAATATGAGAATGGATATTGACGATACAAGAGACCAACCTCCAATATGATTAAACACATACACACAAACACACACACACAAAGAAGACAAATTACCACTCTTCGCACTACAGATCGGTCTCTATTACATCGCTAGGCCTGTGTGTTTGTCACGTTTGCTGAAAAAGAGAAATAAATTGACCGCCATCAAAGTGAACATCACCAAATTGATCACCATCACATTTCACACCACCAAACTTTGTTCTTAGTTCGACCCGTTCTTCATCAAGAGGTGGTCACCCTTGAGAGGGTTCCAACTAATGATCCAGTCGTTTCTGTTGCGGGTGCGTGTCGTCCAGTGTGATAGGTGTCTGTCTGTTGTGGGGTTGTAAATGTTGTATTTTTCTAGTGAATCTCGCCAGCGAGTTGAGGGCCGTTCCCGAGGTCTCTTTCTGTCACGTGGGTACCATATGGTGGTTATGTTGCTTGACCTTTAATGTTGTCTTCTGGATATATGACCAGCCCAGCGGTGTTTCGAATGGTTGACGTACTGTAGGACATCCTTGATGTGTGACATTCTCCGGATGTCGCTATTGTGTAGTTCGCTCTATCGCTGTTGTCTGAGAGTTATGCCCACGAGGCGTCTTTCAAGAGATGGAGATGCGTGTGCTGTTCTCAGTTGGTTCTCTGCTGCTTTGGTTAGAGACCAGGTTTCGCTACCATAGCAGAGCGCTGGCAGGACTACCGATTCGAAGTTGTCAGCACGTCGTCTGGTGTCTTTTGGGTCGTCTGTTGCTGTCATGATAGAGCTAAAGGCTGCCCAGTCCGCCCGTTTTCGTCTGGCGATCTCATGTTTTATATTTTTCTCGATGTTAAGGCGCCTTCCCGGATAGGCATATTCGTCAGCGTCCTCTATGGGCGTTCCACTCAAGAGTATTGGGTTGGGTTCTGGGAAACGGTTGCACATAGCTTTGGTTTTCCCTAGGTTCCTAGCTAGACCTGCTTTCCTGCCTTCCGTGTCTAGTGAGCGCAGCATGTCTGTAGCTTCCAGTGGCGTCTCTGTGATGAGGACGATGTCGTCTGCGAATCTGAGGTGGTTAAGACGTCTTCCGTCGATTTTAATGCCGTAGTTGTCCCAGTGCCTCATCGTCAACTCTAGGCCTCATCGTCAACTCTAGGCCTCATCGTCGACTCTTGGCCTCATCGTCGACTCTTGGCCTCATCATCGACTCTAGGCCTCATCGTCGACTCTTGGCATGCAGAGAATAGGTTCGGCGTTATGGGGTCTCCTTGCCATATTCCTTTCTCGGTCGCGATAGTGATGGGTTGAGTGAATGGGCAGATAACTGTGGTGCATACTTCGATGCATTTCTTGAGTATTTCGATGTAGTTTAGATCTACTACTTGCTCGCCCAGCACTTTCCACGCGAATTCTGTTTCAACCTGGTCAAATGCCTTCTTGTAGTCGATGAATGTGAGTTATTAGTTTCGTGTTCTCACCAAAATGAACACCGACAAATTGAACACCAATATATCGAACAGCATGAAAATGAACACCATCAAATTTAGCACCCTCATATTGAGAAACATCAAACTGAACACCACCATATTGAGCACCACCAAACTGAACACCACCATATTGAGCACCACCAAACTGAACACCACCATATTGAGAAACACCAAACTGAACACCACCATATTGAGCACCACCAAACTGAACACCACCATATTGAGCACCACCAAACTGATCACTATCAAAGACTTGTTGAGAACAACCGGCGGATTTGGTGCAATTATTTTCTGGTATACATCCGAAGAAGAATGGTCACTTTTTTGTGAATGTAATTTTATACATATAATTGTGTATCCTTAGTTTTAATTAAAGAGCATATAAAGAAGAATGAATTGTTTGCGACCATGTTTATGTTGTTGTTGGAGAAAAATGAATTGTTTGCGACCATGTTTATGTTGCTGTTGGAGAAGAATGAATTGTTTGCGACCATGTTTATGTTGCTGTTGGAGAAGAACGAATTGTTTGCGACCATGTTTATGTTGTTGTTGAAGAATACAAGTGGGATAAAGGTGCAGAGAAGGCAACGAAAAATACGAATCAAAATTAAAAGAATTATCGACAAGAAATCTAGCACCTTCAGTGGGGGAGAGATGGGTGCGGGGGAGGGGGGGGGATGATAGCAATTTCATGGACTGACTAGACTGAAAGAGGAAGAGACGGGCTGGTTGAGAAGATAGTGTGTGGGTTGAAGGAGGGAAGGGATTAGCGGTAGAGGGATATGAGGCAGACGAGGGATGCAGGAAGGGGGAGATCCTTGTTAAACTGATGTTGCTTCTTTCACACTGTCCATTTTCTTTGACGTGTAGATCGTCTACACAGGATTGGAAATACTAGTTATTTACTTACCCCGAAACTGTACCATTAACAAAATTCACCACATAGACACTAATCCCTTCACTGGCCACAAAACGGTTGACATAATTCTAGACGGCATTACTACATTCCATACACATAAACAACAACAACATTGGGAATTCAACAAGGAACAACTTCAGAATGTAGAATTTGTTCGACATGTGACACTCTTAATATCATCATCAAGCAGATGTCTTTCACAGAACGTCGATCTCGTAACAGCCAATTTGAACAGGCTCTCGACCTCCGGACACCACTCCCGCCTTTCATACTGTCAATCTCTCAACCTTTGTAATGGCTTGTTGATGACGCAGCAGTTGGTGCCCAGGGGAAAGGGTTTGAGGAGGTTGGGGACAGACTGCCAAGTTCTCTTAATGCCCTCCCTAGCAGAATACTAGCACGAGAGTCATCTTAAACCAAATTCCAGTAAAACCCAGGTATGTGCCAACCACCTCAGAAACAGAGAGGCAAAAAGGAAACTTAAAAATAGGTGGCAAAGGCAGGAATTTGAACACTGCACGGCTCCCAAATATCTAGGCGTGAAGTTAGACCGCACATTGGGGATCAAGATGCTGAGCAGCGCATGAGCTGCAGTGGTCAGCTACCCATAGCTGACTGCTAGCGTCGGGGCCAGCGAACCAGAGCTGCCAAGACCCTTCTACACCTCCACACGGTGATCCTGGATAACAGGCTGCAGAAGGGCAGACTGGCTAAGGAGAATGGATCGAAGAGGGAATGCTAACCCGGTACTCAAAAAAATGCTTGCTGAAGTCGGATGTGTTGGACCGAAAGGTGCAAATATCGCAGTCAAGCTGTAAACTACGACACAACGCATTCCGTTCTCTGGACTACATTCTGCTACTTAAGCTCTTTCAGGGTTTGGTAGCGAGAGATTGAGAACGAACGAAGCCAGATCGCACATTGTCTTACATAACGCACTGCCAAGACACAAAGCGTAAGATACACGCAAGAAAATGAGTGTGCTGTCATGTTTTTAAATATTTTTCTGCTTGTATCATCGTCTTGGTATTCTGTCTATAGGATAAATGTATGATGCGTGTGATTTTTTTACATTTCATTTATTGGAGTTGATTTCATGTACAAATTATATCAACGCACATACACAAACAGACGAAAGAACTTAACGAAAGAGGATAAAAATTGAGAACATTAGAAAACCAAAACTATCCGACAAAAATTCAATTACTATAGGACGAATTAGACACATTTGATAACTATAAGCTCTAATGGAAACAGTTGAGATTTAGAGTTAAAAAATCACACAGGAAATCCCTATAAAACAACTCCTAGTTGTAGAACAGAATACCAGACACCCCAGACAAGACACGCGTGATTTAGGTCCTAAAGGAGAGATCCGTCACACTTTTCATAACTTCTACGTCTTCCTTTATTCAACAAAAAGTGCGAACTAGACTTGATGTAAACACGTTAGTGGTTTCACGATAAGACTGAGCTAATATAGACTTCTCGAGGAGAATGTAACTGCAAATCCTCAAGACTGTCCTCATTACATTACAAAAAGTCAAAAACCCTGGCCCTGGCAATCTAATCATCGAATTATATATAATTGTGTGTTGAACATACACGGCCGCCTTTTCTTAAGTCTTCAACGAGGTTTTTTAACTACCAACTAGTCAAATCGGTATGTATGGTTCTAAAACACATCCATGTGGGCCAGTGGTTAAGTGACACGGCTCACAACACGAAGGTGCTGGGTTCGCTTTCCATCACAGAACCGGCCGTTACCACAGCGAAGCAAACCCTTAAAAAATGCAAGAGGAAGCAGACCCTTACATGAAATGCATGAAGAAATCAGGTGCACTAGAGCCGACAGGCGCAAAATAAAAATATAGTGCAACGCACGCCGTCTTGAGGAGTAGATAAATAAGGCTTAAGCAACAACAAAATAACACATCCTAAATAACATCAGACAGAACCAAAATATTAAGAGAACTCGTGTACTAGAATTCAACGTATTCAAGGCCAAAGGCCGACCACGAAAAAGGTGGCTTACAGAAATATCTGAGGTGGTGAATGCCACTGTGCACGAGGCACACAGTCGGCCTCGTTCTAGAGATCTCTTCATAACCTGACGCTGAAAGGCAAAACAGGATAATCGAAAAGGACAACTTCGTCGAAATATGATGGGGGTCTTGGTCAGTAGATGTTGTCTGACGTTGACAATGTTTGAACAATATATTTTTACCTGAGTCTGAATAATATGTGTGAGCGGTATATATTGTCTGACTATGACTAATATGTCTGAACAGTATATTTTGCCTGACTATGACTAATATGTCTGAGCAGTATATTGTGCCTGACCAGACAAATGCCTCCTCTCCCCAACAAAAAAATTAGTAACGCTCCAAGAACCACCACGTAAGAACCAAATGAAAAGGGGACACAACCATTCTATCACAGATTATACATTCATTTCGCACGTTTTTCCCCAATTAGAACAAAATCATAAAAGATCTATGCTGTCCTTTGCTTGGTTGAATGCTGACAAATTATCAAGCTAAATTATAGCTCACTTTAGCAGGAAGGGGAGAATACTTTTCTCCGTACTCCACTAATACCGATCATTCTCTAACTTATGTATTAACTGGGATTAGTGACTAATGAAAGCATTGGGTCCGTCATTCTAAGTTAGTAACTATAATTTGTTCTTGAAATAACTTTTGAAAATACATTTAATTCATAGAAATATCGATTAGTAGTCATTGAACAATCACCCGTCCTAATCGATAACGATCATAAAAGAAAATCACAGTCCCAGGTTAGATGGCTAAATGCGATTTTTACGCTGCAGAAGGTCGAAAATTACAGACTATAAATGCTTGATTTTGCTTGAAATAACAGCACTACTAATCGATTATAATGTTAGTTATCACGCTAAAACCCTGTGATGTTTGGCCGGGTCAGACTAAATGGCGCTATCTTTGGACACGTGAGAATGGAAATAGTACTGAAACTGAAGCGAATATTTCTCAAACAAAATTCATGTTGAGTCGTATATTACCAAAATAGAATTCACAATAGAGTTAAGTGTTAAGAGTTAAGAGAAACGCGTGGCCGAACGGTTTCGAGGCCTGCCTGCCGACATGCAGGGCAACGTTTCGAATCCCGGTATGGCTTATGTTGTTTTTCTGTTGGGGTTGAAAAAACAAAAATAGCCACCACACGACGTGCAGACTGCCGTGGCGAAGCGACCTGTAGTTCTCAGCCTAAAAAAACCATCGACTACCCTAGCAATGATTGTGTTGACAGTTTTTATTGACAGACAGACAGTTAAGTGTGGTGCTTTAACTTACTCTTGGGAAGGAAGGCTAATGGTCAATCAAAACATGTTAGTCAGGATCAGGCAAAACATACTGATTAGACATGTTAGTCAGGGTCAGATACAATATACTGATCAGACATGTTAGTCAGGGTCAGGTACAATATACTGATCAGACATGTTAGTCAGGGTCAGGTACAATTTACTGATCAGGCATGTTAGTCAGGGTCGGGCAAAACATACTGATTAGACATGTTAGTCAGGGTCGGGCAAAACATACTGATTAGACGTGTTAGTCAGGGTCGGGCAAAACAAACTGATTAGACGTGTTAGTCAGGGTCAGGCAAAACCTACTGATTAGACATGTTAGTCAGGGTCGGGCAAAACATACTGATTTGACATGTTAGTCAGGGTCGGGCAAAACATACTGATTAGACATGTTAGTCAGGGTCAGGCAAAACATACTGATCAGACATGTTAGTCAGGGTCAGGCAAAACATACTGATTAGACATGTTAGGCAGTGTCAGACAAACTATATTAATTAGACATGTTAGACAGTGTCAGACAAACCATACTAATGATGCATGTTAACTTAACTTAACGTCTTTATACTGATTTAGAAGACCCTGCAGAGTCTGTATACAACCAGTTACATTTACATCACCTTGCTCTAAAAGCTATGCGCATCCAGTTTATTCTTAAATGCATTAACTGTCCCTGCCTCCACTACCTCCCCTGGCAATGCATTCCAAGCAGACACCACTCTCTGACTAAAAAAATATTTCCTAATATCTAATCTGGACCTCTATTTAGTCAGCTTGTAGCTATGCCCTCGTGTTATTGTGGGTGGCTGTATTTTAAACAACTTGTTATAGTCTAATTTATCCATTCCTCTGATCATCTTATAAACCTGTATTAAGTCACCACGAACTCTTCTCTTCGAGACACTGTAGGCCGGTTTTTCTGAGTCGTTCCTCATAACTGTAATTCTGGAATCCCACTATCATCTTTGTCGCTCTTTTTTGTATCCTTTCCAGCATGTTTATATCCCCTCTATGATAAGGACTCCACACCTGTACACAGTACTCCAATCTAGGTCTAACTAAAGCTTTATACAGTTTGACGATCACTTCCTTGCTCCTATGTTTAATATTTCTTTTTATCATACCTAACATTGCATTTGCCTTTATCACTGCTACCTTAACTTGCTCACTCATCTTTCCTGTATGATCTATTAAAACCCCTAGGTCCCTTTCCTGATCTATCTTTCTAATATTGTTTTCTCCCATTCTGTAATTATGTTCCATATTGGATCTACCCATGTTAGTCAGGGTCAGGCACAACATACTGATCAGACATGTTAGTCAGGATCCGGAAAAATATACTAGCCAAGACCCTCACCTCGGCTTCCCCGTGGCCCTTCCTGGAAACGGGCTGTTTTCATGGCAGCCTGGCTGATGAAGTGAGGGCTCCACGGGATCCCCGTAGTAGTGAGCGACACTCATATGAATAGAACAACCGGTTGAAGCACCCCGATCCACCTTCATCAGCACGCTCGTGATGTGAAGAAATCTACGACAACCCGCCCCTTAACGTCCTTTTCAGGGCGCACAAAATAGTAAACCTACTCATTGTGGGCATTCAAGAACAACAACAACAATAACAACAACAACAACAACAACAACAACAACAGCTGCCCCTGAGGTTAATGGGCAGTGGAATAATGCAGGTTTCTATGCGGAGTGTCACGTGGTCAGTGGAATCTGTCTTTATGCAACTGTTCTGTTTTTTCTTCAGATTCCTAATCTAAATGTATGCAAGCATCCCAAGCGCTTCGTGGTTCTTGCTTCAAAAATATGAGACTATCTCTGTGCTGTACTGCAAACTAATTTCCGGCAATTTGAAATCTGTGTTTTTCTTTAGGATGTGTTTTATTTTTAGTTGCTTTCGCTTTTTTTATTTATTTCCCAAGCCGGTGTGAGTCGCACTATCTTTTTATTTTGCGCGTGTCGGCCCAGTGCACCCGATTTCATTGTAGATATCGCTCTCAGAGTGCGCATGTGCATAATGGTGGCCAACTGTACAGCAGAACGCTCATATACAAAACTGGAACTTATATCTTTATTTATATCGAATAGAGCGACTATCGTAATACCTCCCCTTCCAATACTAATTCCATGTTTAAAAACTCTAAAAGCTATCAACGCAACTTATTTGACGTCACTACCGCTCACAATCCCAACGCACCCGGACCGAATCCCATCCGTGTCCAGCGTGACAGACATGGCTTTTATTCGCTCCTCCACGTACGAAAAGTAATGCCAACCTACCCTACAACACTCTTTGCATATAACAGCCAAAAATGTTGACGGTTGTAAGAAGGGACATTCTGTAAAGGACATGCTACTTTCTTTAACGTTCTACAATATATATATATATATATATATATATATATATATATATATATATATATATATAAAGAAACGTTTTAAAGACGGTATGAAGGACTCACTAAAAAGTTGCCAGAAAGACATCGACACCTGGGAATGTCTTGCGCAAAACAGATCTGACTGGAGAAGCGCAGTCAAATCGGGTGTAGCTGCCGGTGAAGACGACCGTGCTGTGAAAGCCCAGAGCAGACGCGAGACGCGGAAATCACGAGCAGCGGGAACACCATCCCCTTCTACAAACCTCGTGTGCCCGATATGTAGCAGATGTTTTCGTGCTCGCGTTGGCCTGTTCAGCCACATGCGCACCCACACCCAACAGGGAAATCTGTGACAAGGATGATGTCGGCGGTCCTCATCGACAACGATGGACAGCTATTAATTAATATATAGAAGAATGGAAAGGCAGCGTGGTCTGGGGTGAAACTCGCTAGTTTTTACAATCTAAACACAATCAGTACGAATACCGCCGTGCACAGTTAACCTGACTTTTTCTTGGTACGATCGGTACTACACGTACGAAAAGTAAGGGCAACATACCGTACCGTACTGCAAACCTCCCAACAAACTTTTCACAGCAAGTAGGAGCGTCGTTCTGTAAATCACATGTTTCTTACTTTATATATATATACTCGTACACACCCACACACACACCCACACACACACACGCATACATGCATACATACATGCATACATATCCCCAACGTTGCCTCTGTCAATATATATATATATATATATACTCGTACACACCCACACAACCACACACACACGCATACATGCATACATATATATCCCCAACGCTGCCTCTGTCAATATATATATATATATATATATATATATATATATATATATATATATATATATACTCGTACACACCCACACATACATATAACAACGTTGCCTCTGTCAATATATATATATATATATATATACTCGTACACACCCACACACACACGCATACATGCATACATAACCCAACGTTGCCTCTGTCAATATATATATATATATATATATATATATATATATATATATATATATACTCGTACACACCCACACACACACGCATACGTGCATACATATCACAACGTTGCCTCTGTCAATATATATATATATATATATATACATATATATATACTCGTACACACCCACACACACACGCATACATGCATACATATCCCCAACGTTGCCTCTGTCAATATATATATATATATATATATATATATATATATATATATATATATATATATACTCGTACGCACCCACACACACACGCCTACATGCATACATACATGCATACATATCCCCAACGTTGCCTCTGTCAATATATATATATATATATATATATATATATATATATATATATATATATACTCGTACACACCCACACACACACGCATACGTGCATACATATCACAACGTTGCCTCTGTCAATATATATATATATATATATACATATATATATACTCGTACACACCCACACACACACGCATACATGCATACATATCCCCAACGTTGCCTCTGTCAATATATATATATATATATATATATATATATATATATATACTCGTACGCACCCACACACACACGCCTACATGCATACATACATGCATACATATCCCCAACGTTGCCTCTGTCAATATATATATATATATATATATATATATATATATATATATATATATACTCGTACACACCCACACACACACGCATACGTGCATACATATCACAACGTTGCCTCTGTCAATATATATATATATATATATATACATATATATATACTCGTACACACCCACACACACACGCATACATGCATACATATCCCCAACGTTGCCTCTGTCAATATATATATATATATATATATATATATATATATATATATATATATACTCGTACGCACCCACACACACACGCCTACATGCATACATACATGCATACATATCCCCAACGTTGCCTCTGTCAATATATATATATGTTTCAATACCTTGTAAGAAAGTATCTCTGAACAGTCTGATTTCGTTAGTTACATTTATTCTCATAATTTGTGTGTGGGTTTTCTCTCTACATTCTCTTTCCCAATTGATGTTGCTTGTCACTAAACATTTTGCATCTGTTTAACGGATATGGAACAGAAGAGCCAAGTCATTGGGAACGCCCAGATCGCCAAGCTGTTTTATCAAATTTCATATCTTCATATTTCAGTCAAAAGAAAGAGAAACTGTGATAAGAGTCATCCCTGTGTAATACGAGGCCATATCTCAATGAGCTCGGAAATCTGACCTTGGTGTAGAATTATGTGTTTCATGTCTTCATTCGGTTTTAAATGTTGTTAGTGAAATTCAGAGGCACTCTGTCGTACATGAGCAACTTCCAAAGTGATTCTCTTTCTATTCCAGGGGTCGCAAACTCAAACAAGTCCGAGGGCCATATAAGAACAGATTCAATGGCTAGATCTTCCTCTCTCTTATTACCCCACTCTGTTTCATGTGACTCTGTCCTACAATCACACTCTTGTTTCATGTGACTCTGTCCTACAATCACACTCATGTTTCATGTGACTCTGTCCTACAATCACACTCATGTTTCATGTGACTCTGTCCTACAATCACACTCTTGTTTCATGTGACTCTGTCCTACAATCACACTCATGCACAACTTTCACACCCACCATCAGGTTGAGGCACTTCCATTGCATTTTGGTTGGCCTGACTTCTGAGTGCACACAAACCTAGCATAGGTACATACAGACGCACACATACATCCAAGCACTGGTTTATGCGTCTTAATATCGCCCAATTGACTACGGGCTGGGGTGGAATAGACGCCCCTCCGCCAGTAGAAACTATTGAGGCAAACACGTAAAATAAAAACAAAAAAGAGGAGGTTACACAAAAGTGAAGCATGTATTCTTGTGTCTCTTCTTCTCCATAACCTAGGAGATCCTTGTCACTCCACATCCGAGTGTTTTGTTTGTTATTAATATCCCATTCGTATATCCACACGTTGGTCGTTGCCTGCGTCAAGCTGAGACCTAAGAGAAGTTTAACAGTGAAACCACAACATTGTCTCAAGTTCCAACATCAGCTTGCAGGTGCTCTCACTGATACATCAGAAAACTGTACAGCTAGTGAAAGGTGGGACGTAATCAAAGAAGCTAACCTCAAAGCAGAGGTAATAGCTTATACCACTAGAGAACACAGTAATCAAGACTGATTTGAGACAAATAGTCGGAAACTGTAACCTTTGATTGACAGGAAACAGGCAGCACCCCTAAGAAATAAAGACAAAATAACCAGAAAACCAGACACACTCTCAATGTATTGAAACAAGAGAGAAAGAAAGTGCAAAGGACAGCTATACAGTGTGCAAACGACTACTAGATACAGTAAGTAGCATGTCCTATTACAGAACGTAGCTTCTTACAACCGCCACCTATTTGGCTGTTATAAGTTTCTTGGCAAGTGTCCAGTACGGTAGGTTGCCATTACTTTCCGTACGTGGAGGAGCAATCGCCCGAGAAACAAACCCAGTGTCTGCCAAACTGGACACAAGTGGGAATCGAACCGGGAACGTTGGTATTGTGAAAACCGAGCGAGTTTCACCCCTAGGCCACGCAGCCTCCCCTGGCTACAGCTAGGTGAAAATTTGCGTAATGCCTTCAATAATAGAAACATCTGAGGCATGTATGAAGGGATAAAGAAAGCCATTGGCCCAACAGTGAAAAAGAGTTCTCTGCTAAAAGCTTTATCTGTGGAGATCATCACAGATATGTGGACGCAGTTAGACAGGTGGGTGGAGTACTATCTTGAGCTCTACTTAATCGAGACAGAGCTAACAGAGGACGCCTTCAATGCCAGCAAGACTATGCCAACTATTGACTATATGGTCTCGCTACCAAGCATGGCAGAAGTTAACTGTGATATTGCTGACTTTTCTTCTGGCAAAGACATACTTGTCTCACAGATCCATCCGTTGATAACATTGTGCTGGCATGAAAGACGGGTCCCGCGAGATTTCAAAGAATTGAGCATTATAACCTTATACAAGAACATGGGAGACCGGAGTTACTGCAGCAACTACTGAGAAATTTCGCTTCTGTATACCGTTAGGAAAATATTTGCCAGAATTGTTCTGCGCAGACTCCAGGTTCTAGGAGACCAGATTTACCTGAGTCACAGTGCAGTTTTCGGGGGAATAGGTCAAGCCATGATTTGATTTTTTTTTTTTCATTGTTGCATGAAAAATGCCGAGAACAAAAGCAACCATTGTATATTATTTTCATTGATCTCACGAAGATATTCGACTTAGTCAGTCGTGGGTGTCTGTTCAAAACACTCAGGAGGATCGATTGCCCACCGATTCGCTCGAGCATTATCGAGTCATTCTACATGACATGAAAGGCACCATCAGCTTTGACAGTGCATTCTCAGAGTTAGCAATCCAATTCTGTTTAACAGTAGGTAATGCACTACATTATTGTGTCATCGTTTTTCTACGTCTTCCTCTTACCTTCTTACCATCGATCTTTCCTGTTGTCACAAGTTTCTCCATTATTAAACACGGCACGGTAGCTCACTACGCACATTCGTGATACTTGAATTTCGCTCTAAAATCAAACATCAGTTTTACAAATTCCTTTCTTTTAATTTAAACACATCAAATAGAAGCTACACAAAAATCAATTAAGCACAAAATATACAATGAACGTTTCGTGATATTCTGTCAATCTTTGTATCTGGGGTTTCATGCCAAACGCACAGAGGAAACTATCACAAGCCAGGTTAGTACCCCTTTAGTCTCATAGACAGGAGCTTGTTATTATAGTACATGCATTCTGTCGGACTGTTTCTAATCTGTTCTCAATATATGTTCTCTGATTCCGTTGTTGATATCCGTTCTGTCACTCGTTCTCAATATATGTTCTTGATATCTGGTCTCTGCTCTAGGTCTCTGTTCTCAATATATGTTCTTGATATCTGGTCTCTGCTCTAGGTCTCTGTTCTCAATATATGTTCTTGATTTCTGGTCTCTGCTCTAGGTCTCTGTTCTCAATATATGTTCTTGATATCTGGTCTCTGCTCTAGGTCCCTGTTCTCAATATATGTTCTTGATATCTGGTCTCTGCTCTAGGTCCCTGTTCTCAATATATGCCCTTGATATCTGGTCTCTGCTCTATGTCTCTGTTCTCAATATATGCCCTTGATATCTGGTCTTTGCTCTATGTCTCTGTTCTCAATATATGCCCTTGATATCTGGTCTCTGCTCTATGTCTCTGTTCTGAATATATGCCCTTGATATCTTGTCTTTGCATCAGTCTTGAACTCTCGGCGTTCTCTCCCTCTCCCCCCTCTCTCTCTCTCTCTCTCTCACTCTGTCCACTGAGGCCTCTCTCCCTCGTTATCTCTCTCTCCTCATGTCAGGGTAATACTTCTGTGCTGCTCTGCTTCACTCTATCATTCACCAGTGTTATCTTAAGTGAAACTCTCTTCAACCACATATTATCTCTAGTGACCTCTGTGTACGTCTAATATTAGTACAGTGCTAAACAAAAGGACTCGTCCCCGAAATGGGCCGGTCTAAACACTGACGCCTCCTGTTCGTCCCCTCTAGCCTTCTCTTTGCTGTCCCTTTTCTCGTTGTCCTCCCCACTCTTGTGTCACTACGCCTTCTCAGGTTTCACTCATAACGATCTACTGAACTCTCGCCGCCTCTACATTTTTGACACCGCCAATCATTCCCTCGATGTTTCTCTCTTCCGTCTTTCTATATTTTCCCGTAACTAAACTGGCCCACCTGTTTACTCATTGGTCAAATAACTAAACCGATACATGACAATACACTCTCTCACGTGGTCCGCTGGATACACTCCCTTCCATTAGTAAATCGGTGTCTGTTGTTTTCACTGTCTGACCATCTGTTTTTTTCCCCAAACGTCCCTACCCTATTCTATATTTAACTTTCCATTGAGTATGACATGTATCTAATTAAAGCAACTATCCTTCGAAATCCAGTTTTCATATAGTTGGATATCCATTTTTCTGTCGTATAAAAGCATCCACGTCACTTTTTTTTTACTTTCTGTCTGTTTGCCTTGATTCTAAACATCCTGTCCAAAAGAACTTTCTTTCCCAAGTATGACAATAAACTCTCTTCCCTTTCACATGTCTCCCACACTCCTTTCCATTATTCAAATCGGTTCCTCGTTCATATATCGTCTGCCCATATGTCTTTCAAATGTCCTTCTTCTTCTTCGTCGTTCGTTCTCAAACTCTCGCTACCAAGCCCTGAAAAGGGCTTTGCAAGTTGCAGAAGATTGCCAAGAGAATGGAATATGTTGTGTCGTAGTTTACACCTTGACTGCTATATTTGCACCTTTCGGTCCGACACATTCAACTTCAGCAGGTTCAAACGTCCTGAGAAATATTCTTACCACCTGTCACTTACTTAATGAATCTTTCTTCCCAATGGTTACCACGACAATCATGCAGAAAATGCTGGTGACATGTGACAGAGTGGCCTGCCACAAAAGGTCGCTACAGACGGATAGATGACGGGAGGGGGGGGGGAGGGGGGAAGTAGGAGGTGTGATGAAAAGATAGAGACACATAATGAATACCCTTTCTCCTTGTTCGCCATCAGTCAAGTCAAAGTCAGTCCCATGGCAACAACTGCCTTCGGGGATGAAGATAACTTTTCATGTACTAAGCTGCAGCCTATGTCAGGTGGGGTGGCCAATTCCCTTCCTTGCTGTTTTTAACCTTCACCAACTCATTCGTCAGATACAACATTTACAGCTGGTTGAATGGGGAAGCGGTCTTATTTAGCACGAACCACGCTCTGTCTTTTTTTTCTGGCCGTCCGTGAACTCGAACACTGCCATGCTGTAGTTCCAGTCTAGTAAATCAACTCACTGTCGACTAGGCTACACGCTCCACCAGACATGCATGTCAATTGTTCCATCAATGCCATGTCTATTTATATCTTTAAGAGACATGTCGCCGCTGAAATGTGTTCTATGGTAACGATGGGACCAGTGTATTTTTCTCTTTAACATATATTTGTTTGGAGCTTCTTCCCCAGTCTACCTACAAATGCAGAACATATAAAATTGATTCAATTGACTCCTTCTGGCAATCAAAAATGTGTGAATTGCCTCCTGCTAAATGACAATACGGCAATAAATGAATTGGTGATCCACATGATGTAGTAATTTGACAAGAAACGTGGGTCGAGCAGGAAAAGGACGTCTGAAATAAACAGGAGTATGTACAACCAGCGAGCTACTGGAAACATCAATGTGCAAACTTTTGGTCAATTGAATTTGAGCACCCACGGGTCTGCCCTGAATGCAGTGATGTCGGTTCTGATTGGTACAATATAGCGACTGTTAAAAACACAATTACAAATGTAAAGACAGTCCTATATCAGACAATGCTGTCGGTGACGGAGTGTTAGAGACATCGTTGTACTATAGTCCGTCTTTTAATTCATGAACAAGGTCCGAAGCAATTTTCTACTAAACTCAATGTCAGATCCAAATAATTGTTCACATGCAGCCTTAGAATGTCCATGACGCTAAAACATTGATATTATTTAGTCCATAAATGTTCAGACATTTGCATATCTGCAAATTCTTCTGATCGTCTATGACCATTGCAACGAAATGGCATTAAATTGAAGATTTTACAGTACGCAGCTTAATTTCTCAGCATTTTTGTTCAAAGGCGTATCTCCTTAATGTCTTGATAGATCAACTATTTGTGTTGCTCTTTATGTACAATCGTAAAAATTGCAACAGTTAGTACAGCCTTTCGGTCACCTTTAGACTCCCAAGGTTTTATCAACTGCGCAGTTAATTTTATGTTGTGTAACGCATTTGAATATTGAAATGTATTTGTTTCCATTGTATGTACACCTAATTGTTTTGATAAACATACGCTAATTCGTCCTAGTCTGCTAAATAGTATGTCTACAAAAGATGATATTAATCATCCGAATTTGTCAATTCAAAGAGATTGATAATTGTTATTGGCTGAACAAATTGTAATCCATCTGTTGCCATTACTGAACTTCCCGGAGCACATGTTCAACACACTTCTTCCAAAACTGAAAGTCTATTTTTGAAAGGTACTCACGGGATCAAGATGCTGAGCAGCGCATGAGCTGCAGTGGTCAGCGACCCATAGCTAGCGTCAGGGCCAGCGAACCATAGCTGCCAAGACCCTTCTACACCTCCACGCGGTGATCCCGGATAACAGGCTGCAGCAGAAGGGATCGAAAAGGGAATGCTAACCCGGTACTCAAAAAATACTTGCTGGTCGGATGTGTTGGACCGAAAGGTGCAAATATCGCAGCCCAGCTGTAAACTATGACACAACGCATTCCGTTCTCTGGACTACATTCTGCTACTTAAGCCTTTTCAGGGTTTGGTAGTGGGAGATTGAGAACGAAGAAGAAGAAGAAGAAGAAGAAGAAGAAGAAGAAGAAGAAGAAGAAGAAGAAGAAGAAGAAGAAGAAGAAGAAGAAGAAGAAGAAAGGTACTCACGTGTCAGCACTTCAACACCACACATTTTAAATGTCCTATTCGGGGACGGCGTGGCCTAGTGGATAAGTGGCACGGCTCACAATCCGAAGGTGCTGTGTTCGATCCCCATCACAGCACCGGCCGTTACCCAGGGGAAGCAAACCCTTAGAAAATGCAGGAGGAAGTAGACCCTTACATAAAATGCATGCTCAAGTCGGATGCATTGGGCCGACAGGCGCAAAATAAAAACCACAGTGCAACGCACACCGCCTTGGGGAATAGAGAAATAAGGCGAACGCAAAAAAAAAAAAAAATGTCCTGTTCTGTTTGGCAACTTGTCTTTTGACTTTAGCCCACACAAGCTCTGTAGGGCTTAGATGCGCATGGCATGCAGGTAGTCGCAGAGAAGTGTGGCCGTACTCTTCAATGATTTTGTCGATATGATACGCCTCTGTCTATTTGTCTTCCTCACAAGCTGCAACAAATTTGGCTTCAAATACGTGTCTTCGAAATTCACTTTTTCCTCATCTAACCATGTCTTAATTTGAGCTTTTATATTTGATGTAGTTGGTACTTTGTTTTTCTCTGATACTGCATTGTGATAGGATGCATAATCCATTACTAGGCATGACGGTCTATCCAGACTTGGAAGCAGTTCATTCTTCGTCCAGTGCCTGACAATTTGTCCATTGATATCAGTGTGCTAGTTTCTACCGTCGTTACTTTCTGTTTGGAAAATAAGTTCAGCGTCATGGACAAGTCCGTTTTCACTGATTCCGGCATACGTTGGGATAATGCGCTGCCCTTTGTTGATTGGAATTTGTCTTTTCTGTTCACTGTCATCTGATTGCCATTCTTTACCATAGGTGTGGTGAGCTTTGACCCAGGATTCATCCAAGTATACAATATTTTAGTCTGCCTACGACGTTCGCGTATTTGTCTCAGATATTTACTCCCGGGAGCAATCAAATATGGCTTTTCACATATAATATTCCTACCGTCTGAAATTTTCATGAATGTAAAGCCGGTGGCTCCTACAATTTTCCAAAGAGTACTTGTGAAAACTTCAAAACTGCAGTCGAATTGCAATGTTATTTTTAGTTTCAGCAGAGTAACAAGTTGATTTTCGTCAACAGTTTCAATATCTTCCGTTTTATGACGTCACTGTCGACATCGTCACATATTCTTTTCCTACCTTGCTTGAAATGAGTGCACTCTGAGTTCTGTCCAATCTCCTACCTTGCTTGAAATGAGTGCACTCTGAGTCCTGTCCAATCTCCTACCTTGCTTGAAATGAGTGCACTCTGAGTTCTGTCCAATCTCCTACCTTGCTTGAAATGAGTGCACTCTGAGTTCTGTCCAATCTCCTACCTTGCTTGAAATGAGTGCACTCTGAGTTCTGTCCAATCTCCTACTTTGCTTGAAATGAGTGCACTCTGAGTTCTGTCCAATCTCCTACCTTGCTTGAAATGAGTGCACTCTGAGTTCTGTCCAATCTCCTACCTTGCTTGAAATGAGTGCACTCTGAGTCCTGTCCAATCCAACAGTTAAAGGATGTTCTATCCATACCAAGCGCAAATTGCGTTCGTTTCTCTGGGTCATGAATATATCAATTTATATGACCCATCTTAGATTCCTTGCGGAAAAACGTTTATAGTAAAACAGTAACCTTCTGCATTATTATAAATGTATACTTCAAACTGCCTTGTTGTTGTAGGCTTTCTTTATCTGTACACGTTTCTACTATGTATCTTCTTTTATCTTTTCTCATTTCTCTTCTAACTTTTCTTGCGCAGTTTTTATATGCTGTGTTGGTCCCCTTACTTTCCATTTGTTTTAATTGTTGCCTTTCTGCAATGAGTTTCTGTGTTTCCTCTGTTAAATAGCTCTGTTTCTTGTGCGACATCTTGGGAATCATTTCTTTTGCTGTCGAGATCAAAATATCCCTTGCGTACGATGTCAACTCCTCAGATTTCATCTCTTCCTGTACAGCAAGCAACGCCTCAAATTTGTTTTCTACTTTGATGTTGTATTCAGTAGGTATTGCTGATACATCGAAGTGTATTGGCTGGCAACCTTTGTTGATCCTACGTAGTCTTGTTTGGAAGAAGATATATAGTAGAAACGTGTAAGGATATAGAAAACCTACAACAACAAGGCAGAGAAAGAGATGGATTCAAAGCAATAAGAACACTGACAAGGGAATTCCGTCCGGTTCCAGTCATAAATGACAAAGAGGATAACACATTAACAGAAACCAAAGACATACTGAATAGATGGAGAGAGTACTGCAGAACCATGTATGGAGATAGCACAAAGCGCTCAGTTACAATCCTACCAAAGGATGAGAAAGAACCTGAACCAACATTGGAAGAAGTACGCTCTGCAATTTAAAGCCTGAAAAAGGGAAAGTCCCCAGGATGCGATGATATCCCAGCAGAGCTAATACAAGCAGGAGGAGAGGCATGTGCTCGAGACTATCACAAGCTGTGTAAACAGATATGGCACAGTGCAGAGTGGCCAGAAGCATGGAAGAAATCAATTTATATTCCCCTCCCCCAAAAAGGCAACCTGAAGCTGTGCATGAACTACCGAACTATCGCGCTGATCAGCCACGCTATCAAGATACTCTTGCGAATCCTATTAAGAAGGATAGAGAAAAGGTTTGAATCTGAAATTCACGTAGTCCAGGCAGGTTTTTAGGAAAGACAGAGGGACCCGGAACCACATATTCAATTTAAGGAATCTCTATGAAAAATGTAGAGAGTTTAATGTAGACCTGTACACATGTTTCATTTATTACACTAAGGCCTTCGACACGGTAAAACATCAAAATCTGTGGAGAATCATGAAGGAAATAAGGTTTCCTTTGCATATAGTCCATCTCATTGAAACATTATACCAAGATCAACAAACAGCTGTCCGAGTATATGGGCAAACATCAGATTGGTTTACAGTACAAAAGGGAGTCCGACAGGGATGTATCCTCTCACTTTATCTGTACAACATATATGCGGAATGTATAATGAGAAATGTTCGAGAAGATGAGAACATTGAAAGTTTCGACCCATTTACGATTGGGGGGTACGAGATTCCAGAGTTACGATACGCAGATGACACAGTGATACTATCAAGAAGTGCAGAGGGGCTAGAGCAGCTACTTTTAGCCGTTAATGGACATAGTAAAGATCAAAACCTGTTCATAAACATAAACAACACAGATAATGACCACCGATAAAACACAATGTCAGCATAAATTTACAGTGAGTGGTGAGGAAATAGATCAGGTCACACATTTTGAATATCTGGGCTCCAGAATTGACAAAAATGGTGACTGCTCGAAAGAAATCAGAAGAAGACTAGCTATGGCAATGCAGAGACTGAACAGCCTGAAGAAATTATGGAAGGGCACCAACAAAACGATAAAAGTAAAAGTCTTGAGAGCCTGTGTTTTTCCTGTGGTAGCTTATGGCTGTGAAGCATGGACGATTACCAAAACTTCCAGACAAAGAATCGAATCCTTCGAGTCAAAATGTTACAGAAAGATCCTCAGAATACCCTGGACAGAGAAAAGAACAAATGTAGACATTCGGCAAGAGTTGAGCATAGAGGAGAACTGGTTTATCAATTCCATTTTGGCTAGAAAATGCAAATACTTTGGTCACATCAAGAGACACACCGGTCTTGAGAGAACTGTGATGGAAAGTATGGTGCCAGGCAAAAGAGGAAGGGGTAGACCAAGAAGACGATGGAACCAAGATATCCAGGAATGCCTGAGTATGACAGTGGCGGAAGCTGGTATTTTGGCAAGGGAACGAGTTTCTTTCAGACAGACTGTGATGGGAGCGACGTTCTACAAAGGACATGCTACATGATGATGATGATACTTCAAACTCCTTGTAAATAACGACCCCACAAACTATGATATCGGAATACACCTATAACTGAACGACAGTTTCGCATGAATGACTTTGGTTGTTTTCCGCATTCGACAAAATGTGTAATTGCGGCACGAGATAACCAGGAATTTGTTTTTAACTCAATGTATTTGAATGTCAAAACATATATTTTTAAAACAGCACGACTGAGTACCGTATACATGTTAAAATGATGTCCAATTATGTGTGGTTGTTTGTAATTTATCCTAATGAATACATTTGTCAAAATACATCAAATTTCTTGGAGAACAAAAGATGTACTTAACGTAATGGATATTCTAAGGTTGCCTGCCAAAAATCACTTGGATCTGACATACAGTTTAGTAGAAAATTGTTCCAGACCTTGTTTGTGGATTAAAAGACGGACTATAATACCTTGACTTCCGTAACATGTTCATTGCCCATTAACAAACTGAAGCAAATCTTTGTGGCGACAAGCAAGTGCTTTTATGTCGTTCTCTGTCCCTTCTAACAACATTTTGTGTCGTCGTCAAAGCGTGCTCCAACCCTGCTCTTCTCGCAACAATTCAGTCCAGTTCAGTTGCCATCTCCACATCTAGACTCGGCTGCAATGATGAATCTCTGGAGCCTTCTGTCGCTAGACTCGGCTGCAATGATGAATCTCCAGAGCCTTCTGTCGTTACACTCGGCTGCAATGATGAATCTCTAGAGCCTTCTGTCGCTAGACTCGGCTGCAATGATGAATCTCCAGAGCCTTCTGCCTCTAGACTCGGCTGCAATGATGAATCTCCAGAGCCTTCTGTCTCTAGGCTCGGATGCAATGATGAATCTTCAGAGCCTTCTGCCTCTAGACTCGGCTGCAAAGATGCATCTCCAGAGCCTTCTGTCTCTAGTCTCGGCTGCAATGATGAATCTCCAGAGCCTTCTGCCTCTAGACTCGGCTGCAATGATGAATCTCCAGAGCCTTCTGTCTCTAGACTCGGCTGCAATGATGAATCTCCAGAGCCTTCTGCCTCTAGGCTCCGCTGCAATGATGAATCTCCAGAGCCTTCTACCTCTAGACTCGGCTGCAATGATGAATCTCCAGAGCCTTCTGCCTCTAGACTCGGCTGCAATGATGAATATCCAGAGCCCTCTGCCTCTAGACTCGGCTGCAATGATGAATCTCCAGAGCCTTCTGTCTCTAGGCTCGGCTGCAATGATGAATCTCTAGAGCCTTCTGTCTCTAGACTCGATTGTGAAGCTCATCATGATTATCCAGAGCCCTCTGCCTCTAGACTCGATTGTGAAGCTCATCATGAATCTCCAGAGCCTTCTGTCTCTAGACTCGATTGTGAAGCTCATCATGAATCTCCAGAGCCTTCTGTCTCTAGAATCGATTGTGAAGCTCATCATGAATCTCCAGAGCCTTATGCCTCTAGACTCGATTTTGAAGCTCATCATGAATCTCCAGAGCCTTCTGCCTTTAGACTCGATTGTGAAGCTCATCATGAATCTCCAGAGCCTTCTGCCTCTAGACTCGATTGTAAAGCTCATCATGAATCTCCAGAGCCCTCTGCCTCTAGACTCGATTGTGAAGCTCATCATGAATCTCCAGAGCCCTCTGCCTCTAGACTCGGCTGCAATGATGAATCTCCAGAGCCCTCTGCCTCTAGACTCGATTGTGAAGCTCATCATGAATCTCCAGAGCCCTCTGCCTCTAGACTCGGCTGCAATGATGAATCTCCAGAGCCCTCTGCCTCTAGACTCGATTGTGAAGCTCATCATGAATCTCCAGAGCCCTCTGCCTCTAGACTCGATTGTGAAGCTCATCATGAATCTCCAGAGCCCTCTGCCTCTAGACTCGATTGTGAAGCTCATCATGAATCTCCAGAGCATTCTGCCTCTAGACTCGATTGTGAAGCTCATCATGAATCTCCAGAGCCCTCTGCCTCTAGACTCGATTGTGAAGCTCATCATGAATCTCCAGAGCCCTCTGCCTCTAGACTCGATTGTGAAGCTCATCATGAATCTCCAGAGCCCTCTGCCTCTAGACTTATTGTGAAGCTCATCATGAATCTCCAGAGCCCTCTGCCTCTAGACTCGATTGTGAAGCTCATCATGAATCTCCAGAGCCTTCTGCCTCTAGACTCGATTGTGAAGCTCATCATGAATCTCCAGAGCCCTCTGCCTCTAGACTCGATTGTGAAGCACATCATGAATCTCCAGAGCCTTCTGCCTCTAGACTCGATTGTGAAGCTCATCATGAATCTCCAGAGCCCTCTGCCTCTAGACTCGATTGTGAAGCTCATCATGAATCTCCAGAGCCCTCTGCCTCTAGACTCGATTGTGAAGCTCATCATGAATCTCCAGAGCCCTCTGCCTCTAGACTCGATTGTGAAGCTCATCATGAATCTCCAGAGCCCTCTGCCTCTAGACTCGATTGTGAAGCTCATCATGAATCTCCAGAGCCCTCTGCCTCTAGACTCGATTGTGAAGCTCATCATGAATCTCCAGAGCCCTCTGCCTCTAGACTCGATTGTGAAGCTCATCATGAATCTCCAGAGCCCTCTGCCTCTAGACTCGATTGTGAAGCTCATCATGAATCTCCAGAGCCCTCTGCCTCTAGACTCGATTGTGAAGCTCATCATGAATCTCCAGAGCCCTCTGCCTCTAGACTCGATTGTGAAGCTCATCATGAATCTCCAGAGCCCTCTGCCTCTAGACTCGATTGTGAAGCTCATCATGAATCTCCAGAGCCCTCTGCCTCTAGACTCGATTGTGAAGCTCATCATGATTCTCCAGAGCATTCTGCCTCTAGACTCGATTGTGAAGCTCATCATGAATCTCCAGAGCCCTCTGCCTCTAGACTCGATTGTGAAGCTCATCATGATTCTCCAGAGCATTCTGCTTCTAGACTCGATTGTGAAGCTCATCATGAATCTCCAGAGCCCTCTGCCTCTAGACTCGATTGTGAAGCTCATCATGAATCTCCAGAGCCCTCTGCCTCTAGACTCGATTGTGAAGCTCATCATGAATCTCCAGAGCATTCTGCCTCTAGACTCGATTGTGAAGCTCATCATGAATCTCCAGAGCCCTCTGCCTCTAGACTCGATTGTGAAGCTCATCATGAATCTCCAGAGCCCTCTGCCTCTAGACTCGATTGTGAAGCTCATCATGAATCTCCAGAGCCCTCTGCCTCTAGACTCGATTGTGAAGCTCATCATGAATCTCCAGAGCCCTCTGCCTCTAGACTCGATTGTGAAGCTCATCATGAATCTCCAGAGCCCTCTGCCTCTAGACTCGATTGTGAAGCTCATCATGAATCTCCAGAGCCCTCTGCCTCTAGACTCGATTGTGAAGCTCATCATGAATCTCCAGAGCCCTCTGCCTCTAGACTCGATTGTGAAGCTCCTCATGAATCTCCTTACCCATCTTGTGATGTTATCCTTCCACTTGACCAAAACAAGTTTTTTCAAAGTACAACCGGCTTCAAGAACAATAGGACACAGCTATAAGTTAATTAAAGCAAGGTCCACATTAGATGTATGGAATATTTTGTTAATCAGAGAGTGGTTAATGTTTGGAATGCATTTCCACAGGAAATAGTGGGGATCGGTTAATGCTTTCAGAAATAGATTGGATGCACTTATTTATTTTTAGATAAAATTGAGTGGAGGAGACTGGTTGTATGCAGACTGCATAGCCTTCTAAACCAGTATAAAGAAGTTAAGGTTATGTAGTGTTGTTTACCTCGGGCGTGATTGTCTTCCGACTTTCATTCCAGTATTGTTTTCAGCATGAAGTTATTTCTTTTGATGTGACCAAAACATCTTGGTTATCTAACTCTGATTTGATTGATCAATTCTCAATGAGCCCTTTTAATTTATTCAAGACTTTCTTATTTAATTTTTTTATTTTTACACATTTCAAAACCATATTTTCTCACTGCGTATGCATCGTTCACATTGACAGGTTATCCAGTAATGACAAGCCATCTTCCATTTGTGAGTTGTTGTTTGAATGTCATGTCGGTGATAACAGTTTTGGGTCATTCCCTATTTAATTCCTGATTTCTATCTCACAAATTCCATTCTCAGTTTTCCAACGATGCTTGTTCAAATTAAATTGTACAATTGAACAATTGCAGTTGATCAGACCACATTCACACGAGATAACCGAACATTCTATTTTTTGTTTCGAAATGCTTTCAGTACAAGGAGAAATTCCCACCCTATTTATAATATCCGCATTGTCGTTATTATTTGTGTGTGTGCGATCAGTTTACCAGAGTCCCAACTTAGATGTGGGTTTACCTAAGAATATTCCACAGATCGGAAAGAAGATTAGTGCAAGTGTTCTGAGGAAGATTCGTTGAAAAACACAAACTTTTATAAGAATGTGATATGGGATTGGTGATACAAGTATAGAGGAAATTTACGGTTTATGATTTAGACATAAACATTTAGAAGACGAAAAATACGATAATAAGCGAAATAGACAGGAAAGCTGTTCTGTAAAGAGTTAAATACAAGAGCAGGTCAGGAGCTTAGCCTAGCTTTGGAATATAACAACTATAATACGAGGCGTGTTTAAATGAAACCGGACCAAACTGCAACAAGTGAACATACATTCGATGCACATGATAACGTTACTTCTGGTATAAACAGCACATACCAACCGTCAAGTTTGCAAAATTGCATTATCCTCCAGCTCATAGTTTCCACAGCAGATCGTTTAAAACATGGCGGATGTAATTCGGAATCCGTCCAGGGTTGATCAGCGAGCGGTGATTCGGTTTCTAACAGCTAAAGGATGTCGACCAGTTGACATTCATCGCAGAATGCAGGCAGTGCATGGTGAAAAAGGTGTGTGAAGACAACAGTGAAGAACTGGACAACGATGTTTAAAGAAGGACGTGAGTTAACGCAACAATATGCGCCTGGCCTGGTCTCGTAATATATTTCGTTAACTCGCGTCCTTCTTTACACATCGTTTTCTAGTTCTTCACTGTGGTCTTCGACACACTTTTGTCCCCATACACTGCCTGCATTCTACGACGAATGTCAACTGGTCGACGTCCTTCAGCTGTTAGGAACTGAATCACCGCTCGCTGATCAACTGGACAGATTCCGTATCACACCCGTCATGTTTTCAACGGTCTGCTGTGGAAACTATCAGTTGAAGAATAATGAAATTTTACTAACTTGATAGTTGGTACGTTCTGTTTACACCAGAATTGACGTCATCATGTGCATAGTGCGTATGTTCACTTGTTGCAGTTTGGTCCGGTTTCATTTGAACACTCCTCGTATTATAGTTGTTATATTCCAAAGCTAGGCTAAGCTCCTGACCTGCTCTTGTATTTAACTCTTTACAGAACAGCTTTCCTGTCTATTTCGCTTATTATCATATTTTTCGTCTTCTAAATGTTTATGTCTAAATCATAAACCGTACATTTCCTCTATACTTGTATCACCAATCCCATATCACATTCTTATAAAAGTTTGTGTTTTTCAACGAATCTTCCTCAGAACACTTGCACTATTCTTCTTTCCGATCTGTGGAATATTCTTAGGTAAACCCACATCTAAGTTGGGACTCTGGTAAACTGATCGCACACACACAAATAATAACGACAATGCGGATATTATAAATAGGGTGGGAATTTCTCCTTGTACTGAAAACATTTCGAAACAAAAAATAGAATGTTCGGTTATCTCACGTGAATGTGATCTGATCAACTGCAATTGTACTAATATAACACAAGAATATCTTGCTACAGGGCGTGAGGAAGTCTGTTTTGTAGATGGATAGATGACATAAGAGTTATTCTTCTTCTTCTTGTTTGCGAATGTCCACAATGAGTAGGTTACTCTTGTGGAGGTCGACCGTCGTCCTCCAGGCGGTTGTGCTATGCTTGGCTTCATCTGAGTGTCGCTCACTACTAAGGGGATCACGTCGAACCTCACCTTGTTAGCCAGACTGTTGTCCTCAACAACAGCCCGTTTCCAGGACAACCAACTAGGAGGTCTGGTGAGGGTCTTGGCCAGTATATTTCTCTTGACCCTGGCTAACATTCTCTGATCAGTGTGTTTTACCTGACCAGACGTTAGACTCATCGTCCCATCAGGCGAGGGTCTTGGCCAGTATATTTCTCCAGACCCTGGCTAACATTCTCTGATCAGTGTGTTTTACCTGACCAGACGTTAGACTCATCGTCCCATCAGGCGAGGGTCTTGGCCAGTATATTTCTCCAGACCCTGTCTAACATTCTCTGATCAGTGGGTTTTACCTGACCAGACGTTAGACTCATCGTCCCATCAGGCGAGGGTCTTGGCCAGTATATTTCTCCAGACCCTGTCTAACATTCTCTGATCAGTGTGTTTTACCTGACCAGACGTTAGACTCATCGTCCCATCAGGCGAGGGTCTTGGCCAGTATATTTCTCCAGACCCTGGCTAACATTCTCTGATCAGTGTGTTTTACCTGACCAGACGTTAGACTCGTCGTCCCATCAGGTGAGGGTCTTGGCCAGTATATTTCTCCAGACCCTGGCTAACATTCTCTGATCAGTGTGTTTTACCTGACCAGATGTTAGACTCATCGTCCCATCAGGCGAGGGTCTTGGCCAGTATATTTCTCCAGACCCTGTCTAACATTCTCTGATCAGTGTGTTTTACCTGACCAGACGTTAGACTCGTCGTCCCCAGAGTTATCCTTAAACAGCACGATCTCAAAACGATAGAAACAACCTACTTGGTCCAAGAAAGACATAATATTTTTATCCGATTTAATTATCATATGAGTAAAATTGTATTATCTATTCTTCCACCCTAACAGTACGGCCACGAAGATGGGATACGTTTCCATTAATTCACCCCAAATAAATAAAATATATATCTTTAGCACCGGATACCTATTTTTAGCACCAGACGGAGTAGTGATGTCACAATTTCTTGAATCTGTCAACATTGGTCCATGATAAAGAGAGTAACATCATGTTTCTACAGCCGCATGACATTATCCATGTTGTCAGACGATGCAACAACAACTATGTTATGGTGTTGTCCTTGACTGAACGACATGATAGATGGAGATGGCAATAGGCACTATGTCGGCAGGACATCCCTGTGAGGCACGGCACTTGACTACGAGGCTTGCGCATGGCCTACATGCAGATCATTCTGTTTGTATGCTGCTATTCTCAAAAGCTAACAACCATTACCATCTTTTCTACACATATATCTTTATCTAAGTTGTTATTTCTTTAAAATAAAATTATATCGCCCTGTCCTGCCCGTAACCCAAAATGGAATGTCCCGCTACAGTCATTAGTCATCACACTTAAAAAGCCATTTTCGTCGCTTGAAAGTGGAGTTTGAAAACGAACCAATGAACGAAATGGAAGAGGCCATGAGAACATTAAAGAAAAGTAAATCTCCCGGAAAAGACGGGATAACAAACGAAATGCTGATGGGTCTGGGCCAAACAGCAAAAAGGAAACTGCTATCAGTCCTGAACCAAAGCTGGAAAAGGGGTATTGTACCCCAGGCATGGAAAGACGCAGTACTTGTACCAGTACCAAAGAAAGGAAAAAACAAAACAGATCAAAATGGATACAGGCCTATCAGCCTACTGAGCTGTGTCGGCAAACTGATGGAACGTATGATAAATACCAGATTGATGTGGCATCTGGAAGAAAAACGGATACTAATTCTACAGCAAGCAGGCTTTAGACAGCACAGATCCAATGAGGACCAGGTCATCCTCATAGCTCAGGAAATAGAAGATGCCTACCAGGACAGAAACACACAGTAGCGGTTTGGGTGGACCTGGAAAAGGCATTTGACAAAGTCTGGAAAGATGAACTTAGAGTCAAGCTAAGAAGAAGAAGTGAAGAAGTGAAGTTTGTGGGCAAATGTACAAGTGGATCAACCACTCAAAAACAGAACGGCCAGAGTCCAAATACAAGGGCAGATGAGCAAAATGGTGACACTTGAGCAGGGAGTACCCCAAGGGGGAGTACTGTCACCCACACTCTTCTTGGTGTATATACATGACATTAAAGAGAATATACCAAGAAGAGTTCAAAGCTCAATGTTTGCAGACGATCTGGCTATGTGGACCTCTGAAAAGAATCTCACCATAGCAAGAAATCGGATGCAGACGGCCCTAACATCGCTGGAAGAGTGGGCGAACTCATGGCTGGTCAAAATAAACGAGGAAATAACCACATGTACAATATTCTCGATATCAATCAAACCCCAAAACACCAAATTAAGTCTAAACGGCAAATACCTGCAGGCAAACGACAACCCAAACTACCTGGGAGTCACATTTGATCGGCGCATGACATGGAAAAGTCAGATTGAGAGAAACCGAATGAGAGCCAGAGAAAGAATGGCAATCATGAGGAAACTTGCTGGCACAAGCTGGGGCGCAGACGAAAGCATACTAAAGAAACTGTACACTGGAAGAGTGAGACCAGTTCTCGAGTATGGCATTGCGGCATGGACAACAGTAGCAACGGCGAACTTCGATAAAGTTAGCAAACTCCAAAACCAAGCCATGAGAGTTATAACAGGAGGCATGAAGTCAACGCCAATTGTAGAACTTGAAAAGATTACAAAACTGCAATACATGACCGACAGAAGAGACTGCAGAGCCCAGCTGTAATCAGAGAAACTCAGAAGACTGACTGACCATCCAATGCACCAGAGACTAAACAATTTCGGAAATGGGAAACTAAAGCGAAGAAGCTTTGCAGAAATAGCCAAAGTAAAGATGCACGAAGACCCCATGAACGCACTAACAACACCAAAGCCCATCCCTACTGTACGAAAACCTACCTGGAGGCAGCATATATTTCCAGAGGTGGTAGAAAATATACCAGGTATTAGAAACAAAAACTGCCAGTCTGAAAAAGAAAGAAGAGATACTACCCTGAGTTACATAACGGAAAACTACCCAAGCATGGACTGGACCCATGCATACACCGACGGTTCCGTAACAAATACAACACAGTACGGAGGGGCAGGAGCATTCCTGAGCCTACCAAATGGCAGAAAAATAACACTTTCATTCGCTACTGGAAAATACACAAGCAATTTCAGAGCGGAGGCAGGGGCACTGAGGGCGGTAGTGGAAGAAATGGTGACAGGTAAAAGGAATGAAAGCCACATAGTCCTGCTTACAGATGCTCTGGACGTAGTCACAGCGCTAAAAATCCAGAAAAATACTGAACTTAATGATTTAAGAGCAGTACTCTGTCAACTATGCCAGCAGGCCGCATCAAAAAGGGTAGTGGTGCAGTGGGTTCCATCTCACTGCAACATCCAAGGCAACGAGGAGGCAGACAGACTGGCAAAAGAAGGTGCAAAACTACCACAACCAGATACTAGTATGATGTACGAAGAGTCAAAACGGCTTATTAGAGCCAGATACACGACCAAATGGGAAACCGAACATACTGGCTACTCCAAAAACGATGCCTATTACCAGTTGAACAGAAGAGAGCAGGTCGTGGTCTTCAGACTTCGCACTGGCCAAAATAGACTGAGGTACCACCTATTCAACAAATTGAAGATAGGTGGCACCGACGAATGCCCGTGTGGTACCGGGAAAATGACCGCTGAGCATTTGCTGCAAAACTGCTCGACATACGAGGACCAGAGAGAGCAGATGTGGCCATAACCAGTGGCAACACTAGACAAGCTCTATGGCAGTGTCGACAGCCTCAGGATGACCGTGGTTTTTTCGAAAAAATAAATGTTACTGTCTGACTGCGTACGACGATGAAGAAGAAGAAGAAAACGAACGACAAAGAAGAAGAAGACGTTTGATAGTATTGTCTGGTAGAATGATAGTAGATGATCAATACTATTGATAGGAACCCAAGGAACTGTTTGGGTGAATTGAGGGACAAGTACCGCGACCGGTGTGTTGTTGATTTACGGTATAATTTGTTTTTAAGTACGGTTCGTGTAGTTTTAATCTGTGCACAAAAGTGTGGGAACTACTACTCTCTGGTGTTAGCCTCACCTAAAGGCTCAAGGCTGAGATGATGTGATGCTCGCCAACATAATAAGTGGTTGGGACAACTCGTTTTATTTCATTTCCCCGTTCCCTATTTTGATCTTGCGCATGCGTACAGCATGTCAACAAACAAAATGGCAGGACATCAACAGAGGTAATGCGGCAGATCTTAGTAAGAAACGAACATGTTATAGCTCTAAAAGTAATTCAGTTTAGTGACTTTATACTACATTCAAAGTTGATTTTTATATTTTCAGACTAAAATGTTTTCAAGACATTCTGGAAGCTGATGTGATCGATATGAAAAGATTAAGCAATCTGTGCTTCACTGGTGGTAAGTTAATAATTAAATAGATATCAAATAATAATTAATAAACTTAATTACGCCGTGTCGTAGTATAGACTATAAGTTCATTACCATACTAGTATACTTAGTTATATAAATGTTGGTTTCAAGTGCGCAGTCCTTTTTTATTGCTACAAAATACTTTAGATCTAAATGCCAACTCCCATGTCCTGATTTAACACCAAAAAGATGAATGAATTATTTATTAATGATTGAAATGATCTCGAAAGAACCGACTGGCGACTTCATCGCATCTTTGTGCTCCCATATGTGACATCAGAGCACCTGGTGTTGTCTCCCGCTCTTTCAATGATTGACACCAGTTTGAGTATTATTTTTACATTGGTTATTATTACATTCCATACATTTGCATAGGCTTCCCTGCTCATTTCTCCTCTTCCATTTTTCTTGCTAGTCAGCCCTTCTCAAGGCCAGTCTTAGACTGACTATCAGCACCATCGAGATGGTCAATATTCCCACCAACACTATCATGTTCAACATTCCCACCAACACCATCACGATCTTCAACATTCTTTAATGTAACCAAAATGAACGACTGTCTGTAGTTAAAAGAACTAACACTTGCTTAAGGGATACACCCAAAAAACTCAAAAACAACAACTACCTAATAACAGACCCCCGAACCCAAATAGTAGACAAGCGGATACATTTTTTTTCAAGGGATCAATCAAAGCTGTTTCAGCACCTTATGGTGCATAGGTTTTCAACAAATAGGCCTACATGCTGTCATCATATGTTGACCTGTCTATATCTGTAGACGTATTTGTAGCTTAAAGTTTCTAAGGATAGGGTAGTCAGTCGCATGTCCAACCATCCTTAGTCACCTCTTATATGACATACATGGCAGTTTACGATATTAGTATTTTTCTACCCGTTCAGGCCATGGTAACACTCAGGAAGATAATTTGTCTTAACAGTGAAGAAAGGTATCTCATTTGATCCATTTTACAAGAGTATTATGTCGCTCAAGTCGGAATCAGGTTCAACATACTAAGACCCCCACCTCACATCCATTCCATGCACCTGGAAACAGGTTGAGTTGCAGCTGTCTCATCAACCAGGTGGGGATTGAAACTGAATTCCTGTAATAGTGAGACTGCTGAAGTCTATCATTGCACTTTATTAAGCTTTATTAAGCCTTCATGTAAGTGTGCGAGAAAATTTGTTAAGAATTAACATCTCAGCATTTCTAGCTTGAACTTACAGCACTCAGTTTGGGAACCATTGTCACAGTGACTAAGAGTAAGACTTCTACAATGAGTTCCAGATACTCAGTTGAAACTAGAACTGAGCAAATTGTTCACACTTCCCTTTTGTCAAAACAAGATTAGGCTGTTCAATGGTGATGTAGAATCTCTACAGCCATAGGGCATGAATACATGACTCAGTCAGGGTTGGCCAACTGCTGTTTTGTGGGTCAAACGTGACCTGTGTATTGTGATACACTAAAATTTAAAATATTTATTTAATAATATGAATCATTAATGCATTTTGATCAGAAATATCTGGTGATGTTTAGATTGGTATAGTGTCAGATTCTTGGTTGGTCTGGTGTATAGGTTTTGGTTGGTCATGTATAGGTTTTGGTTGGTTTGGTGTATAGGTTTTGGTTGGTCATGTATAGGTTTTGGTTGGTTTGGTGTATAGGTTTTGGTTGGTCATGTATAGGTTTTGGTTGGTTTGGTGAATGGGTTTTGGTTGGTCTGGTGTATGGGTTTTGGTTGATTTGGTGAATGGGTTTAGGTCGGTCTGGTGTATGGGTTTTGGTTGGTCTGTTGTATGGGTTTTGGTTGGTTTAGTGAATGGGTTTTGGTTGGTCTGGTGTATGGGTTTTGATTGGTCTGGTGTATGGGTTTTGGTTGGTTTGGTGAATGGGTTTTGGTTGGTCGGGTGTATGGGTTTTGATTGCTTTGGTGTATGGGCCTTGGTTGGTCTGGTGTATGGGCCTTGGTTGGTCTGGTGTATGGGCCTTGGTTTGTCTGGTGTATGGGTCTTGGCTGGTCTGGTGTATGGGCCTTGTTTTGTCTGGTGTATGGGTCTTGGCTGGTCTGGTGTATGGGCCTTGGTAGGTCTGGTGTATGGGCCTTGGTTGGTCTGGTGTATGGGCCTTGGTTGGTCTGGTGTATAGGTTTTGGTTGGTCTGGTGTATGGGCCTTGGTTGGTCTGGTGTATGGGTTTTGGTTGGTCTGGTATATGGGTTTAGGTTGGTCTATTGTTTGGGTTTTGGTTGGTATCGGTTTTGGTTAGTCTGGTGTATGGGTTTTGCATGGTCTGGTGTATGGGTTTTGGTTGGTCACGTATAGGTTTTGGTTGGTTTAGTGTATGGGTTTTGGTTGGTCTGGTGTATGGGTTTTGGTTGGTTTAGTGAATGGGTTTTGGGTGGTCTGGTGTATGTGTTTTGGTTGGTCTGATGTATGGGTTTTGGTTGGTTTAGTGAATGGGTTTTTGGTGGTCTAGTGTATGGATTTTGGTTGGTTTAGTGTATGGGTTTTGGGTGGTCTGATGCATATCTCTGGTGTTCAGCATTGTAGTTTGAACTCCCAACAACTAGGACTACCTCAAGGAGGATGTGGCTCTCCATGACATACAATGCTCTGTAAGTATGAGAAGTTATCTAGACGAAGAGCTGATTCACCAATGGTTGCTCCTTTCATGAAGACAAAAAGTCACTAGTTCTAGGGTGTGACGAGTGTGCCACGCCCAGCCATGACCACCCACTGTCTGTATCACAAACTTGGTCCTCTCCCTCCCCCTGCTACCACCCACTTTCCCCGCTTAAATACCCCAGGACCCACATTTGAAGCAATCATATTGATGTGGTTGAAGTAGTAATCTGATTAAATGCTTGATAGTCCAATTAAGATAGCTTTCCTAGGTGAGGCATTTTTTTAAATAACTGATTTCTTGTAGGTAGGATGGGAACAGTAAAAATCTAAGGAATTGCCACGAAACAAATGCTTACTGGAGACAGATGCACTGGACTTCAAGACACAGAACAAAATGCAACGCACCCTGTGTTGCTGTTCAAAGCTACTCGTGCTGAGTTAACTCTTGGCAATGTGACTTTGATAGCAGGTTACAGTGGCTCTTCTTACATTCTTAGGCATAATTGAAAAAAGTGGACAAGGGTTCTCGTGACTGTAGTGT
Source organism: Ariolimax columbianus (assembly GCA_036924085.1). Taxonomy (NCBI): domain Eukaryota; kingdom Metazoa; phylum Mollusca; class Gastropoda; order Stylommatophora; family Arionidae; genus Ariolimax; species Ariolimax columbianus. Next base: position 20,343,536 of record JAVGWX010000010.1, on the reverse strand, counting down.
AATGCAATACTCTTCAGTAAGCTCAAAACTATGGGGATCACAGTGTCGATCCCTGCCTTGTTGACCAGACTGCTACGACACAGCCTGCTCCCAGTAGCACGAACGGGGACATGAGGTTCTTAGTATGTTTCACCTGACCCTAACTACTCTTCGTTCCTGCATATCTCATAAAGACAGGACACAGAAGTGAATGTCCTGGAGCCAGCAATGTAAATATATGATGACAAACAAGGACGGTGAACATTTTAGTGAATTAACCAATTATGTTTCTTTGTGGAGAAGTGAATGTTTCTTAGAACTAAATCTCTCATCTAATTATGTTTCTTTGTGGGGCAGTGAATGTTTCTTAGAACTAAATCTCTCATCTTTTTTTTTTTTTAAACAGGCTGTCCTCATGAGAAAAGTGTTAGACCTTTGTGCTGGAAGGTAGGTGATATCATGTTATACAGACATAATTGCACCTCATGTAGATTTATAGATACTCAGTGTGTAGTGGGGACTTAGTCGTCTCGAGGTAAGGTATCCATCTCTGGTGCAGGAGGGGGGGGGTGGTTGTTGTTGCGTTCGCCTTATTTCCCTAATCCCCAAGGCGGTGTGCATTGTACTGTGGTTTTTATTTTGCGCCTGTTGCCCAGTGCATCCGACTTCAGCATGCATTTTATGTAAGGGTCTGCTTCCTCCTGCATTTTCTAAGGGTTTGCTTCCCCGGGATAACGGCCGGTGCTGTGATGGGGATCGAACCCAGCACCTTCGAGTTGTGAGCCGTGCCACTTAACCACTAGGCCGCGCCATCCCCTGGTCGCGGGTTTGAATCACGGTGGAGACCAGGATTTTTCCGTGTGGATCTTCTGGTTAAAATTCCCCTGATATCTGGGTAGTGAGACCAGACTCTCGTGCTCAGTGTCGAGCACGTTAAAAATCCCTTGGCAGTTGGAAATTGAAAAGAGTACGCTTAACGGCTGCTGCCCAGACAAAATTCAAGTTGAAAATCTACCCACGTTATTTGTACCTTTTTCCAGATGGTTTGTTAAGAGCAGCTATAGATGGAACCAAACTGGCTGTGAGTCTAAACTATTGTGTTTGAATCTATTAAGATGGACTAGCACATCGGTTAAACTACCCTCCAAGAATCTGCTTGTATACAGACTTCGTAGAGTCTTCTGAACCAGTATAAAGATGTTAAGTTAGTAATCCTGATATTCTTCTTCATCGTACGCAGTCAGACATCAACCTTTATTTTTTCGAAAAAAGCAGCGGTCATCCTGAGGCTGTCGACACTGCCATAGAGCTTGTCTAGTGTTGCCATTGGTGATGGCCACATCTGCTCTCTCTGATCCTCGTATGTCGGGCAGTTTTGCAGCAAATGCTCAGCTGTCATTTTCCCGGTACCACACGTGCATTCGTCAGTGCCACCTATCTTCAATTTATTGAATAGGTGGTACCTCAGTCTATTGTGGATCCTGATATTCAATCAAGCAGATTTGGGGCCTGATGCCAGGTAGCTAAAAGTTGTTTTAATTTATTCCAGTCTTTACTCAGTTCATCTCCTCATCTCATTGGTGGGCGGACAAGTGGAGACTTGGAGGTCTGCGCATTATTTCTGTGTTGTGAATTCTGCCCCTTACAAAGATGCACTTTAAGTAACTCAAATCCATCTCTACAGCTGCTTTACGTAGGTTTCATATGCTCAGACTCTGTCAGCAAATTCAAACTATACAGAATCTACATTCATTAGGGGCCCTTGCATTGACAATCTTGTTGTGGACCTCAGCGTTGCTATTTGCTGCTTATGTTTCCCAGCCATATAGTAGGGCTCATTTTATATTTGTGATGAACAGTCTGGATGTGATACTCTTAGTTACATGTCCATGTTTTGCATCCATTTTGTAGGACTGATTTTACATTTGTGTTAAACAGTCTAATCTTATTTTACACAGAAAATGCAGATGAGTTCTAGATCGGGTGAAGGGAGTTTAAAGAAAAATATGGCTTAGTTAATCCTGGCATTAACATCTTGGTTTGTTCCTTCATCTTTGTCAATGTTACGTCCCACACAAGTGGGAGCATAGTACCACCACTATAGTTGACCTCCTTCAGGAAGCCGGTGTCAAAATGATTTGTTTTACATAATGAGGTTGTCAGCTCCATGTACAGCCCTACTTTTTCATGAGCACCAATCTTTATGAGATTTAAAAAATTTGTTTTTTATTCTTTTGTTCATGATGCTCATGACTCCAACTTTTGCTGTTTTCACATAAGTGTGTGTTTAAAAAAAAATGTGTTGCTTATTTCTCCACAGATTTTTTTGAACTATCTGCCACCTGAAAGAAGTAAATGGAAGAGCACTTTACAGCACCAGAGGTGAGTTGTTTGCTGTGATATTTATCTTGTCTTCATTCTTATATTTCTGTAATAGCATGTATCTGTATTTTTTGCCATTTTTAAGTATTTCTGTAAATGTTTGTACTTTTGTTAAGTCCAATCTGATTGGGGCATGAGGTGGGAAGTATATGTCCACTGTAATCTTCCAAGCATGGCATAAAGGAGGATTATGTATTGAGCTAGCAAACTCATCATGGAAAATTCATTGCTACAGAAACTGAAAAGGGGCCAGCTCACTCAAGTGTTACTGTGGCCCAAAAAAGTAGCAAAGAATAGTAACACTGTAACTTGTCAGAATTGTTGAACAGTGGCATGTTGAAACTTAACACTTTCACAGTATCTCATATTTGCAATGAAACTGTAAATGTCTGCTTGGAGTAACAAGAATGGATAGAATCAGAAGTTAAGATGTTAACAAACAAGTATGTACAATACTAGTGCAAGACCTCATCAAGAGACAGCAAACCAAATGGTTCGGCCACGTGACATGTCAAACACCAGATAGTATCCTTCAGAAAGCTTTGCTTTACAGATATAATGGATACTAAGCCAAGGGCCGACCATGCTAAGATGGATAGCAGAAATAACAGAAGCAATAAAGTTCCCCATGTACGAAGAACATACTAGGGGCAAGTCAAGAAACTTCTTCATAACCTGACACTGAAAGGCATAAACAACAACAAATTAGCAAAAAGAAAGAAAGAATAGACTGTAAATTTTGATATTTTTTTTCTGTAATGGATTTTTCTGTAATATTATACGGCACTATATACCCTATTGGGCCATTGTCAGACATGGTATCAGAAAATTCAATAGCAACGGACTGCCCTTCTGAGGACATGTGCCGCAAATGAACTACTCATTACAAACACAGCTTTCCGATTTCCGGTCCGAAATAGAATCACGTGGATGAACTCAAGGTCCCGCCTCTGGCACCTCATTGACTACATTATCATCAGACGTAGGGATTGAGCGGATGCTATGGTAACGAAGACCATGTGTGGTGCAGAATGTTGGACCGACCATCGACTTGTCATTGCCAAGCTAAACTTCAAGATCCAGCTCAAGATGCGCCCCCAGGGAAAGAAACCACAGAGGAGGCTAAATGTCTCTCAGCTGAAATGCAAATCCACGAGGGGAGGCTTCCAGGAAGAGCTTGAGGGCAGACTATCTTCGTTTTGAAAATGACATCGAACAGAACTGGGCATCCTTTGAGAAACCCTCTACAATACAGCTGTTAAACACATTGGGTCACTCAAGCGCAACCATAAGGGCTGGTTTGATAACTATCTGGAAATACAGGGCCTGCTTGATGCAAAACATGAAGCGCACAGAGAATACCAAAGGGACACACCATCTCCGGCAGCAAAAGCGGCCTTCAATACTGCTTTCAAAGCTGTCCAGACCATGCTTAGAGAGATGCAAGACTCCTGGCTCAGCAACAGAGCTGACGAAATTGAGATGTTCGCAGAGCGTCATGACATCAAACAGTTATTTTATTGAGGCACTGAAAGCTCTCTACAGCCCGCAGCCCTCTGGTAACACTCCAGTTCGCAGTGTGGATGAGGCACTTCTAACAGATAAGGTTCAGATCCTAGACAGATGGGCAGACCACTTTTGCATAATACTAAACCACCCATCGTCCATAAATGAAGAGGCCATCCAGCAAATGCCGCAGGTGGAACTGAACCTGGCGCTGGATGAAGTCATCACTGAGGAGGAAGTTGACAGGGCAATCAGTGCACTATATATAGGAAAAGCTCCAGGAGCGGATGCAATACCAGCAGAGAACTGGAGAAGGATCACTGAACTCTTCTGCCACATGTGGGCTGAAGGAAAAATTCCGCAGGTGCTGAAGGACGCCACAATCGTTCACCTGTACAAGAGAAAAGGCAACCGGCAGGAATGCGACAATCATCATGGAATATTGCTACTCTCTGTAGCAGGCAAGATCCTAGCGCGCTTACTGCTAAATAGGTTCAACAAACACCTTGAACAATGCCACCACCTCCCAGAAAGCCAATGTGGGTTCAGAGCCGGAAGAGGAACAGTACAAGAGAAGTGTCGGGAACAAAATCAGGCCTTGTACACAACATTTATTGATTTGACAAAGGCATTTGATACAATAAACAGAGGAGGGCCGTGGATGATAATGTCTAAGTTTGGCTGCCCCAACAAGTTCATAACTATGGTGAAACAGCTACACGAAGGCATGTGTGCTCGTGTACTGGACAGTGGAGCAATCTCTAAAACGTTTCTAGTATCAAACAGAGTAAAACAAGAACGTGTACTCGCCCCGACCCTGTTCAGCATGATGTTCGCGGCCACGATGATAGACGCCTTCAGATCACTGTAGCTTGGAATACCCATAAAGTACCGCACAGATGGCAAATTACTCAATTCCAGAAGAATGAAGACCAAAACCAAAGTGGCTGGCGACATAATCAGGGAACTTGTATTTGCTGACGACTGCGCTCTAATGAGCAACTCAGAACTGAACATGCAGGTTGGAATGGACCGGTTCTCGGCCGCATGCGAAAACTTTGGCCTAACCATCAATGCCAAGAAAACAGAGGTCATGTACCAACCAGCACCAGGCATGCTGGACACAAAACCAGAGACAGCGGGCAGATGCTGAATGTCGTAGACAAATTCACGTATCTGGGCAGCACGCTGTCGAGATCTGTCAGCCTCAACGATAGAGGTGGCAAGCAGAATAGCAAGGGCCTTTGGTAGAATGCGCTCGATGGTGTGGGAACGTCATGGCATCAGCGTCAAGACCAAACTCAAAGTCTACCGTGCCACCATCATTCCAACCCTACTCTATGCCTGCAAAAGCTGGACTGTATACTCAGGACATGCAAGGAAGTTAAACTACTTCCACGCAGGTTGAGATGAATATGTCACATCCCATGGCAAGATCGCGTCACTGACATCGAGGTTCTCTCGAGAGCTAACATGCCCAGCATCCATGCACTGCTAGAAAAAGCACGACTAGGTTGGGCTGGACACCTTGTCCGTATGTCAGACGAGCAGCTCCCAAAGAAGCTTCTCTACAGCGAGCTGAGAGAGGTATGGCGTGAGAGAGAGCACCCAAAGAAACGTTTTAAAGATGGTCTGATGGACTCACTGAAAAGTTGCCAGATAGACATCGACACCTGGGAATGTCTTGCGCAAAACAGATCTGACTAGAGAAGAGCAGTCAAATCGGGTGTAGCTATCGACGAAGACGACCGTGTTGTAAAAGCCTAGAGCAGACGCGAGACCCGGAAATCCCGAACAGCGGGAACACCATCACCTTCTACAAACCTCGTGTGCCCGATATGTAGCAGATGTTTTCGTGCTCGCATTGGCCTGTTCAGCCACAAGCGCACCCACACCTAACATGGAAATCTGTGACAATGATGATGTCGGCGGTCTTCATCGACAACGACGGACAGCTATTATTATTTATACCCTTTTGAATGGATCCTTTGCTTCAACAAAATGGATACGCCAGAGATCAGACATGTAATGAAATTTGTGATGTTAAAAGGGCAAATGCCTACAGAAACACACAGGGAGATTGACCCACTGTTTCATGATTCGTGTTCTTTGTTTGAGTCAGTAAAACACTGGTGTAGCTAGTTTAAGTGTGGTTGCTCAATTGTTGCTGATCTGCCAAGATCTGGAAGACCTGCCTTAGGGTGCAATGATGGAAATGCAGAAAGAGTGAAGAAAATCATTGATAAGGATTACAAAATGACAACTGTGGAGATAGCTAGTGCAGTCAAATTGAAACAAAAACAACAGTTAGTAGAATTAGGTTCCCACAATAGACTGAGGTACCACCTATTCAACAAACAAAATAGGTGGTACCGACGAATGCCCATGCGGTACTGGTAAAATGACCGCTGAACATCTGCTGCGAACTGCCCGACATACGAGGATCAGAGAGAGCAGATGTGGCCATCACCAGTGGAACTGCAAGACAAGCTCTATGGCAGTGGCGACAGCCTCAGGATGACCGCCTCTTTTTTCTAAAAAATAATGGTTACTGTCTGACTGCGTACGAAGAAGAAGAAGAAGAAGAATTAGGTTCAACAATCTGAACATGAGAAAAGTGTATGTTTGTTGGGTTCACGTTATCTGACGCATGAACAGAAGCAAATGAGAGTAAATTGCTGTCAACAGTTGCTAAAAAACTTCAGTCAGAAAACATTTTAAAAACCATTGTGACAGTAGATGAGACTTGGGCTCACCATTCTTAATTCCTAGTTCTTAGTCGACCGGTACTTCTACAGAGGCAGATGCCCCTGAGCAGGTCCCACTTAGTCGACCGGTACTTCTACAGAGGCAGATGCCCCTGAGCAGGTCCCACTTAGTCGACCGGTACTTCTACAGAGGCAGATGCCCCTGAGCAGGTCCCACTTAGTCGACCGGTACTTCTACAGAGACAGATGCCCCTGAGCAGGTCCCACTTAGTCGACTGGTACTTCTACAGAGACAGATGCCCTTGAGCAGGTCCCACTTAGTCGACCGGTACTTCTACAGAGACAGATGCCCATGAGCAGGTCCCACTTAGTCGACCGGTACTTCAACAGAGACAGATGCCCCTGAGCAGGTCCCACTTAGTCGACCGGTACTTCTACAGAGGCAGATGCCCCTGAGCAGGTCCCACTTAGTCGACCGGTACTTCTACAGAGGCAGATGCCCCTGAGCAGGTCCCAGTTCTGGTATGAGCTGGATGTAGCAGGGAGGAGGATTTCCTGCGTAGCGGGCTAGTCTTAAACAACTTATTACTCCGCTGTGTTGGAACAAGTGCCACAGAGGGTGAATAACCGCCGTGCGAGTCCATCTTAATAAACTCAAACACTAGAGCAATGTAGATCCACAGCTTGTTAGGCTCTACTGCTCTAAACAAACCACCTAACCATGGTCAGTGTTATGCCATGTCACATAGTTAATCCAGAGTGGTCCATCAGGGTCTTTGTGTAGGACAAGGACAATAATAGCACCACTGCCCCTCAGAGAGCATGTCATAAGAGGCAACAACTGTGTGACTTGACATGGGTACAGCATTATGACACTGAATCTACAATTTCCACCATGCAATAGAAAACTCAAGCTCCCCAATCAACTGCCAAACTGAGGGTATGGAAATCTGCCAAAAAAGTTCTGTTGAAAGATCACCTTGTTTGTGGCAATGCAATTAATGAATTGTACAATGCAGATCTCCTCACTAAACTAATAAAGGTTGTGAGAAGAAAACAAGAGATAACACGTTCTCAACATCTTCTTTTACGTCAAGACAGTGCTCTCACTCGTCTTGTGCAGCAGCAAGCAAACAAATATTTGAATATTCAAATTCTTCTACATCCACTATATTCTCCGGTCTTGACTCTGAGATTTTTTTCTTTTCCGTAAAAATCGTAAAAAGCAAAAGAAAATCATTAGGACAATAAAGAAGCTATACTACCATTCGATAACTGGCCTGCAGTGTCTGGAAAAGAAAGAATTTGAAGGGGTTTAATACAGGTTTATTAGATATTCAAGGGAATGGATAAATTAGACTATAACTAGTTTTTCTAAGTCCAGCCGACTACAAGGATAAGAGGGCACATCTATAAATTAATTATAGAAAGGTCCATATTAGATATTAGCAAATATTCTTTTAGGTTAGCAAGTGGTGAATGCTTGGAACGCATTGTCGGAGGAAATTGTGGGGACAGGGTCAGCTAATGCATTGAAGAATAGATTAAATGCAAATAGTTGTTTTTAGAATAGAAGTGGAATAGAAGAAACTGGTTGTATACAGACTCTGCAGAGTTTTCTAAACCAGTATAAGAATGTAAAGTTAGGTTAACTGGTTTAATTATAAAAATAGCGCATTCTATAGCTTACAAAGAGATGGCAGAACTGAATCACTTCAGGTGGTGGCTGTATTGAACAGGGGTAACTCTGGGGAAAATGTAAGCTCTTTATGACATTCCCTTCATGGTTAAGGTAAAGACTTATGACCAGCCTTTGTAAGAGGAGACTAAAAGGATTGTGCATGGACCTGACTAATCCATCCTATAGAAACTGTAAGCCCCCAAAACCTTAACAGATATTTGCACTCGCTTTTGATGACTTGTGTGCATTGTGGAAGACCTATACTTCACATGGAACTGAAAAGGTTTTGATTGATTGATTGTAGGGATTGCCTTATGCCTTCAGATGAAGTGAATTGTAAATTTTACGAAGGCTATACAGGTGCAGAACGTTTGGTTATAATTCAGGTCTCCTAACCAATGAGAGTTAGTTGCTATTTAACAATGACAGGCGCTAATGTTTTGACACTCATTGCAAAGCAATTGAATTGAAACTGATGGTTTGCGCACCATCTATGCCAAGCTAAAAATGGTTAAACAATTTATTTATTAAAGTTATTGAACATTTGTGATTGTAGCATAATTGTTGGTGTCATTTTTCCTAAGGAACTTGTACAAACAATACATTGAAGAGATCATCATACTACCTGGCATGAAGATGAAGTCAAAGGAATCAGCCAATGGCGAGCTAGAAGACCATGTGAGCTTTTAAAAAAACCTGTCATATAACTAAAAGTATCACATTCAGATTGCAGACTGTCCACAACAGATGTCAGTCACATTCTTCTTAGTGTTGGGGGGGGGGGGGGGGGGGGGGGGGGGACTTGCCTGCTTGTGACATTCATGAAACATCAAGATCGTGCCTATTGGTGAAGTAAACCCATTTGAACAAAACGTGCAGAAGTAGGATGCACTGGTGCCTTTGAGGTGCAAAAATCGCTACAGCGCTCTCTGCCTTAGGAAACAAGAGAAAAAGAAAAAATCTGACCAGAAGCAATATAAAACTGGGGCAAAGAATAAAGATCACGGCAACAGCCAAAATGGATGGAGATTGGGGAAAGAAAATGAAGATGGATAGCTCGCATTCATTTCTTCTTCTGCCAATCCCTGGGAAAACGAGCTAGTCACTCTATTATTCCTGAATAATATATGGGGTATTTCTTGAGCTTTTGTACAAATCAAGAGAGCTATTCTGATTTCTGCAGGCTTATGACCTAACTGTTCAAATATGAAGCGTTGGAGAGTCTTATGCCCTAGATTGTTCTTTTAGTCGCTTCTCATGACATTGCTGTCAGTGGGATTCTCTTTCCCCCCCCCCCCCCCCCCCCCCCAGGGAACAGAAAGGAACATAATATTATAACTAGACAGGTGCTGGATTGGAACACACATGGCTAGAGAACAGTGGTAAGGTCAAAGAACACCTGATGAAGAACGGGGAAAAAAACTTCCCAGAACTCAAGAAAATGGCCCAATACAGAGTTCGGTGAAAAGCAACTATTGCAGCCATGTATTAAAAAGTGAGCCATCTTTTAATTTCTTAGTGCTGTCCTATGGGGACTCCATAGAAAAGTGGTTAGGGACATAGTTCACAACCCTAAACATGCATATGTTCGGATTCAGCAAGGTAGTGCTCCTATGGAAAGTATTCCATTTAAAAAAATGCACGCTGAAGTCAGATGCACTGGAATTTAAAGTATGAAACACATTACAAGACATTCTGCCTTAAGAAACAAGCTAAGCGAAAACATATTTTTTAAAAATTAAGTTTGGTTGTGTTTGTCTTTGCCACAATTAGCAGGTCAGACCAAGTGACATAGGCTGAAGATGCAGCAGTGAATGAACTGACAGCAGCCAGCGACTCATAACTGACTGTTTGCGTCATGGTCAGTGACCCATAACTCACAAAGACCCTATTCCGTCTTCAAATGGCAGTCCTGGAAACAGGCTGCAACCATGCAGCCTAGCAAAGAGGGAAGACAAACCCAATCCCAAAAATCAATCAATCAATCAAAAATCTGTCAGCTCTCTGTGGAGCATAGGTCCTTGACAAATATTCGCCAGGTCTTCCTATCATGAGCCGCCATCTGAGCCAATTCTGTCTACTGTCTTTACATTTGCTTGAAGTTCCCAGCTCATGAGTTTCTCGGTCTTCCTCTACTTCTCTTGCCCTGTAGATTCCAGAAAAGAGCTTGTCTGGTAATGTTATCTACTGGTTTCCGTACTGTAGGGCCTATCCATCGCTTCCTCAATATTTCATGCTCCACTGGTATTTGTCCCAATTTTCGCATCAGTTCCACGTTGGTGATCTTGTCGTACTATTTCCATCCTTATATTGTGTGCAGGCAACAATTTATGAAAGTCTTTACCTTTTTCAGAAGTACTTGTGTTGTCCTCCATGTCTCAGAGCCATATAAAAGAACAGATTTTATGTTGGAGTTGAAGATTTTTATTTTAGTGGTTGTTTAATTTCTTGTGATTTCCATGGGCCGAAAGGTGCAGGTTTTGCAGCTTCGATCTAAATTATGACACAATGTCACAAACATCCTTTTCAGGATGAATGTAGAAGAAAACAAAGATGAAGACTAAATGAATTTCTATCAGTGTAGCAGTGATTCTATTCTCATATCTGTGTGCATGAGCTGCAGTGGTCAGCAACCCATAGCTGACTGCTAGCGTCAGGGCCAACGAACCAGAGCTGCCAAGACCCTTCTACACCTCAATGCGGTGATCCTGGACAACAGGCTGCAGCAGGGCAGACTGGCTAAGGAGAAGGGATCGAAGAGGGAATGCTAAACCCTGTACTCAAAAAATGGTTGCTGAAGTCGGATGTGTTGGACCGAAAGGTGCAAATATCGCAGTCAAGCTGTAAACTACTACACAACGCATTCCGTTCTCTGGACCACATTCTGCTACTTAAGCCCTTTCAGGGTTTGGTAGCAGGAGATTGAGAACGAACAAAGCCAAGCCGTATCTGTTCCAAACAAAGCCAGTTGTGGGCAAACCCCCCCTACCCTTACCATTACACCATTCTGGTTACTGTCTTGCACTGCATGATTATTCCGAACATCATTCTGTGGAGTTTATTCTCATTTCCAGCCATTGAACCCTAACCCCGACAGTGAGTGGAGTGGGACATTTAAGGATAACGAGCAACTCATGCAGATTGATAAAGATTGCAGGTTTGTGCATTTTAGGTTTTTGTTTCCATATTTTCTGTAACTGTATATTATGTTTCATTTTTTTGTTTTGTACACCTTTTAATAAATTTTTTGTCAAAGTTTTCACGCATTTAAAAAATAAATTGTGTGTGTACATTTTATATTTTTGTCTCCCTACTTTCTTTTTACAGTATATTTTTATTTCCTTTCATGTTTTTCTTATTCAAATCCCACAAGTTTCAAGCAACTCCTGTTCTCAAAGGAGTTGGAACCAGCACCTAGTCCTGTTGGAGATGAATGATAAATCTAGGAGATATGTGTCGTGTATACACTGTGCATGTTAAGGAACTGTTGACACAGAAGCATAGGCTCTTAAACACTGTCCAGGCAAAATTCTAAAAGTAATGAAATTCCTATTCAATAATATACAGCCTACCTTTTCCCAGGCCCACAAATCTGCAAGAAGTAAAAATTGTAAAAAGAACGTAATATGGATAGCCTTCAGCTACCTGGCAGCAGGCATACACCTACCTGTTTGAATACTAAGATTCCAAGTATTGCTCTTCTTTTAAATAAGTTATTTTTCTGTCCTTTCCTATGCCATAAGTTAAAAGCGACCGTTTCTCGACAAGATAATTAATCCTGTGCGGGTCCCAACCCTGTCTCCAGTCATGTAGTCTTGTCACAAAGTGACCAGCGGACGATTGGATTGTTCATGCCCACTGAAGTCACCCACGTACGGTCATACTGGCGCTGTGGGGGGTCTGGGCCGTTGGTTCTGGAGTTGGCATTGACCATCTCTTTTCTCATCAGCGGGCCAGGCTCAAGCAGGGTCATTGGTTTCACTACTTTTATCCAGCTGCTGCACCGCTCCGTCTGCTTCTGTTACCCTTTGTTTATTTATGATTGGCTGCCCCTCTGGGTAAGTGCATTGATGAGGAAGCTGGAACAGGGTATTCTACATGATACCCATGTTTACATTTTAATATTTCAGATTTTATTTTGTTAATTTTATTCCTTTTTTTTTCTTTGCCTTTGATCACTCTACTTCATAAAAGCCCAGATCTTGTACAATTAAGTCCCTAACATGTCATCCCTGACAGCAGAGTCTGATATGGGACAATATTTACCTCTACATTTCTGTCAATGGGCAAACTGTAGTGTTGATCCCATGTTCCTGTTAGAGTATAAAAAGTTGGTTTATGTTTAAAAACTGTACTTTCTTTAGTGGCTCCTCTTCTACCGTGAGATGTAGAGATTTCCCAGAAAGAACGCAAGGCTATTATGTCCGTTGTCTACCTGGTTCCAGTTCAGTTCTTGGTCTCATAGACTGTCTTATGTTGTCACACTTTTTGTGTTGTCCTGGGGTTCTGGATCCTCGACTCTTTGCTTTCCATGACATGGGAAGAGTTGGTCAGTGTGTCTTCGAATGTCAAGACCCTTTGTTTGGAAATGGGTAGAGCAATGTGGGCTGAAGTTAAAAATTGACTGAGAATCATTACAGTGTAAGTAGATTTTGGCATTTTCTGATCTGTTCTGTCTAGAAATGATATTACTGCACTCCTGAGCAAACCCATATGTGGTCAGTTTTCCGCAGCCAATGGCAAAAAGTGTGAATACTAATTGTTCTAGTAGCTCATTGGTTGAGCACACTCCCACAACATTCTTCCATTCGTTCCTTCCTGCTCAACCCATGATTGATTTTTAATTTCGCAGTCTGAGGGTTGCCAATTCATTGATTGCAGTGTAAACATCCAAGAGACCGTCTTAATTGACTTTAGAATACCGTCTCTGTTAATATCTAAATTCTGTGACATGTAGCTGCCGTTCTTTCTTTCTGTGGACATGGCTAAACCACCAAAGTTTGCTTTGCTCTAGTCTGCAAAGGCTAGGTTTCAAGATCTTGTCATTTTGTCTGGTATCTGAACTCGTCTCTTTGTGTTACCTAGGCCACCGTCCTTAGATATCTTATCTATCTATCATTACAACATTTATTCCCTTTGCTTGGGTTTCCAGGGTGTTTGAAATAGGACAATGGAATAAATGTCGCTTGCCCCTCTAGGGTGATCTAAATAGGGCTGTCACACTGGAGTGTACAAACTAGGTATTTATTGACCCCGATAGACAAAAAACACCATATATCATGCCAAGGTTTTCAGCCCATGTCATTTCTTTTGGTCAAGAGAACTTTTTCTTAACTACTCTGCCACCTGCTTCTCTACGTTATACAAAATATGAAGTCGATTCAGAAAGTTTCAGAACTTTTGAAATTGTCTGCCAATGCTATATCAAAGCAACTTCCAGACACTGGTGCTGTCTAGGGAAGACTGTCGTAAGTAAACTTACATTTCCCACATTTTTTGGTGTGATTGTTTATCATCATGTAGCTCATTGTTTATGAACGTGCACATTGTGTTTTGACTTTCTTGAGGTATCTGAATTTCATAAGTAGTGAATCAGCATCAAGTTTTGCTTCAAGCTCAGATATACGTTCACAGGGACACATGAAATATTAGAACAAGTTTATGTTGATCAGTGCATGAGTCATACGCATTGTTGCGAATGGTTTCACTCATTTAAGGATGATCACCAGTCAACAAATGTCGATTCGTGTTTAGTACAACCCTCAACATCATCTGACGACGCCCATTGTTGCTCAGGTTTAAGATGGAGAGGAAGACTAACATCTGGTCAGGCAAAATATACTTTACAAGACCCTCACCTCGGCTTCCTCAAAGCCCTCCCTGGAAACTGGCTGTTTTCATGGAAGCGTGGCTAACAAGATGAGGGATTGATGTGATCCCCGTAGTAGTGAGCAACATGCAGATGAAGCCAAGCATAGCACAACCGCCTGGAGGACCTCGGTCCATCTTCATCAGCACACTCAGGATGTGAGGAAAGCTACTGCAACCCGTAACTTAACGTCCTTTTCAGGGCGCACAAAAGAGTAAACCTACTCATTGTGTACATTCAAAACAACATAAACAACAGGTTTGAGGTGGTGCTCTCTAATCATCGTCTAACAGTTCAGAAAATAGCAGAAGAGTGTAACATCTCCATAGGATCATGTCATGAGAATCTAACCTAGAAACGTCTAAAGAAAAAGGCTTGAATTGTGAAGACACACCTCCTGGTTCCTCCACCACGACAATGCGCCAACCCAGACATCACTGCTCGTTTAGAAATTTTTGACAAAAATGAGGATAAGTCTGCTTTCCTAGCCACCTTTACCTGACCTAGCGGCAAAAGACTTTTTTATATTTCCCAAACTGAAATCCAGATTGAAAAGGCAACTATTGCAGATCATTGAAGAAATTAAAAGCAATTCGCAGATGGCTCTATGCATGGTCTCAAGAAATGCTTACCAAGACTGCTTACCAAGACTGCTTCCAGAACTGCAAATGGTGTTGGGAGGGATATATAGGGGAGATTAGCATTTAGAAGGAGACAAGGTTGGCCAGGCTCAGTCAGGAAAGCCAGAAAAAGTTGAACAAAAAATGTTCTGGAATATTTTTATTTCACCTCATGCTACCTTGTACAGAAACATAAAATAATGTTGATTTTTTTTCTCAAACTTTTTTGAACAGACGACTGTGTCCAGATCTGTCCTTCTTCCAGCAAGCAGCTGACTTCCCTTGCGAAGAGTTGGTCAGTGCGTCTTCAAATGTTGAGACCCTTCGGAAGCGGGTAGAGCAGTGTGTTCTAAAGTCTGAAACTGTGGCTAAAAATAGAATGGGAATCTATTACAATGTAAGTAGATTTTTGCATTTTTTTCTGTTCTGTCAAGTAATGTTACTGCACTCTGGGCAAACTCATAGGTCTCCCGTAGCCAATTGCGAATAATGTGGATACTGATTGTTCCAGTAGCCCGTTTTGTTTGAGAACACTCCTGCAATATTCTTGCATCTATCTCTTCCTGCTCACCCCATGATTGATTTTAAAATTCTGCAGTTGTCAATTCATGAATTACAGTGTCAACATCCAAGAGATAATCTTAATCGACTTCAGAATGCCAGTTCATATCTTAAGTCCTCACGGTAGTTGTATTTGAAGTGAGGGTGTCAGCTCATTCATTGTCATGATCCATAGCAGGACATACTAAGATTCACTCACTCTCAAGCTAATTTCTTTCTCTTATTAACTCTCTAACATTACATAAAAAGATTAATTCACTCAATCACAAACGAATTTCCTTCGTTTCTTGCCTCTCCTTATGCTTTTTATGAAATATAGAACTGCTGCAGATCACTCTTAAATGAAGCCTATATAAAATAACAAACGGGAGAGGTGGCACGGTTAAATGGTTGGTGGTACGGTAAAAGGGTTGGTGGCACGGTTAAATGGTTGGTGGTACGGTAAAAGGGTTGGTGGCACGGTTAAATGGTTGGTGGTACGGTAAAAGGGTTGGTGGCACGGTTAACAGTCCAAACCTGCTTATGTTTGGATTCATGAAACAGCAAGCAAGGTTGTACACCAATGTCAGGTAAACCAATTCAAAGATATTCGTGCTGGAGACAGAATCATTGAACCACTGAGGTGCAAAATATAGCCCAGCACACTCTGTGAAATTCATGTGGGGAAAAAACAGATCTGTGACAAAGAACATGGCCACAATCAATACAGTTGGGGATTAGGGAAAGAAAGTGGAGACAAATAGGACATACTCTCTGAAAGAAGCATGACACATATAACTAAACATGTGCTGGGTTGAAACCCACAAGGGAAAGAAAAATGGGAAGGCCCAAGGCCCCTGGTGAAAAACAATGGAATAGAGTGCCAAGACAGCTTGCAGTCTTATGGACTGAACTCAAGAAGATGGCCGAAAATAGAACCTGGAAGGGACATTCATTTAAATCCTCTGCTTAAAGAGCAACCAGATGCAGTAGATCAAGCCTTCTTCTTCTTGTCATTGCATCTTTGATGTTTGCTCTGTGAGATGAACCATGATGAACTTGACCACCGTATGGTACTCCTCTTTATCTCCATACGGTCCTCCTTATCTCCATACGGTCCTCCTTATCTCCATACGGTCCTGAGTCTATTATTGAATCACTGAACCATACCATCTTCACCAGTTTGTTCGTTTAGTCTGCATGTGTACAGAGGTAAAGCAAACAGTTGAAGCTTATACATGTGTTTATTAAGTCTGCTGTGCCTTGTCCTGAGGTGAAGAATGGTGGGTGATATGTCCCTGTCGGTTAAGGCTGTGATAAACATCATTGGGTTGGTTCTGTTGTCTTCCGGCAGCCAGGATAACTCTTGTTTTCTCGAAGTATGTGATTTCAATGTCTTCTTGTTCACAATCCTCTCCCCTTTTTACAATGAGATGGTAGCCACTGAAGTACAGTTCGCTTTCTGGCAGCCACCTTGCTTAATTCATATCTCGGGTGTGGGTGCTTTAGAGCTTGCAGTACAGATAGAGCATCTGTGAAGATGGTGGCAGTCAGAATTGTTGTTATACGAGAGGCGTTCAAATCAAATCAGGATTTTTTATTCTAGTTCTACTTGAATGGGTTATAGCGTGCTGGAACTACTATCATTAATTAGGGGAACTTGTGTCCTATAACTGATAAATGACCTACTTGCCATTGGCCAGTCACGTGACAGATAAATAAAAATGGTGGACAACACTGTTAGTGCTTGCATGGAACAGCGTGTTGTGATGAAGCTTCTTGTGAATGAAGGCGTGAAACCTGCAGAAATTCATAGACGACTGCAATAATAATACGGTGATGAGACACTCAGCCGCAGGAAGACATTTGAAGGGAGAATTATTTTAGAGAAGGCTGTACGTCCATGAGTGATGATCCCGTCCTGCTCCTGCAAGATAACGCTCAACCTCATACCTCACCCCACTATGGGTCATCTGCAGCAACTTGACTGGGAGGTATTACCACATCCACCTCACTTCAAGCAATTTCCACGTGTTTGGACCTCTAAAAGAATTTCTGGGAGGTCAGCATTTCTGCACCGATGACGAAGTGAAACAGACTGTCCTGGATTAGTTCAGACAAACTGACAAATTTTTCTGAAGCTTTGCAAGCAATACTTAAATGCTGGGATAAGTGCATAAACATTGTAGGAGATTATATCGAAAAATAAATAGCATTTTGACTATTTGAACAATTTATTTTTTTTAATTACAAAAAAAGTTTTGGTTTGACTTGAACACCCCTCGTACATCATATCTACAACTTGTTCAAGTTGTAAAGTTGGAGAAGAGTTTACTTATGGGATGTCCAAGTTATATGGGTCTCTACTTGATGTTTGGATTCGTCTGTCCACTCATTTTCTCCATTCTATTTCTTTCATTGTGAAGTCATTAGGCCATCACTGAACATGGCGCCTTACAGTAAGTCTGCACTAAAAGCACTTTGTGTACTCTTGCAGTAAGAGTTTCTGTAACAATTTATTTTACATGATGAGGTTGCTATCCCCAGGCACAATCTTCAGCTATCTTTTATGGCAAAGAACCATGTGGGTGAAACTAAATTAATTATATTTTTTTCTTCCAAATTAGCTGTTTCCTAAGGTGAGGTACATTGTACTGTGTTTTGTGCCTAATGGTCCAGTACATCTAACTTGAGCACACAGTTTTCTTGTGGGTTTACTTCCTATAAATGTATGGCTTTGCTGTTTCAAGATCTGAACCCGGCAAAACTGGGTTGTGCACCATGTCACTATCTGCTTTGCCATGCCACCCATGCAGCTGTAGGTACAACCCTCTTAATTCATATTTTACAACTATTTAGGAAGGGTGCAGTGCCGGAGTACCACTTGGTTCAAACTATAAATATCATCATCATGTAGCATGTCCTTTATAGAACGTCGCTCCCATCACAGTCTGTCTGAAAGAAACTCGTTCCCTTGTCAAAACTCCAGCCTCTGCCACAGTCATGCCCAGGCATTCCTGGATATCTTGGTGCCATCGTCTTCTTGGTCTACCCCTTCCTCTTTTGCCTGGCACCATACCTTCCATCACCATTCTCTCGAGACCGTTGTGCCTCTTGATATGACCAAAGTATTTGCATTTTCTACTATAAATATGTCTGATTTTAATTAAGTTTGGGGACTGATTTCAGATGGTCTCAAAGAAGCGGATGTTGCAGGAAGCGTACGCAGTACTTCCAGACGGCAAGGAGGCACATTGGGAAGTAGTTGAGCGGATCTTATTCTTGTATGCAAAGCTGAACCCAGGCCTCGGATATGTACAGGTGAGCCTAGCGACGTATATAGGTGAGTCTAGTTATATGTAAAGATGAGCCTAATGATGTGTATGGTTGAACCTTGTAACATATACAGGTAGATGTAACAAGAAATCTGCGCATCCCACCTCTCTGCAACATCATATGGCAAGGGAAGTGGACAAAAGAAGAAGAAGAAGTTCACTTTGAGTGCCTGTAACCTTTTTATTTGTCAGTCTATGATTTGATTGTGTGCAGAAACATAATTTAATAAAGAGATTGTTGGTGTTATTGTTTTTGATATGTGTATGTTAGTTTCTAGATACAAGAAGATGAAGGTGAAAATTTATGATACAAAGCACAAACAATTAGACTCTCCGATTAGGGAACATCACTCCTCAAAAAATCTGTGAAATCGCCACATAGCTCTGATATTGTTCTTAACAAGATTGGCATATCTGTTAGTTTCCACTACAATAGTATTTATTATATCTGCATTATGCAAGACTACCACAAATAGATACTAGTATGACGTACGAAGAGTCAAAACGGCTTATCAAAGCCAGATACATGACCAAATGGGAAACCGAACATACTGGTTACACCAAAAACGATGCCTATTACCAGTTGAACTGAAGAGAGCAGGTCGTTGTCTTCAGACTTCGCACTGGCCACAATAGACTGAGGTACCACCTATTCAACAAATTGAAGATAGGTGGTACCGACGAATGCCCGTGCGGTACTGGTAAAATGGCCGCTGAACATCTGCTGCAGAACTGCCCGACATACGAGGATCAGAGAGAGCAGATGTGGCCATCACCAGTGGAACTGCAAGACAAGCTCTATGGCAGTGGCGACAGCCTCAGGATGACCGCCGCTTTTTTCGAAAAAATAATGGTTACTGTCTGACTGCGTACGAAGAAGAAGAAGATATCTGCATTAAAAAAAACTCCCCGGAATGTGATAATCCTCAGTTTGAGTGAAATAGAGAATGTATAGTTTGCAAATTGTTAATAAATTTCCACAATCACATCTCTGATTCGAAAAATGGGCAAGAAGACAGTGACGTCTATTTACATTCAAATACACATGCTCAGCCGTTCCCATAGCATCAGCCTGGATTTTTATACACGATAATACTAGCCACAGGCGTCTGGCTGCCCACAAAATCTTCCGAATCAAAAGTATCTTTTTAATCAGGCACGTTGTGAAACCAAGCACAGTTAATTGCAGATGGCTCCTTTACAGGACGCTTGTATCTGAGTTCTTGCAAAGTCTGGTTATAACCTGGGGTAAAGGTAGTTCCATAGCAGACCTGCTGTCGGGGATGAAGTGTTAGAGACTTTGTTGCACAAGACCATAGCTTGTTTATGAGGTAAGATGTGCAGTTCCCTTCATCTCTGCCTTTCTTTCCCTAACATTAAGCCAGTTATCTATTTACAGCTGGATCAACTGGAGCATGTCAGTAACAAGATTTTAACCCTGTACATTTGCTATGAAAAAGTGAGTGCTCGACAACTGCGCTAATCAGACTATTATAATAGTAATGTTTTAATTTTTACATACAGTGGTTGCTAGCCTCAACAACAGTGGTCCTTTACCTTTCATTCCTGGTACCACTCAGATGAAATACACATGGGACACAAAAAATAATATATTTATTTAAATTCTTCGTCTTTGGATTTTCAAGAGAGCAAATTATTGAATCGTTTACTCCTTTATCATAAATAGGGTTTTGTTTTTAGAACTTTCTTTCAGACTGGAAAGGCTATTCCACGCTCTGGTTTTTAGTCTCTACACCATGTAGTGGAAGAGGAGCAACTAAAGTCTGATTATAAAGGGTTGGGCATGGGGCTGGCTATCTCATCTAGTAGAAACTTGTAAGCCACAAGAAAGAAAATAACCAACACTATGGTAGAAGGCTCTACACCTTATTCTTGAATAGGAGGGACTAAGTAGGGGATTTTATTTTATATTTTCAGGGAATGAATGAAATCCTTGGACCAATCTACTACACCTTTGCCACAGACCCAGACGAGGAGTGTCGAGGTACGAGTTAAAGCTCAGAGATCCACAGTGAAACTGAATGTTGAATGTCAATAATGGCAGAAACAAAAGTATTTAGAGGAGTTCCAAATGCTGCCATAGTCAGTAGTGGATGCGCTCTTAGTTCTAACAAGACATGTACAAAACAAAACCTCTGATTGCAAAAGTCAAGCTCTTGGTTTCTCATGATGGTGCTATTCCTACTAACAGAAGAATGAACAATGTGGAAGTCTATGTCACCTTAGAAAGAGAAAGATCCAAGTAGATGAAGTCGTAAGTTGTTAATAATAATTCATCCAGGAGAAGGAAAGTTCAAAACTTCAAACCATCTGCTGCCTTGCAGGTTTTGGGAGAAGCCAAAAACTAAGGAGAGTTGATCCAAATGAAAAAGCTTCCTGTTAAATAATCAGATTTGATGTTGTTGTTGTTACCCCATAACTGCTGAGCAAGCCTTCTCTGGGTAGCCCAATGCCATTCTTATATAGATACAGGTCTTCTTCAGTTGTTTCACTGCTCTTTTAAGTGTGTTGGCAATTGTCTGCAGTGCTTGCGAGAATCTTTTCCTCACGCCTTGCACTAAATGAGTGAGAGCAATGTCTGCACAAGGGCAGGTGCTGGGGATTGATGCTGATCAAGTGGCGATTGACTCTGGTGTGTCCTGTTTGGAACTGAAAGATGAGACCTTGATCTCTTCTATGTATTCTATATTTATGTGATCATTACTTTTTGGCTGTGACATTTCGCTAGATACACTGTTACTTGTGAAATGAAGTGTTTTAGGAAAGTCATCGGTGTTACCAAAAGAGACAGAATATGGAATGACGACATTCGAAGTATGGTCGGCACTATGTCTTGTGCCGAATACATTTCTAGGCAGAAAATAAGTTGGTTTGGTCATCTCATGAGAATGCACCCTCATCATCTTCCACTGATGGCTTACAACACTGGTAGATCTGGCTACAGGGCAAAGGGGCGGCCGCGAGGTATGTGGATAGATGATATTAGAGTGATTGTGCAACGACAAGGGCTCACATTGACCGACGCAACGCACTTGGCGCAGGTAGACAACTCAAGCTCCCCACGACGCTAAATGGCATAAGTAAAAAGAAAACTAACTAACTAACACTGTTTCCTGTTGTTCTCGTCACCCACCTGTTCATCCAGATTTCCCAGGTATTATTTTTATAATCAGTTTTACTGTGTGGTTACTGCAGAGTCTATCCAATTGTGACCAGCATATGAGGTTTGTTCAAAAAGTTGAAGAACTTTTTTATTATAACTTTTTCAAGGCACAGATATCACAGTCCAACTGTAAAATGGGGCAGAATATAAACTAAGCTCAGCAATAAAGATAGGAATGATGAACAGTAAGGTCTATTTGACCACAAATAGAAATAAACAATGCCGTGAATATCATCAAAACCTTTCTCTGCCTTGTGGTCTTCTGGCAAATACACACCAAGTTCTCCTGTCCTGTGTCATCAGTTTCATCATCAACCATGTCCCACTTATCTCTTTGATGTCTGTCTGAAGATGGAGAGGAAAAAAACTATCATTACAGAATTTTATTCCCTTTGCTGCAGTGATTTGTCGTGATGAGCATTAAAGAACACTTGACAATGCAGTCACCACACAGTGTGTAGGAAAGATTTTATTTCGCCCCTGGTAGAAAAAAAATTCTATACCATACCAGGGTTTTCAATCCTTGACCATGAGACAGGTACCCTATCACTCATCCACCTTCTCTTTCTCAGAAGAATAAACGATATGAATATTCAATGAAAGAAGCACATCTTTCATGCAACACAAAGATCTTCATTGGAATCTCAATATCAACATTTTTTAAGTTTTTGATCCATGGTGGATGTTACAGACTGCCCAAGAGGGGGGATACTTACAATTGAGAACAGTCACACAAGAGTTATATGTGGAGCAGTGGTTCAAACCCTAAGTCTGGGTGATACAGACTGCCCAAGAGGGGAGACAATTACAATGGAGAACAGTCACACAAAAGTTATACTTGGAGCAGGGGTTCAAACCCTGGTTTCGGGTGATACAGACTGCCCAAGGGTGGAGATACAGAGGAGAGTGGTTGCATTGTTATACTTGGAGCAGTGGTTCAAACCCTAGGTCTGGATGATAAAGACTATTTGCCGACTGGTTTTTAAGGACAATTCTTTCTTTATCACTGCTGCTTTTTAGACCTTCTGTTACTGGCGCATTTTCGCTCATTGGACCCTGCGAAAATATACAAGCTAACTCCTTGACTGACAACTATAAGGAATTTATCTACTGCCAGACAGAATTCGTGAAGATGGTTTTTCTTGACTTATTTCACTTCTAGTCTAGAGAACGAACTAGAATGTTTCTCTAATAGAGGCATTTCTTCTGGAACTACCTGATGACTAAGGAATTTGTCTATTGGAAGACAGAATTCGTAGAGATGGTCTCTCTTGACTTGTTTCACTTCTAGCTTAGAAAACGAACTAGAATGCTTTTTCTAACATTTTTTTGGTTGTTGGTTTTTTATTTTCCATGTTTCACAGTCACACAATAGGACTGACTACATTGGAATTGAAATTGAGTAGAGAGGAGGCTAACGTCATGTCAGGCAAAGCATACTGATCAGACTTTATTAGTCAGGGTCAGGTGAAATATACTGACCAAGACCCCCCTACTACACTTCCAAGCAGTTCTCCATAAAAACAGACTTTCATGGAGTCTGGTAAATGAGGTTGGAATTGATGCTGTGATCTTCATCGTGGTGACCTTAATGAAGAGCCTTGCAATGTACTAAACCTAGGAGGATCGTGGTCCACCTTCTCAAGTACACCTCGTGATGTGAGAAGAATTACTCTAGCCACCACCAAAGAAAGTCATCAAGATTACCCAATTACACCTTGTGATATGAGAAGAGTTACTCTAGCCACCACCAAAGAAAGTCATCAAGATTACCCAAGTACGTCTCTTGATATAAGAAGAGTTACTCTAGCCACCACCAAAGAAAATCATCAAGATTACCCAAGTACGTCTCTTGATATAAGAAGAGTTACTCTAGCCACCACCAAAGAAAGTCATCAAGATTACCCAAGTACGTCTCTTGATATAAGAAGAGTTACTCTAGCCACCACCAAAGAAAGTCATCAAGATTACCCAAGTACGTCTTGTGATATGAGAAGAGTTACTCTAGCCACCACCAAAGATTACCCAAGTACGTCTTGTGATGTGAGAAGAGTTACTCTAGCCACCACCAAAGATTACCCAAATATGTCTTGTGATATGAGAAGAGTTACTCTAGCCACCACCAAAGATTACCCAAGTACGTCTTGTGATATGAGAAGAGTTACTCTAGCCACCAACAAAGATTACCCAAGTACGTCTTGTGATATGAGAAGAGTTACTCTAGCCACCACCAAAGATTACCAAAGTACGTCTTGTGATGTGAGAAGAGTTACTCTAGCCACCACCAAAGATTACCCAAATATGTCTTGTGATATGAGAAGAGTTACTCTAGCCACCAACAAAGATTACCCAAGTACGTCTTGTGATGTGAGAAGAGTTACTGTAGCCACCAACAAAGATTACCCAAGTACACCTCGTGATGTGAGAAGTGTTACTCTAGCCACCACCAAAGATTACCCAAGTACACCTCGTGATGTGAGAAGAGTTACTGTAGCCACCAACAAAGATTACCCAAGTACACCTCGTGATGTGAGAAGTGTTACTGTAGCCACCACCAAAGATTACCCAAGTACACCTCGTGATGTGAGAAGAGTTACTGTAGCCACCAACAAAGATTACTCAAGTACACCTCGTGATATGAGAAGAGTTACTGTAGCCACCAACAAAGAAAGTTGTCATGATTACCCAACTCAAGTATAAGGAGTGTTAACAACAACAACATTGGAATTGAAGATTTGTATTTTTGTCTATGCTGCTACCAAGATTTGTAACAGCCATAGTTGAAATGAAATCTTTATATTTTTAATTATTTTATACTCTCATTATTTCGTCTTCAGAATTTGCTGAGGCCGACTCGTTTTTTTGTTTCATGTGCTTGATGGCTGAGATACGAGACTTCTTCATCAAAACCTTAGATGATTCTCAGTGTGGAATAGGTAAATATTAAACCTGTTATGAGAATACACAGAAATAACAAAGATAATGATAAAAAATGCAACTAGTGACAGATGCTCTTATAGAATGTGGAACCATTCATGTGTCTTGGTAGCAATATAGACAAAGTAGTAGGTACAGATAAAAGATGTAAAAATGCAAGTAAAAATACAAAAGGCAAAAGAAGCTTTCCTTGCATAGGGTTACTTATGGAAATCAAAAGAAATTAAATCCTACACAAACATAAAATAATCTTCTACTTCAATGTAAAGTCATTGTATGACCCTGAAACATGGAGAACAAAACAAAAGTATACATGTAAAAAAAAAGGGTGTTTGTGTAGAATAGAGAAATTTAAATGGTATAATATCACTAATGGCGACCTGTTGGAAAGCACCAGACAGGTATTAGTGGAACATGAGGCGAGGCAATCCTGGTGTTTGATAGGTCACACATTAAGGAAAACAGTTGATAGCATTACAAGACAGTCTCTGTTCTGGAATCCCCAATGCAAAAAAAGTATAAGTAGACAAAAACAGACATGAGGAAGAGAGCTCGAGGCAAATATTAAGGAAACAGGGAAGATGTGGACTGAGTTGAGCAGATGGCTCAGGACAGGAGAACTTGGCATGTATTTGTTAAAGACCTGTGCTCCATATGGAGAGGTAAAGATTTGACTGTGTTGTAGTCATTGCCAAGTTGAGGAACTTATGTCTTTCAAGGTTGACAAGTGTTGCTGCAAATGGTTGCCCAGATGTTCTGCGTCAGTTTGTTTCTTTCTCTGGTTAGACCTGGCATGTTGTTGTTGGTGATCTTGTGCCTAACAGCTGTTCACTCTTTCATAGCAAATAATTTAGCCGGCCTCATGCACAAACCTCTTTAGTGTGACTTGACTTAGTTACTCTTCTTCTACTATGTGGTGGTGTTGTTACGAATCCAGCAGAATCTAGGCTCTCGCCCTTCAGCCCATTGCCATGTAATGGTATCTGCACATGTATGTTAATCGTTGTCTAGTGCCATGCAAAGTGCTTCATTTTTCTTGCCTTGTAAGAAGAAGCATTCTCCTAACATTGTTGAATGCTGAGCATAACAAGGTGATGATCAGTGGTTTCATTAGGGTGTGTACACATCTGCGTTCTGTGGCAGGATTATGTTCAGGTGCTTATTAAGTGGGATGTAGAGATTTTCTTTTCTTTCTTATAGTTAATAGTTTCTTCAGGGTGTCATTGGCAGTGCCATGCTCAACCCTCCTTAGTGTGACTTGACTTTATCACACCTCTTCTGCTGTGGGATGTAGAAGTTTTCATTTTTTTGTCCTTGTGGCTGATAGTTTGATCATGATCAGGTAGCCCTCCTTAGATACCTCTTGTGATTTATCTGGTAGTTTACAATATTGATATTTTTTGCTCCCTCTTTTAGGCTCTGATGACACATGGGTAAAGGTAGGAAGTACATTTATCTTCTTCTTTGCGTTCATAAACCTTTGGTCGTGCTATATCTGCAGATCAGTCGCCATAATGAAGTCTGTAGTCTTCACCAGGTCAGAGCATCTGACCCACAGCTTTCATCTCAGCTCTGCACCGTCTGGCATCTCATTTCACAATAAAGTGGAAATTTTTGTAGAAAGTACATTTATAAATTTAGGAAAACTTGATATGGACAATTTATTTGTATTTTTTAACCAAATTATTTTGAAGTCAATATGTTTGCTCCGTGACGATTTGAGAAGCTCAACAATGTCAATGACATTTTCCTCTAGGCAGCAAAATGAGTCAACTCATGCAGATGGTCAAAGAGTTTGATAGGCCATTGTGGCAGAGCATACAGGACCAAGAACTCAAGCCAGAGTTTTATGCCTTCAGGTGGATAACATTACTTCTGTCACAGGAATTTGACTTGCCAGGTAAGCGTATCCTTGATTCAGATGTTCCTACTTTTATTGGTTATATTCCTTTCTTGTTATTTGGTTTTCTTTGTAACTAAGAGTATCACATTTGGATCACAGACCTTCACCTACGGATGTCTCGTGACACACTTCCTATTAGATGACCAGATTTAATAACAAACATGTGTTGCATACTAGGTCTGCTCAAAAAGTTCTAGAACCTTTTTTAAGTATAACTTTTTAAGGCTTACCTGGGACCTAGTCAGCCTTTTCTCCTTCAAAATTATTTCTTTCTGTATTAATACATCACTCCCAATTCTGTTTCCACTTTTGAAGCAGTCGGTAACCATTTTTGTGGATCATCATAGACCTGTCTGTTAACTGTCTGTAATTTCCTCAGCGGTCTGAAATTGTTGTCCTGTCATGCAGGATTTTAAGTTTGGGAAATAGAAAAAAAAGTCTGCTTGGGCCAGCTCAGATGGGTAGGATGGCTGGAGAATGAAATAGTCAACATTTTTGACAAAAATGTTCAAATAAGTAGTGAGGTGTAAGCTGGCGCATTGTCATGTTGGAGGTACCAGGAGTTTTCTCCACAGTTCAGGCCTTTTTCCTCCAAACATTCCTCTGTTAGAATGCCATTGCATGATCTTATTAAGATGTTGCATTCTTCTGCTATTTTCTGAACTGTTAAACAATGATCGGAACGCACCATCTCATGAAACTGGGCAAAATGAGCTACATCAGATGTTGTCTTGGGTCATCCCGAACACAAGTTGCCATCTTTAAATCAAACTATTCATGACAATGAGTACAGCTTATGCACTGATCCATATAAACTTTTTTCAACATTTGATGTTCTCTGTGAACATCTTCTCAAGCTTGAAGCATAACTTAATGTTGATTCACTTCTCATGGAATTCAGACATCTTAAGAAACACAAACACAATCTGCACACACATAAACAATTCATTACAGGATGATCTTCTTCTTCTTCTCATTCGTCATGCTTTTTCCTGTTACGTCTACACATGAAGTCCAGTTCTCTGGATAAAGGCTGCCGTAATGGAGAGTTCTTCTGGGCTTCCAAACAGCTTTGTGTGGATATTCGTGTCTGTGGGTCAGTGCTCAGTTCACAATTGGCTAAGCCAATAACAGTCTTGCATGATATGTTCAGATGTCTGTGCTGCCTGCCCACACATACACATTGGAGCCAATTTTAGCTGGTGTATATGGCTATTCAATCTGTTATGTCCCATTCTCAAGTGGAACAGGATGGTGAACAATCTGCTGCAGGATAAACAATCAGCTACATGATGATAAACAATCAGCTAAAGAATGATAAACAATCAGCTACATGATGATAAACAATCAGCTACATGATGATAAACAATCAGCTACAGAATGATAAACAATCAGCTACAGGATGATAAACAATCAGCTACATGATGATAAACAATCAGCTACAGGATGATAAACAATCAGCTGCAGGATGATAAACAATCAGCTACATGATGATAAACAATCAGCTACAGGATGATAAACAATCAGCTACAGGATGATAAACAATCAGCTACATGATGATAAACAATCAGCTACAGGATGATAAACAATCAGCTACAGGATGATAAACAATCAGCTACAGGATGATAAACAATCAGCTACATGATGATAAACAATCAGCTACAGGATGATAAACAATCAGCTACAGGATGATGAACAATCAGCTACAGGATGATAAACAATCAGCTACAGGATGATGAACAATCAGCTACAGGATGATGAACAATCAGCTACAGGATGATGAACAATCAGCTACAGGATGATGAACAATCAGCTACAGGATGATAAACAATCAGCTACATGATGATAAACAATCGGCTACATGATGATAAACAATCAGCTACATGATGATAAACAATCAGCTACAGGATGATAAACAATCAGCTACAGGATGATGAACAATCAGCTACAGGATGATGAACAATCAGCTACAGGATGATGAACAATCAGCTACAGGATGATGAACAATCAGCTACAGGATGATAAACAATCAGCTACATGATGATAAACAATCAGCTACAGGATGATAAACAATCAGCTACAGGCGGATAAACAATCAGCTACATGATGATAAACAATCAGCTACAGGATGATAAACAATCAGCTACAGGATGATAAACAATCAGCTACAGGATGATAAACAATCAGCTACATGATGATAAACAATCAGCTACAGGATGATAAACAATCAGCTACAGGATGATGAACAATCAGCTACAGGATGATGAACAATCAGCTACAGGATGATGAACAATCAGCTACAGGATGATAAACAATCAGCTACATGATGATAAACAATCAGCTACAGGATGATAAACAATCAGCTACAGGATGATAAACAATCAGCTACATGATGATAAACAATCAGCTACAGGATGATAAACAATCAGCTACATGATGATAAATAATCAGCTACATGATGATAAACAATCAGATACAGTATAAACAATCAGCTACAGGATGATAAAAGCTACATGATGATAAACAATCAGCTACAATATAAACAATCAGCTACATGAGGATAAACAATCAGCTACATGATGATAAACAATCAGATACAGTATAAACAATCAGCTACAGGATGATAAAAGCTACAGGATGATAAACAATCAGCTAAATGAGGATAAACAATCAGCTACAGGATGATAAACAATCATAATTTTTTTAAAGTAGCAAGGGTAGCTTATTTAGAAAAGAAAGTTGTCACTAGGCAGCGCCACTGACCAGAAGTTGCTATGACATCGCATTGAACTTTCTGAACAGACCTCATAACTAAAAGTGTGAGAAGTGGATGGCTGAGTGTTCCAGCATTGGTCAAGAGGTGAAGGTTCAAAATCTTTAAAGGCCCAGATTTTTTTCTGAGGTAAAATAGAAATCTAGCCTGGTGACTGTGAGGTCAAATGTTCTTAATTCCTCAGCCTTAATCAGCTTTAGATTGACCCCTATGATGGTGAGGCTACTGACTACAGCCAGTACGGCCTTGGTGCACGCTCTTCAGAAACATCTGGATGAAAGACGAGCCACTGTAACCCACTCACCAAAGAATCATCATCAAGAGTGTAGAACTCAACATGAGCAGCTTTGGACAACAACATAATTAAGAGGACCATGAATGAGGACCATCGGCATCACCAATTCACACATCACATATAGGTTTATGTGAACACGTGAAGCTTATCAGGCTGCTGCAAACAAGAAATGTTCTGTCATCTGACTGCCACACATTATCTTAAATTAATGTTTGTTTGCTCCGTACCCAGGGCGTTCAGTCTAGTCGTCTGTCCTATGACTGTCTGCACATAGTTGTGGAAATGTTCTGCCATCTGACTGCCACACATTATCTTAAATTAATGTTTGT
The DNA here is from genome assembly GCA_036924085.1 of Ariolimax columbianus. Taxonomy (NCBI): domain Eukaryota; kingdom Metazoa; phylum Mollusca; class Gastropoda; order Stylommatophora; family Arionidae; genus Ariolimax; species Ariolimax columbianus. Next base: position 20,313,495 of record JAVGWX010000010.1, on the reverse strand, counting down.
TTGCTCCGAGCCCAGGGCGTTCAGCCTGGTCTTCTGTCCTCTGACTGTCTGCACATAGTTGTTCTTTCTGTCTGTAACACCAATTTGACTGCACAATTCTCTGAGTAGACTGATTTTGCTAACAATTTATTCCCAGGTAGTTAGGTTGACCTTCTTCAGAGTTTGACCTGAAAAGGACATTATCTTATAGTTTACAAAGAGGCTGTGATTTCTGCGCTATTCGGCCCATCACATCTGATTTCAGCTGGCTTTTTAGGTACCAGATTTGCCTTCCTAATGCTATCCCTATTCTCATTGCCAAACTGCACTGGTACAATCTGTTTCCAGGGCCAGCTTGGGGGGCAGAATAGGGTCTTGGTCAGCTCTTGTCTGTTGGTCGGGATGCAAGCAGCCAGCTATGAGTTGCCAGCTCATTCACTGTGCTGCATCTTTTGCTCTATTAGGTTGATGTAACAGCTCGTTCAGTGACTCCTTACGGGACTTTGAAGTGTATCCTGGTTCATCGCCCTCTTTTACACTCTCCTTCTATCAGCTTGTCATAGAGGAGCCTCTTTGTTGGAAGTATCGTTCGTTTTTAAAACAGACAATATGCCAACCCATCAAGTCAACATTAACTTTTTTGTTCAAAAGTGAAGGATAGGTTTGAATAAGGTTCCTTTACTTGAGGTATGTGTCTGAGCTTTTACAGGAGTTGGTTATTAATGGCATTTTTTTTTTTGCATGATGATGGACATTTTTGTGAGGAAAATAGATGTGATTATTTAACAGAAACCTTGGATTGTCATTTTTGTGAGGGAAATAGATTAGATGTGGTTATTTGAGAGAAACCTTGGACAGAATTTTATTTTCGACTCAGAAAAACTGGTCTACAGTGTCTAGAACAGAAAAGAATTTGATGTGACTTAAAACAAGTTTATAAATGAATCAATGGAAAGGATCAATTAGACTATAACACGTTTTTTTCAAAGTACAACCGTCTACAAGAACAAGAGGGCACAGCTACAGCCGTCTACAAGAACAAGAGGGCACAGCTACAGCCGTCTACAAGAACAAGAGGGCACAGCTTTAGATTATTTAAAGACAGGTCTAGATTAATTATTAGAAAATATTCTTTTCAGTCACGGAGTCATGAATGCTTTGAATGCATTGCTACAGGATGTGGTGGAGAAAAAGTTAGTTAATGCATTCAAAAATAGATTGGATGCTCATAGTTATTTTTAGCATTGGTGGAGTGGAATAAATTGGTTGTAAACAGACGCTGTACAGCCTTCTAAACCAGTATAATGAAGTTAAGTTAAACTGTCAAGCTTGTGGGGGAATTAAATATGGGCATTTGAGAGAAACCTGGGGCAAACTGCCGAGCTTGTGGGGGAATTAAATATGGGCATTTGAGAGAAACCTGGGGCAAACTGCCGAGCTTGTGGGGGAATTAAATATGGGCATTTGAGAGAAACCTGAGGCAAACTGCCGAGCTTGTGGGGGAATTAAATATGGGCATTTGAGAGAAACCTGGGACAGACTTTCAGGTTTGAGAGGGAAATAATATGTAGTAATTTGCTATCAAACGACAAGAAAGTGTTATTATTGAAATGAACAACCATCAATATTTTCATATTTCAGATGTTATGCGTATCTGGGACTCATTGTTTGCGGATGTCAACAGATTTGATTTTCTCATCTTCATATGCTGTGCAATGCTGATGTAAGATTTCATTTGGTTTCTGTTTTGTCTTGTTTTGTTTCTTCTGTATGCATATTATCTTTGCCAGTCTTCTGTCTCTGGCTCTTTATACTGATGCCTTTATTTTCTCTATCCTTTACATCTGCACCAATGTGCCTCATCTGCTTTTGCTAAATTTTATATCCTCTTGTGGTTTAGGGGCTCAGTTGTTTTGAGGTAAGGTGTCCGCCTTGGGTGCCGGAAGTCGCGGGTTTGAATCACGGTGGAGACAGGGCTTTTTCACGTGGATCTTCAGGTAAAAATTACCATAATCTCTGGGTGGTGAGATCGGACTCCCGTCTTCAGTGTCGAGAACGTTAAAAATCCCTTGGCAGTTAGAAATCGAAAAGAATATCCATAACGGCCACTGCCCGGACAAACTTCAAAAATGATAGTTAAAAATCTACCCAAATTATTTGTACCTTTCCCCAGGCCTAGTAAATCGGCGGAAGTTTTAAGTACGATATTACTACGTATAGCCGAAGCCTTCAGCTACCTGGCAACAGACATTAACATGCCTGTTTTAATACCAGGATTCCAAGTATTGGTGGTCTCTCTGTGTCCCTGGGGCTACTCTGTGTCCATGTAATCTCTTTGTATCCTTGATAGCTTTTCTGCATGACAAATGACTTCTCTGTACCTATCTGATCAGTATATTTTGCCTGATCCTGACTAACATGTCTGATCAGTATATTTTGCCTGATCCTGACTAACATGTTTGATCAGTATATTTTGCCTGATCCTGACTAACATGTCTGATCAGTGTATTTTGCCTGATCCTGACTAACATGTCTGATCAGTATATTTTGCCTGATCCTGACTAACATGTCTGATCAGTATATTTTGCCTGCCCTGACTAACATGTCTGATCAGTATATTTTGCCTGATCCTGACTAACATGTCTGATCAGTATATTTTGCCTGATCCTGACTAACGTGTCTGATCATTTTTTGGCACCCTTGATGACTTCAATTTGTTTCCCAGATTGCAGTGACGTCGATTCATAACAGATCAGAAGACTTATTTGTACATGTGATGACTTCTATGTGGCTTCTCTGTACCCCAAATTGCTTCTCGGAACTCGTAATGTCTTTTCTGTGTCCTGATGACTTCTCTGTACCCCAAATTGCTTCTCTGTACCCCAAATTGCTTCTCTGTACCCCAAATTGCTTCTATGTACCCAAATTGCTTCTCTGTACCCTTGATGACTTCTGTGTACCCCAAATTGCTTCTCTGTACCCCAAATTGCTTCTCTGTACCCCAAATTGCTTCCCTGTACCCCAAATTGATTTTCTGTACCCCTGATGACTTCTCTGTACCCCAAATTGCTTCTCTGTACTTGTGATGTCTTTTCTGTGTTCTGATGATTTCTCTGTACCTCAAATTATGTCTCTACTCCTGCTGGCTTTTCTGTGCTCATGGTGACTTCTTTATACTTGTCATTTCTCAGTACCTCTAATCACCTCTCTGTGTTGCTTATGCACTCACTCTACCCCAGTTTGGTTCTTTGTACTGCAAAGACTTATCTATACCCCTGATGACTTCTCTATACCCCTGGTGACTTATGTATACCCTTGATGGCTTCTCTGTACTCCTGGTGACTTATCTATACCCCTGGTGACTTATCTATACCACTGTTGACTTATCAATACCTTTGATGGCTTCTCTGTACCCCTGGTGATTACTCTTAGTTTTCTTCAGTTGTTCCGTACAGTATTGACGATTGTTGGTGGCATGCATAAAAATCGCTTCATCTTCACTGCAAGCACTTTGCATTCAATGAGTAGGTGTCTAACTGTTTTATCAGGATGAGAGCAGTTACTAAGGGTTGATGGGGTCAAGTGGCTATTGACTCTAGTTTGTCCTGTTCTGAACTGAACGATTAGTGTTTTCTTCTGTGTAGTATTATTTGGCTGTGATAGTTCGCTCACAACACTGTGACCAGATGTCCACGTCCTGTTCAGCTAGATTTCCCCGGTATTATTTGTAAGGTGTAGTGGTTAGCATACTTATCTCCTTACCAAGAGGGCATGAGTTCAATACCCCAGTTTAGTTGTTTTTTTAAATATTGGGAATAATTATGAAAATTACCCTGTACTACATCACGCAAGGGCAAGCAGCCTTTATTCCTCAACCTTATAAAAACAATGTCTCCTTCTCCTCCTCCCCCTTGCCAACTCCAACAATGAGAGAAACAAATAAATGTTGTTATTGAATGACCACAAGGAGTAACTTAACTGTGTTGTGTGCCCAGAAAAGAGCGTCAGGTGGTAGGTTGCAGTAGCTCTTCTCCCATCCCAAGCATTCTGATGGAGGGATGAAGGTGGACCAGGCTACTCCGTTCTGGTATGCTTGGCTTCATCTGCGTGCCACTCACTACTATAGGGATCATGTTATTCCCCCACCTCGTTAGCCAGACTGCCACATAACAGCCTGTGTCAAGGAAGAACTGCGTGAAAGTAAGGTTGGGTCTTGTTCAGTATATTCCGTCTGTCCCTGGCTAATATTGTCCGATCAGTATGTTTTGCCTGACCAGACGTTAGTCTCCTCTCCCCTGAAATATATAATATGATCGACTTATATGTTAAAAGGGGACTAAAGAAGCTTGTGGATGAGGCTAGCTACCTCATCATGTAAATCAGAGTACTACAGAAAGCAGTTCTGCACGAGCACATGTAAGTGGTTAGATACAGGCTTCCTGTACATGTCGCCTTGTGCTTCAGATGTAGCGAAGAAGGAGATATGAAGAGGAAGATTATCATTTTTGTGAGGAACTGTTGTCCATGTGTTACCAGTGCCTGAATGTTGCAAGAGGCAGCTTATGAGAGTTGGGCATTGGCCTGACTACCTTATCCAGTAGAAACTATAAACCACAAGAATAAGAACAGAAAACCTATGCACCTCGGGGTAGAAGACTTACACCCTGTGGTAGAATAGTGGCTAAGTCAAAACTAAGAAGAGTTGGGCATGGAACTGGTTATTCCCATCCTGCAGAAACTATAAGCCCCAAGTAAACTAAACGGAAAACCTCTAAACCTCATGGTAGAAGACTCAACACCAAATGGTAGAAGGCTTATCCGAATCCATAGAAAATCCAGGGTAGAAAACACACCTTATAGTTGTTGTTTCAAATGTCCACAATGATTGGGTGTACTCTTCTGTGCGTCCTGAAAAGGACGTCAAGTGACAGGTTACAGTGGCTTTCCTCACATCCCAAGCGTGCTGATGAAGGCACCTTATTGTACAAGACTCTACACCACATGGTAGATAAGGAATGATTAAGTCAAGTTATGAGTAACTTTTCTTTTCATACATTTAAATGAGTTGTTTGTTTTCTCCAGGTCTGTAAGGAATGAGCTTCTTAGGGGAAATTTTCCTGACAGTATGAAGCTTGTACAAGTAAGGAACTATTTGTCACTACTTTCTACTGTCAATCTCACGTTGTTTTTATTACTACATTCTTCTTCTGTCAATCTCACATTGTTTTTATAACTACTTCTGTCATCTATATTGTTTTTATAACTACTTTTTTCTTCTGTTGCATAGTTTTTATAACTATTTTCTTCTGTCAATCTCACATTCTTTTTAAAACTACTTTCTTCTGTCAATCTCATTCTTTTTATAAATACTTTCTTCTGTCAATCTCACATAGTTTTTATAACTACTTTCTTCTCTCATCTCACATAGTTTTTATAACTACTTTCTTCTGTCAATCTCACAATGTTTTTATAACTACTTTCTTCTTCTGTCAATCTCACATTGTTTTTATCACTACTGTCTTCTGTCAATTTTACATTTATTTTGTAACTATTTTCTTCTTCTGTCAATTTTAATTTGTTTTTGTCACTACTTTTCCAACTCTTATATTGTTTTTATATCACTACTTTCTTCTTCTACCAATCTTCTACAAATTTCTTCCACTTTGCAGTTCTGCAGCTATCTTTCATACGGTACACCAGCTCTGATTCATGATTTCCATTTTGGCTTCCACAGTTATTTGCCAAGTTGTCTTAGGTCTTCCACCCTTCGGAGTCCATCACATGGCGATTCAGGTGATGGTATCAGGTTCTCATCTTAGGACATGGTCAATGCAATTCCAGCATCGACCTATAATGATGGTGTGCGTGTCTTCTTGATTGGTCTAGATAAGCAGTTCTCGGTTGGAGATGGTATTGGACCAGAATATTCTAAGAATTATACTTAGACAAGTTTGTGGAAAGTTTATTACGAGACGTGTTCAAATTAACCCTACCACACCTGAGGCCCTGAACCTAACTGTCCCCCATTCCTGGGCTCCAGAGCATTAAAGAGAAAAAACCAACATGATATAGAAAAATGTTAATTACATGCAAACAAGTGGTTAGAATAAGATGTAACTTGGAGACATTGTAGAAAATAGGTTTAATTTTCATCTAGCGTCAATATTCCACCTTTGTGTGCCAATCCACCCAGCAAAAGGCAAAGAATTTGTCTGAGTCATAACATTTCGAAATCCGGGAGTAAACACAACAAAGAGCCCTCATTTGTCCAATAATCCTGATAGCTGGGCTTTATACATGAGTATTCCATATAGATCCTCAGTCCAAGAAAAGCCTTCATCTCATCACTCGAGCTCTCTCTGTTTCACTTGAACAGAGTCTGGATCAACCAAATTATTAATCACCTGTTGGACTGTCATAAGCCTAGACTTACTTTTGCTTTCCTAATGAAGTGCTTGGTTCATCAGCCGCTCGTTTTATTGTCAATTTTCCGAATTTGTTCACGTTAAACCCCACAAAATCAATTCAAACATGAGGGCAGCCATTTGCAATGACTAAACACGAGGATTGACCACGATTGGTTGGTTATTTTTAGATTCTGACGCATTTTATTATGTACTACCTAAAGTACCGTAAAACCAGTCCAGCGGTATAGCGTCAGTTAAGGAAATTACCGGAAAAAGGGTACAGCGGTCTGGTAGGATTAAACTGGACCTAACTGCACCAAGTGAACATATGCATGATGCACATGATGGCGTCAATTCTGATGTAAACAACACATACGTCAAGTTGGAAAATGTTAATATCCTTCAACTCATAGTTTCTACAGCAGGTCATTGAAAACATGGGGGGTGCGATACAGAATCTGTCCAGAGTTGATCAGCGAGCGATGATTCGGTTTCTAACAGCTGAAGGATGTCAACCAGTTGACATTCATCGTAGAATGCAGGCAGTGTATGGGGACAAAAGTGTGCCGAAGACAACAGTGAAGTACTGGACAACGATGTTTAAAGAAGGGCGCGAGTTAACGAAAGATCTTCCGAGACCAGGTCAAGCGCATATTGTTGTGTCAGAAGATGCCATCGCCAAAATTCATGCAGCAATTCAGGGGGACCGTCGCCAGAGCTTACATTGGCTAGCAGAGGAATTCGCTGTTTTGCTAGAGACAGTTCAAATTGTGGTTAGCAAGAAACTGAAGTATCGGAAGGTGTATTCATAATGGGTACCTCGTTGCTGACCAACCACCATAAGGAAGAACACATGGGATGGAGTTTGAACCACTTGATGCAATACGAAGACTAGGGTGATTCGTTTATTTTACGCATAGTGGTAGGTGATGAATCGTGGTGCCACCACTTTGAGCTGAGCAGCAAAACTGCTAGCATGCAATGGAAACATCCCGATCACTGAAACTAAAAAAATTCAAGTCACACATTTCTGCTGGTAAGGTTATGCTGACAGCGTTTTGTTTTACCATGAGGGACTTTTGTTGATACATTTTAAAGGGCCTGGCGTGAACATCAATACCATCTGCTACAATGGCACACTAGACAAGCTGCATACAGCAATCAAGTATAAACTACATGTTTTTTTGCATGGTGTGATTCTGTTGCACGACAATGCGTGTCTGCATGTCGCGAACATTGTTCAGAAAGCGTTAGCACAGAAAATAAAAGGTGGGAAGAACTGCCACACCCTTTCTATAGCCCTAATATTTCTCCTTGTGACTTCCATTTGTTCGGACCCTTAAAAAAATTTCTGAAGGGACGAAGATTCGACTTCGATTTAGACGTCAATGCCTCGGTGACCAAGTGGTTCAAAAAGCAACCAGAGTCTACTCAGCGAGCGATGGAGCGTAGAAGACTGTCACTTTTACTACGAGACAACATCCGCAACACTGCCATCCGGAGTCAAACCTGCCTCAATGAGATCGTAGATACGGCGATGCTAAGAACGTAAAGGTGGGCAGGCCACGTGGTACGCATGCCTGACAATAGATAGACACGTAAGTGACGTCATGGAGGCCCTACACCTAAAATCAATGCCTCGGACATCCACCGATGAGATGAAGCCTGCAACAAAACCTTGGTCTGACCTGGTACTTAAAGGCAAAAGACAGATGAGTTTAAACAACATTTGGCGGCTACCTGGCATATGGCACATAAAATGCCTGAGTGAACACCAGGATTACCGTATAGCTCTCTGGCTAGGGCATTATTTGTAATGTGTTGCCTCAAATATGGAAATTGTGTCACCTGTTCAATGCTTTGTCCATCTATGACAACGTTTACTGTTTTGGAGTTAAAGCTAAATTAACAAGAAAAAATACAGCTCAATCATCCAAGATACAAGATCTTCTTTGCAGAGAAAGTCGTAAGGAATCTGAATTGTGAATTCTTCTGTTTACTTCTAGGAAAATCTCTAGAATTGGTAGCTGGGAAGAGGGTAGTTTCAGACAAACATAAAGACGTGAAGAGAACTGGAGAGTTAGCTCAGGACATGAGGACTTGGCTTGTATGTGTTGAAAACGTGTGCTTCATCTTCTTCTTGTCCATTTTTGTCACTCCAGCTAGAGTATAGGGGACAACCAGTTGGCTTTTTTGTCACTCCAGCTAGAGTATAGGGCACCACCAGTTGGCTTTTTTGTCACTCCAGCTAGAGTATAGGGGACAACCAGTTGGCTTTTTTGTCACTCCAGTTAGAGTATAGGGCACCACCAGTTGGCTTTTTTGTCGCTCCAGCTAGAGTATAGGGGACCACCAGTTGGCTTTTTTGTCACTCCAGCTAGAATATAGGGGACTACCAGTTGGCTAGGGTGTGCTTTTGCAGTGGTGGTTTCTGTATTTATTTTTAACGATGCACAGCTGTCTTTATTAGCCTTTTAAGCCGTGCATGGAAATGCAGTGGTCCTATTCTTACATCGCCAGTAAGAGCCCCAGGATCCACTCTGAGACATGCGCTTCATAGGAAACTGAAAATGTTTTGCTTGATTGATCTGTATGACCTCTGGAAATAATTCTTTTTTAATGATTCAGATACATTTTGTCTTTCCAGAAAATGTCAGCAGCGATAGACTTAGAACAGATATTAACGAAAGCCAGGGAGCTGTCCAGTATGTAACATATGCTTATATTTAGCAAACAGTGGTACGCATCACACCTTTTGTTTTAAGATGTTGTTTTCTTTATCATGTTATGTCTGTGTGTAGATATTATCCTAATTAGTCGCTCCTTGTAGTCTTCTGTCGTGAGGTAAAGTTTTCTACCTTGGGGTGTAGAGCCGTCTACCATGATGTAATTTTCTACCATGAGATGTAGCTGGCTTCTTTTATTTATTTTTGTTTGGAGCTTATAGAATCTCAGGATGGGGTAGCAGATCCCATGCACAACATTATCTTATGTAAACCGTAATACATGTCAAGGTAGAAGAGGAAGGACAAAGATGGAGGAACACAACAAATTCAGAATTAATTAAACTACAGATGGAGGAAGTAACAAAACAACATTCAGGATAAATAAAACCACAGATGGAGAAACAAACAAAATTCAGGATTAGGAAAACTAAACTGTGCAACTAAATAAGATTAGGCCATTCAATAGTAATGTAAGCCATTCAATGGTAATGTAGGCCATTCAATAGTAACCTAGGCCATCCAATAGTAGTGTATGCCATTCAATATTAGTGTAGGCCATTAAATAGTAGTGTAGGCCATTCAATAGTAGTGTAAGCCATTCAATAGTAGTGTAGGCCATTCAATAGTAGTGTAGGCCATTCAATAGTAGTGTAGGCCATTCAATAGTAGTGTAGGCCATTCAATAGTAGTGTAGGCCATTCAATAGTAGTGTAGGCCATTCAATAGTAGTGTAGGCCATTCAATAGTAGTGTAGGCCATTCAATAGTAATGTAGGCCATTCAATAGTAATGTAGGCCATTCAATAGTAATTGGGATCTTATTGCAGGGAAAGAAGTAAACATAAACACGCGAACATACGACTACTCTAAGGCAGATGTTAAGAGGATGAAAGAGGCAGCGAACCACATAATCTGGTTATTGTCGTAGGAACAGATGTTGAACAGAAGTGGGAGAGTTTTAAAACAGTTCTAGAAACGCTAAAAGAGGAATGTGTTCCATGTAGGTAGGTAAACCCCAAGCGTAAAAAGTGGATAACTAGATTTGTAGTGAAATGTAGAAGAGCTAAAAATAAAGCATGGAAAAAAATATACAGAGGCAGGTAAATCAAAAGAAACATATTTAAAATATTTGGACAAGCAGAACATATCTCAGAAAGCGAATAAAACAGCAAAAATAGACTTCGAAAAAAAAATTGCTCAGAGGATCAAGACTGACAGTAAAAGCTTCTTCTCTTATGTTAGAAATAAACAAAGAACGAAAGACAAAGTAGGCCCTCTCATAGACAGTACAGGGAAAATAATAAGTGAGAATAGGGAGGCTGCTAATCTGCTCAATCAGTACTTTGGCACAGTCTACACAAAAGAGGACTGCTCCAAGATCCCAGAGCCTATAGATATTTTTCAAAGAGACATGGACACAGCGGGATTAAGATCAATCTGTATTACAGAGGAAATGGCTTTTAAAAAATTGGAGGGGTTGAAAGTGAATAAATGTCCAGGTCAAGATGGTATTCATCCAAAGTTGCTGTATGAAATTAGAGACCAGCTAGCAAAACCATTGGCTATATTATGTTCTCAATCACTTACAAAAGGGATTGTTCCACGGGATTGGAAAGATGCAAGAGTGATCCCCTTATTCAAAAACGGCAAAAAATCAGATCCAGCGAATTATAGACCGGTGAGTTTAACGAGCATAGTCTGTAAATTGTTAGTCAATAATCAAAGAAAACATTGTAATGCATTTAGACAAATTTAATCTAATTAGAAATAGTCAGCATGGGTTTACTAGAGGGGGATCACGCTTAACAAATCTATTAGAATTCATGGAGGAGGTTACCAAAATGATAGATAAAAAGGGAGCCAGTGGACGTTATTTATCTAGATTTTGCAAAGGCCTTTGATAGAGTACCTCATCAAAGATTATTTCGAAAGTTATAATCACATGGAATAGGTGAGGAAGTTGCCAAATGGATTGAAAATTGGTTAACAGGAAGAAGGCAGAGGGTGGGCATAAATAAGGAGTACTCTGAGTGGTGTGAAGGGAAAAGTGATGTGCCACAGGGCTCGGTTTTGGGACCAATTTTGTTCTTGATATATATAAATGATTTGGACATAGGTATGGGATCCATGATTGCAAAATTTGCTGATGACACAAAACTATGCAGTAGTGTCTCATCTAAAGCAGAAGTGGATATATTGAGGTCGGATTTAGATAAAACTCGAGAATGGTCTGTAAGCTGGCAAATGAAGTTTAATGTAGATAAATGTACAGTCATCCACATGGGTAGATCCAATATGGAACATAATTACAGAATGGGAGAGAACAATATTAGAAAGATAGATAAGGAAAGGGACCTAGGGGTTATAATAGATCATACAGGAAAGGTGAGTGAGCAAGTTAAGGTAGCAGTGAAAAAGGCAAATACAATGTTAGGTATGATAAAGAGAAATATTAAACATAGGAGCAAGGAAGTGATAGTCAAACTGTATAAAGCATTAATTAGACCTAGATTGGAGTATTGTGTATAGGTGTGGAGTCATTATAGAGGGGATATAAACATGCTGGAAAGAATACAAAAAAGAGCGACAAAGATGATAGTGGGATTCCAGAATTACAGTTATGAGGAACGACTCAGAAAAACCGGCCTACAGTGTCTAGAAGAGGGAAGAATTCGTGGTGACTTAACCTTAGGCACGCTACATAATTAGTGACTAAATTTGACCTAATTAATTTTCTTAATTAGTCGCTGTGGTAGTCGTCTTTCAAAATTTGTAACTTTTATGTTTGTTTGTCAATAAATATGTTTTTCTGGTGTGTAGATACACAATAGCATAACGAACATGTGGGTGTTATTGTTTTTGTTGTATGTTTGTTAGTTTTTGAGATTTAAAAAGATGAAGTTGAAAATTTATGAAAATCTCGGGAAAAATTTGGACTCGACCACTAGGCCTAGTCGCTCCGATAGAAAACCATGGAAACCACAACAACGTATCGATACTGTGTTTACAATATCTACACAACTGTTAGTTTCCAATTCAAACGTAGTTCTTTCATTTAAACAAACAAAATAAACAGATCTACGCGATAAAAATCTTTCTCAACAACCTACTTCCCCTTTCGCAAAAAGTTGGCTTGCTCCAAACGGCGTATACAAAATTAAAACTGTTCAAAAGCCATTTGTAATCGCACATACGATACTTTAACCGGCAAAATATCGTGTATATATGGAGGGCGTAGTCAGCAGTAAAAAATGGCTGTCAGGAGTGACTCCGTTCAAAAAAAAAAAAATTTTTTCCGCACACCGTTTTTGCAGGCCGAGCTGGTTCAAAGAGACAGGCCATTGGAGTGCTACAGGTTAATACAGGTTTATAAGATGATCAGAGGAATCGATAAATTAGACTATAACAAGTTTTTTTTAAAATACAGCCACCTACAATAACACGAGGGCATAGCTACAAGCTGATTAAAGAGAGGTCCAGGTTAGATATTAGGAAATATTTTTTTAGTCAGAGAGTGGTGACTGCTTGGAATGCATTGCCAGGGGAGGTAGTGGAGGCAGGGACAGTTAATGCATTTAAGAATAAATTGGATGCGCATGGCATTTGGAGCAAGGTGATGTAAATGTGACTGGTTGTATACAGACTCTGCAGGGTCTTCTAGACCAGTATAAAGACGTTAAGTTTAAGTTAAGTAATGTATGCCATTCAATAGTAATGTAAAATCAGTCCTTCTGTATGCTTGTAAAACAGGAGCAGTAACTACAAACATCACATTCAGTTTGCAGGCCTTCACCAGCATATGTGGGCAACACATTCGTCATGTTAATTGAGCAGTGGTGATAGCCAACACAGGAATTGGGCATATAACACGACAACAGCCGAAATAAGCTGGAGAGTTTGGTTGCTATAAGTAGATGTGCCAGGTTGAAAGATGTGTTGATTGGGGTTTTCATAAGTAGATGTGCTAGGTCAAAAGTTGTGTTGATTGTGGTTTTCATAAGCAGATGTGCTAGGTCAAAAGTTGTGTTGATTGTGGTTTTCATAAGCAGATATCCTAGGTCAAAAGTTGTGTTGATTGGGGTTTTCATAAGTAGATGTGCTGGGTAAAAAGTTGTGGTTGTCATAAGTAGAAGCTATTAGTAGATGTGACAGGTCAAAAGTTGTGTTGATTGGGGTTTTCATAAGTAGATGTGCTGGGTAAAAAGTTGTGGTTGTCATAAGTACAAGCTATTAGTAGATGTGACAGGTCAAAACTTGTGAAGATTGAGGTTACCTTAAATGGATGTGTTGAGTCAAAAAGTTGTGAAGATTGAGGTTACCTTAAATGGATGTGTTGAGTCAAAAGTTGTGAAGATTGAGGTTACCTTAAATGGATGTGTTGAGTCAAAAGTTGTGAAGATTGAGGTTACCTTAAATGGATGTGTTGAGTCAAAAGTTGTGAAGATTGAGGTTACCTTAAATGAATGTGTTTAGTCAAAAGTTGTGAAGATTGAGGTTAATTTATGTGGATGTGTTTAGTCAAAAGTTGCACAGATCAGTGTTGCCTTAAGTCAAAAGTTGCATAGATCAGGGTTGCCTTGTCAAAAGTTGCACAGATCAGGGTTGCCTTAAGTCAAAAGTTGCACATATCAGGGTTGCCTTAAGTCAAAAGTTGCACAGATCAGGGTTGCCTTAAGTCAAAAGTTGCACAGATCAGGGTTGCCTTAAGTCAAAAGTTGCACATATCAGGGTTGCCTTAAGTCAAAAGTTGCACAGATCAGGGTTGCCTTAAGTCAAAAGTTGCACAGATCAGGGTTGCCTTAAGTGTAAGGGTCAAAAGTTACAGGCAGTTCATTCCACCTGTAACAAGTAGCAGTATACGCTAACAAAAACAACATTAAAAAAAGGTATTTTATCCAATGTATCACACATACCCGTATTGGGGAAGAAACAAAAGGCCCACTACACCATATTATCAGTGTTCTCAAGTCCCTATTCTCAAGTTCAAGTCAAGTTACAAGTTATCGTTAACATGACTCAAATCAAGCCTTCTGCTATAATGTCAAGTTCCTCCAAATCTCAAGTCTTCAATTATCAAGTATTCAGTTATCAGGTCAAGTTCCTCCAAGTCTCAGGTCTTCAATTATCAAGTATTCAGCTATAATGTCAAGTTCCTCCAAGTCTTAAGTCTTCAATTATCAAGTATTCAGTTATCAAGTCAAGTTTCTCTGTCTCTTTTATTCAGCTAGTTTTTCAAGTTATATCTAAAGTCAAGTCCCTGTGTTTCAAGTCTTTATTTATAATATTCTCTTCTTCTTCATTCATTCTCAGATCAAGGTCACGGTTTCTCTTACCAAGGACATCATAACTAATAATGTAATAATTTTATTTGGTCTCTTTTTGAAAGTCTATGAATTGTTAACACTTACATGTATTACACATTTCCCAGTGAGTTACGTTTCTATTTTTAAAAGTCGGTGCAAGTCACCTCAGCAAAAGTCACGAGCCAAGTCAAGACATTGAGAGGAAATACTCGAGTCGAGACTCAAGTTCATATCCATATGAGACTTGAGTCTTGAGTTGATCAGCTCAAAGGTTGATGACTGAATTTTGTGCTTGTTGTAAAAGTGGATTCAGTAAAGATCACTTCATAAAGAAGGTTGTGCGTCGAGCTAGCAATCTCATCATGTAAAACAATTTGCTACAGAAACTACTACTGTAGGATTGCACATTAAAGCTTTGATACAGGTGTCCTGTAGTATTCCAGTCCTTAATCCACTTAACAAACTCTCTTTTTTTTTTTTCCAGAATGAAAAAGAGCTTGTATGATTAATCATTGTACAGATGGATTCTGCTCCCTACAAAATATTTAATGTTTGAAAAAGTTGACTCTCAGGACATCCACGAATGATCAATGTTATTGTCGTGTCAATAAGAACTTCATCACTTCCTGTGAGCAGTGGATGTAGCAATTAAGGAATTAGCAATCCCGAGCCAGCAAGAATTTAAGCCTAAAACTGTCAAAGCCATTACTCTGTGGTGTCACTAATTATTTGAGAAATTTGTTCCAATAATAAAATTAGCAGAAACACATAGAAAATGAAGTTAGAAGTATACATTTTCTAAAAGTATATTGTACAGGGCGTTATATGTTATGAATTTGGTGTGTTTACACAGTGAGTGAAATTTCAACCAACTGATCACCAAAAAAACGTACAAAAATAAAGCAGATTAGAAGAAAATGTTTTAAAAAAACAATACTTATTTTTGTTTAAACAAACATATCCCTGGAAATAGAAAAGAAAGCAAAAACTAAAAATTGAATCCTGAAAAATAAGTTCTTCGTTCGTTCTCAATCTCCCGCTACCAAACCCTGAAAGGGCTTAAGTAGCGGAATGTAGTCCAGAGAACGGAATGCGTTGTGTCGTAGTTTACAGCCTGACTGCGATATTTGCACCTTTCGGTCCATCACATCCGACTTCAGCAAGCATTTTTTTAGTACCGGGTTAGCTTTTTTTCGCTCTTCGATCCCTTTTCCTTAGCCAGTCTGCCCTGCTGCAGCTTGTTATCCAGAATCACCGCGTGGAGGTGTAGAAGGGTCTTGGCAGCTCTGGTTCGCTGGCCCTGACTCTAGCAGTCAGCTATGGGTCACTGACCACTGCAGCTCATCCGCTGCTCAGCGTCTTGATCCAAAATAAGTCCTAATTCTATCAGAAAGAAGATAAAAGCCAGTTTAACTGTGTGCATTTGTTCTGTGTTGCCCATAGGTTCTTAAAAGAATTTTGACATATCCCAATAAAATGCTAGAAACACATGGAAAAAGTAAGTCAGAAGCCATAAGTGAATTTTTCTGAAAGTACATTGGGCAAGAAATCATCTGGTCAGAATTTGGGGCGATTGTCCATTATGCAAAAGACCTTGACCTTTACATAGGAAGTGTAAAAGTTATGCAACACTTCATTCCTCAACATACCCCAAAGTTTATTGTTTATATCTGTTATCTTAATGTGTATTTTTTTTTAAACTGTACGAAATATTCTTTCAGAAAATGTATAATTCTGTAGTGTTATTGTGTGAAACAAATGATTTCATTCATAACCAAAAAAGTACATTTCACCCATATCAAAAAAGAACCAAACAAATTGGTAAACCTTTTAGATTTTGTAATTAATTGTCTGTGCATTCTTAAAACGGCATCAGGGAGGCATAAATATACTTATTGTGATCTCCTCTTTGCAACCTGAAAAATGATCTTGATTCTTATATTGAATGACAATTTTTCTAATAGCTGATATAGTCAGCTGTAACACCACAGAGAGATAGGCAAAACCACACATGATACTGTTAAAGTCAAGAGTAGGTGAGCTTCTGAGAGTGTGTACAAACAGTGAGCTAGATGGGCCATCAGTGTCCATACCTTTCATCATTTTCTAAAGAGATTAAGCACCTATGAGTCTGTCCTGAGTGCAGTGACACTGGTTCTGCTGAATATACGATGGTTGCTAAGAAAGTAATTCCCTGCAATTGTTTTTTCTGAAACTATTTATTCACAATGTATGAAATTCATATGCAATATAACTGAATCTTTTCTTTAAACATGATATTTTTCTACATAATCTCTGCACACTTCTGCGGCCTTAAGCCAGTATGGAACAAAGGCATGTATACCTTTCCTGTACTAGCTCTTTTCCTGGTCAAGACCATGTTCATGTGATGTCTGTGGTCGATCGTGAGACTGAGGAACCCATCTTGCGTATATCTTCTTATATCCAGCTTCGTCTCTCCACTTCCTGACGAAACTTTAACTTTCTGAATCCTGCATCCAATGGTGCTCCGTCCTATCAGCTGCACAACTTTCATACATATCACACGTGAATGTCCGCCACTTTTTTTTTCAGACACAAAAATTCAATTACAGCTCGGTTGTTTGTAATGTGTGTCACATACAAACACCTTTTCGATGCACTACTACAACAGCACTATCAGTCAGAAGACTATGTCATTATGCATACGTAAGCAGAAAACATCAGTGTTGAAGCCTGTAAACTGTCACTTTGTCAGTGAGGGGGTGTGGATGTGGGACATTACTTTCCGAGCAACCCTCGTAGCGTAACAAACGGGCTTATTATTGACTTGGGCTTCTTCTTCTTCTTCGTACGCTGTCAGACGTCAACTTGTATTTGTTCGAAGAAAGCAGCTGTCATCCTGAGGCTGTCGACACTGCCATAGAGCTTGTCTAGTGTTGGCACTGGTGATGACCACATGTGCTTTCTCTTCTGGTCCTTGTATATTGGGCAATTTTGCAGCATATGTTCAGTGGTCATTTTCCCTGTACCACAGGTGCATTCGTCAGTGCCACCTGACTTGGGCTTAATGTGTTTCAGATAACCCAACAGGTCTCTTCTTCATCTTGTCCGTTTTCAGTCCAGCCAGAGCATGAGGCCACCAAAACAGCTGGCCTGTTTATGGAAAGCCTGCATTAAAGTATTTTGCTTGTTCTATCAGTATTGCTTTATGTAGCAAATTGCTGTCCCCATGTATAACTCTCCTTAGGCACTCTTTTATGGCATAAATGGGAGTGTGTTGAACCTGCTCTTACCTGCCCTGTCAAGTATTAAGCCCCCACGACTACTAGGGGAAGAGACCAAATGGATAGTAGAAATATGTTAATGTGAGCAATCTTCATTAGTTACCCCATACAACCATGGTTATTGTCATCAATCATCAAAACATTCTCTAGGCTACATCCAATATAACCATGGTTATTGTCATCAATCATCAAAACATTGGCTAGGCTACATCCAATATAACTGGTTATTGTCATCAATCATCAAAACATTGGCTAGGCTACATCCAATATAACCATGGTTATTGTCATCAATCATCAAAACATTGGCTAGGCTACATCCAATATAACTATGGTTATTGTCATCAATCATCAAAACATTGGCTAGGCTACATCCAATATAACCATGGTTATTGTCATCAAAACATTGGCTAGGCTACATCCAATATAACCATGGTTATTGTCATCAAAACATTGGCTAGGCTACATCCAATATAACCATGGTTATTGTCATCAATCATCAAAACATTGGCTAGGAGGATACATCCAATATAACCATGGTTATTGTCATCAAAACATTGGCTAGGAGGCTACATCCAATATAACCATGGTTATTGTCATCAATCATCAAAACATTGGCTAGGAGGCTACATCCAATATAACCATGGTTATTGTCATCAATCATCAAAACATTGGCTAAGCTACATCCGTATAACTGGTTATTAACATGAAAACGTGTGCCTAATTTCACATCCCATACAACCATGCGTATTCACATCAATCACATCAAAAGGGATTTAGCTCCGTATGGAGTACACGTCTTCAACAAATACACGACATGCCTTAAGCTCCAGCTCTGTCCACATCTTCCCAGTTTTCATTATGTGTATCTCCAGCTCCATTCTCCTTGTATATTTTGGTCCTCCTCTACTTTTCTTACCCTGGGGACTCCAGAACAAAGACTATCTGGTTATTGACAGCCTTTTGGTTATATTAGAGTCTGCTTGTAGTTTTCTTGTGTGTGTTGTGACCACATTATTTTATAATCTGTTGTTTGATCATATGGTCTTGTAGTTTTCTTGATAGCATCTGTATTATTGTTTTAGCCAGTGTTTGTATTCTTGTTTTAGTCAGTGTCTGTATTCTTGTTTTAGCCAGTGTCTGTATTTTTGTTTCAACCAGTATCTGTATTTGTGTTTCAGCCAATGTCTGTATTCTTGTTTTAGTCAGTGTCTGTATTCTTGTTTTAGTCAGTGTCTGTATTCTTGTTTTAGCCAGTGTCTGTATTCTTGTTTTAGTCAGTGTCTGTATTCTTGTTTTAGTCAGTGTCTGTATTCTTGTTTTAGTCAGTGTCTGTATTCTTGTTTTAGCCAGTGTCTGTATTCTTGTTTTAGCCAGTGTCTGTATTCTTGTTTTAGTCAGTGTCTGTATTCTTGTTTTAGCCAGTGTCTGTATTCTTCTTTGAAATACGGAACCCATCGTTTCTGTTGTTCTCAGATGTTCTCAATATTTTGCCTTCTCTATCTTTGATAGGTTTGTCTGTAAATATCTATTTGTCATTTTCTTTGTTGAATAGAGATCTCTTATTTGTCCAGTTTCTGCTGCATTCCCTCCCCCATGTGACATAATATTGCCGTTTATTTTTCTTTATGCATGTCTCAGCCTCTTTGTCTGTAGTAGCATAGTTTTTACGTGCTTCTGCTTAAGTAACTCGTGTTTAGCGGTTGTATCATTTTTTTGTAGGCTCTTAACATATTTCTCCATTTCTGTTCCATTCCTTGTCATCTGATAATCTGTTTGTAACCCAGGTTGCCTACTCCCACTTTAACATTAAAGGCTACCATTAATATTAAGATATCTTTCTCTTTCTGTGTGTTAAGGATCTCTTGCAGCTCGTTATACAATTGTTGTTTTTTTTTGGTCATCTTCAGTCTTGTTAGTTTGGACATAGCACTGAATGATCCTTAATCTAACATATTAAACTCTAGGTCGATACTAGTAGGACGTACGAAGAGTCAAAACGACTTATCAAAGCCAGATACATGACCAAATGGGAAACCGAACATACTGGTTACACCAAAAACGATGCCTATTACCAGTTGAACCGAAGAGAGCAGGTCGTTGTCTTCAGACTTCGCGCTGGCCACAATAGACTGAGGTACCACCTATTCAACAAATTGAAGATAGCTGGTACCGACGAATGCCCGTGCGGTACCGGTAAAATGACCGCTGAACATCTGCTTCAGAACTGCCCGACATACGAGGATCAGAGAGAGCAGATGTGGCCATCACCAGTGGAACTGCAAGAAAAGCTCTATGGCAGCGGGGACAGCCTCAGGATGACCGCCGCTTTTTTCGAAAAAATAATGGTTACTGTCTGACTGCGTACGAAGAAGAAGAAGAAACTCTAGGTCAGTTATCCATTTTTAATCTAGTCTCTACCGTATGACTTGTGCAGCAGCCTGGGTGACCGTCTGGAAGCTTTTGCTTGCACTGGTTTAGTTGCTGTTTAGGTGAGAATCATTGGGGCATACAAGGTCCGTCGCAACTTCAGGGTAATGTACTCAAGGAAGAGATGGTCCCAGTGTCTCTGGTTATATCTAAGTGGGTACAGATGAAGATGGGCTGAGGCCTACCTGGCTTTGCTGCAATGCTGCACGTCTCAGCAGCTCACTATGGCAATCATTGCTAATCCCCATCTACTGCTACAAGGCTACTGCTACAAGGCTACCGCTACAAGGCTACTGCTACAAGGCTACTGCTACAAGGCTACTGCTACAAGGCTACGGCTACAAGGCTACTGCTACAAGGCTACGGCTACTGCTACAAGGCTACGGCTACAAGGCTACTGCTACAAGGCTACGGCTACAAGGCTACTGCTACAAGGCTACTGCTACAAGGCTTATTTCAAGGTGCACGACCTTAGCATTATGTGGAGTTATGGTAACAACGTTTCTCCTGAAACTCTAAACTTACAGTCAAGACCAAGGCCATGGTCTACAATGCATGTGTCATCAGTACGATTCTAGATGGCAGCGAAATGTGGACTAAATATGCCAAGCAAGAGTATAGGCTCAATACCTTTCACCAATGGCACATGAGATCCGTCCTTGGGGTCTCATATAGAGACAGGGTGACAAATGTGGAAGTGCATTCTCGCACCAGTCTTCCAAGTATGAAAATTTCCTTTGCTAACAAAGACTGCGATGGCTTGGTCATGTTCGTCACATGGAAGATGGTCGCATCCCCAAAGATATTCTCTATGGACATTTGGCGTGTGGTAAAAGAACAGCTGGCCGACCACAGCTGCAGTTAAAAAATGCATGTAAGCGGGACATAAAGGCTCTGGATATGGATCTGTCATCTTTGGAAGACATAGATGCAGACCGATCCAAATGGAGATGTAACCTGAAGAGCCACCTTAGGCTGGACGAAAATAAGCTAGTGCAATAAAGAGAAGTAAAGAGACAACACCGAAAAGAAAACCAAAAATTCAGTACCGGGTAGAGAGTTACTACTCCAAGGTCACATCAACCTATAGCCAGACATGACTGAAATGGGGCTACTCCAAGGTCGCATCAACCTATAGCCAGACATGACTGAAATGGGGCTACTCCAAGGTCACATCAACCTATAGCCAGACATGACTGACAAGGGGACTACTCCAAGGTCGCATCAACCTATAGCCAGACATGACTGACAAGGGGGCTACTCCAAGGTCGCATCAACCTATAGCCAGACATGACTGAAATGGGGCTACTCCAAGGTGGCATCAACCTATAGCCTGACGTGACTAAAATGGGGCTACTCCAAGGTCGCATCAATTTATAGCCAGACATGACTGAAATGGGGCTACTCCAAGGTCGCATCAACCTATAGCCAGACATGACTGAAATGGGGCTACTCCAAGGTGGCATCAACCTATAGCCTGACGTGACTAAAATGGGGCTACTCCAAGGTCGCATCAATTTATAGCCAGACATGACTGAAATGGGGCTACTCCAAGGTCGCATCAACCTATAGCCAGACATGACTGAAATGGGGCTACTCCAAGGTTGCATCAACCTATAGCCAGACATGACTGAAATGGGGCTACTCCAAGGTCACATCAACCTATAGCCAGACATGACTGAAATGGGGCTACTCCAAGGTCGCATCAACCTATAGCCAGACATGACTGAAATGGGGCTACTCCAAGGTCGCATCAACCCATAGCCAGACATGACTGAAATGGTGCTACTAAGTTTCTCCTGACCTTCATGTTAGCATTCGCACCACTTCACTCAGTCGGTGACCATCCTTCGTACAGTGCCCCAGCTATGGTTCGTGATGTTTATTTCAGCTTCTACAGTTTTCCATTAAGTTTCTTTTTAGGTTGGCCTGTGGTTTTCTTTCTATCTGGGCACCATGAAATGTATGTCGATGCTTCTCTGCCAAGTTGTCGCAGGTCAACCGGTCTCTCTTTCGCCTTACCTCTAGGGTCCAGAGCATGGTTGTTCTTGTGATAGTATCAGTGTGTCTTCTAAGGATATGGCAAATTCAGTTATAAAATCAAACAGGTAACATGCTGTAGACATATTCTTAGTTTACTTCATTGGTGTGATGGCTCACTTTGCTGGTCCTTAATTATCTTAGAAACTAACACACACAACAAAAACAATAACACCAACAAGCTCTCTATTCATTTATGTCTCAACACATAAACACATCATATCTATAGACCAACAAATAAAAACAGTTAAAGGCTATCAAAGTCAACAACCATAGTAAAATGGGATGTGCTAAAAAATAATTTTTCTGCAGGGAAAATTAGCTCAATTTTGAATGCAGGGTGGTAGAGGTTAAAGAGGTCAACTGCAATGGTAGGGTCATTCTCAGATTGGAACAAAAAAAGGTGGGATGATCATTATATGCTATCGAGAACTGCTGAGCATGTATTGCAGAACTGTCCTATGTACACTGACCCGATGATTCTTCTTCTTTGTTCGTTCTCAATCTCCCACTACCAAACCCTGAAAGGGCTTAAGTAGCAGAATGTAGTCCAGAGAGCGGAATGCGTTGTGTCATAGTTTACAGCTTGGCTGCGATATTTGCACCTTTCGGTCCAACACATCCGACTTCAGCAAGCAATTTTTGAGTACCGGGTTTGCACTCCCTCTTCGATCCCTTCTCCTTAGCCAGTCTGCCCTGCTGCAGCCTGTTATCCTGGATCACCACGTGGAGGTGTAGAAGGGTCTTGGTAGCTTTGGTTCGCTGGCCCTGACGCTAGCAGTCAGTTATGGGTCGCTGACCGCTGCAGCATCTTGATCCTACCCAATGATTCAACACTAAACTCAAGTTGTACAGACCTAAAGAGGAACTCAGCGGTCGAGTTCATCATGGGAACCCGCGTGACAGCGTAAACATCAATGATGCGATTACAAGAAGAAGAATATGCCATCTAGTCATTTTTATCTTGTGAATTTTGTTTTGTTTATTGTGTATTTTATATATATTTTTAACTCACATTGTTATTATTTTGTTTGCCAATGTCACTTGATCTGATCCACAATTGATTTGTACAAAATATAAAGGCAGTCTTGTAGATTCTATCTCTGGGGAACGATAACCTAACTTAACGTCTTCATACTGGTTTAGATGACCCTGATGTGTTTAGACCCGTCTCTCTCAACCTGTAATCCATGGAGGAAAGCTTGAAATCATTGTCAGTCTTCAGGTAACCCATACATAAATAGTATTATATGAACAGATCAATGAACGTTGGTATAGATTATATGAACAGATCAATGAACGTTGGTATAGATTATATGAACAGACCGATGAACATCGGTATAGATTATATGAACAGATCCATGAACGTTGGTATAGATTATATGAACAGATCCATGAACGTTGGTATAGATTATATGAACAGATCAATGAACGTTGGTATAGATTATATGAACAGATCCATGAACGTTGGTATAGATTATATGAACAGATCCATGAACGTTGGTATAGATTATATGAACAGACCGATGAACATCGGTATAGATTATATGAACAGATCCATGAACGTTGGTATAGATTATATGAACAGACCGATGAACATCGGTATAGATTATATGAACAGATCCATGAACGTTGGTATAGATTATATGAACAGATCGATGAACATCGGTATAGATTATATGAACAGATCCATGAACGTTGGTATAGATTATATGAACATCGGTATAGATTATATGAACAGATCCATGAACGTTGGTATAGATTATATGAACAGATCGATGAACATCGGTATAGATTATATGAACAGATCCATGAACGTTGGTATAGATTATATGAACAGATCGATGAACATCGGTATAGATTATATGAACAGATCCATGAACGTTGGTATAGATTATATGAACATCGGTATAGATTATATGAACAGATCCATGAACGTTGGTATAGATTATATGAACAGATCGATGAACATCGGTATAGATTATATGAACAGATCCATGAACGTTGGTATAGATTATATGAACATCGGTATAGATTATATGAACAGATCCATGAACGTTGGTATGATCATCAAATATTCCTTGTCTACTAACCTTGTGTTTGATTTTTGTATTTAATCTCTATATATAAAACAGAAATTGTTTGTTTCTTATACAATTCTAAACCGTTCTACTGATCTTCTTCGTTCGTTCTCAAACTTCCACCACCAAGCCCTAAAAAGGGCTTTGTAAGTAGCAGGGTGTAGTCCAGAATCCGTTGTGTCGTAGTTTTACAGCTTGACCGCGATATTTGCACCTTTCGTTCTGACACATCCATCTTCAGCAGGAATTTTTTAGTACTGCATTAACCTTTTCTCTTCAATATCTTCTACTTAGCCAGTCTGCTTGGTTGCAGCCTCCAAGATCACCGCGTAGAAGGATCTAGACAGCTCTGACTCGCTGCTGCTCAGTGTCTTGATCCCGTTCTACTGGTCTGAACCAAATTTGATGACGATTGAACACTCCCCCTCCATCCACAGATTTCACCCCATTAGACAGAAACCTAAAATCGTGATAAGATTTTTCAATATTTGTACACAGACAGCGTAGAGAAATATGAACTTCTTCTTCGGCATTGGTCCTGAAAAGGACATGCTGTCATAATTTACAGCAAGGCTGCGATATAAGGACCTTTCAGTCGCGTAGCGCAGTGGTTAGCGCGCTGGCTTCGCATCTGAGTGGTCCTGGGTTCATTCCCCAGTTGATGCGGAAATATTTTGTCAAACCGCAATGGCCCCCGGCTCGACCTAGCCTTAAATGGGTACCAGTTCAGTCCGGGAAGTAAAACCGGCGAGGTAGAGGAGATGGCTACTGCCCTCATATAGCCGAGCCTTTGAAATGTGAGATCACTAACACCTCACACCCCTATGGCAGTAATGCTATGGGTTACTTTACTTTACTTTTACAGCCCGACACATTCAATTTCAACTGGGTTGTTTTTTGGGTACCGAGTTTGCCTTTCCACTGTGATCCCTATTCTCTAAGCCAGACTACAATGATGTAGCTTGTTTCCAGAGCCACTACTTGGAGGAGGAATAGGGTCTTGGCCAGTTCTGGTTAGCCGACCATGACGCAAGTAGCCAACTAGTCCCTGGCTGCTGTCAGCTCTTTCACTTGGCTGTGTCTTCGACCCCAAATGCGAACTGCGACCACCATGGCCCAATTCAAGATGTAGTGTGCATGCACACAACGAGGGGATTGGGCAGTTTGAAGTTAGTGAGGTGCTGGGATGATATTTGATTTGGGAAAGAGTAGATGTGCAGGTATTTTTAGCTTAGCAAAAATCGCAAAGGAGCCATGTCAGGA
This sequence comes from Ariolimax columbianus, assembly GCA_036924085.1. Lineage (NCBI taxonomy): Eukaryota > Metazoa > Mollusca > Gastropoda > Stylommatophora > Arionidae > Ariolimax > Ariolimax columbianus. The sequence continues at coordinate 20,288,004 of JAVGWX010000010.1, read as the reverse complement.
GAATAGGGAGCCTGACAAACAAGATCAATGTTGAATTTGGCCAAGAAAGTCTGAATCAGATGCAAAGAATGGGTGGATGAATTGGCATGATAGAGCTGCCAAGTTCCCGTTGTCCACAGGTCGTCATTTGCATCGAACCGCATCACGAAGTCGACGGATGACCTCCAGGTTAGTCTTTGGCAATGTTTTGACCCTGTGGTACGTACTAGTGATGCACAAGCTCATGGGAGCCAAAGAAAACAGTCAACATGACTTTGACATTGCTGCTGCGCTCACCTCGGGGATGATGAATTTCTCCATCATGATTGCAGCTTGGTTTCCACATCGCACCTAAACTTCCACGACTCATCACCAGTGATAACAGTGTTCAGGAAGTCGGGGTCGCCATCTCCGGAGTCCAGTGTGACTTCCAGGCGAAGTTGCTTTTGCTCCATCGTTAGAAACTTCGGCACAAATTTTGCTGACACTCTGCATAGCCAAATCCTCGCTAAAAATGGGATGTACTGAACCAATGCTTATCCCCACCTCATTCACAAGTTCTCGGATGGTGACACGACGCTTCTGTAAGATTAAGGTCAGTACTTGGTCAATTACTTTGTCATCTCAGCTTGTTGAGGGCCTACCGGTACATCATTCGCTCTCTACTGATATGCGCCCATCTTTGAAGTGCTTGTACCACTCCTTGTGTTGCGCTCATGGCAATGTGCCCGAAAGCTTGTTGAATCTTCTTAATGGTTTCCACTTGGGTATTGCCTTGCTTTTGGCAAAACTTGATGCAACACCACTACTCAATTCTTTCTGTCTTTTCATGTTGAATGAAAACCCCAGCGTACGAAGAAGTGTTCACTACACTCAACACTGACTGCCAGAGACTGACGCAATCTGTGGGCTGGGAAAAAATTCGTGCATGTGCATGGCGGTCCCCTTTACCCTGCTGACGAACAACAACACCCATGCTTCATTTGTTTCTGTGGAAAAAATTAAAGTAGGGATTTTTTTTTGTTGCCCTATTTCTTTATTCTCCAAGGCGTTTGTAGTTGTACTGTTTTTATTGTGCACCTTTTGGCCCAGTGCATTCGACTTCGTCATTCATTTTATGTAAGGGTCTGATTCCCCCTGCATTTTCTAAGGGTTTGCTTCCCCAGGGTAATAGGATGCGGGAGCGAACTCAGCACCTTCGGATTGTGAGCCGTGTCACTTAACCACTAGCCCACGCCATAGGAATGATCACACGGATGACTATACAGGATTGATCACTCAGCCCACAACTGATTTACCGGATTGATCACTCAGCCCACAACTGATATATAGGATTGATCACTCAACCCACAACTGATTTACCGGATTTATCACTCAGCCCACAACTGATATATAGGACTGATCACTCAGCCCACAACTGATATACAGGACTGATCACTCAGCCCACAACTGACACACAGAACTGATCACTCAGCCCACAACTGATATATAGGACTGATCACTCAGCCCACAACTGATCACTCAGCCCACAACTGACACACAGAACTGATCACTCAGCCCACAACTGATATATAGGACTGATCACTCAGCCCACAACTGATATATAGGACTGATCACTCAGCACACAACTGATACAGGACTGATCACTCAGCTCACAACTGATATATATAGGACTGATCACTCAGCCCACAACTGACACACAGAACTGATCACTCAGCCCACAACTGATACAGGACTGATCACTCAGCCCACAACTGATATATGGGACTGATCACTCAGCCCACAACTGATCAGTCTTAGCCCATAACTGCCAGCTCAGTTTAAGAGAAATAACAGATCTGTGTTTTTATTCAATCATAATCACTTGTTTATGTTGGATCTCTACTTGTGCATTGGACAGGAAGGAATGAGTGTGTTCACCTTTATTGAAATCATTCTAACATGTAGTACTTATCTAAATATGCTTACAGTTTGTGGCTTTTTGTGCTGTTGTTAATGTATTTCATATTGCAGACCCATCAGTGCTGAGGTTTTATTGGAATGAAATTAGTTGTACACATATCTTGCTGTTGAGTATAAAAGTCTAGATAGTCCAGCAAAGCAACTTTCTTATGAGATACAACTCTGATATCAAACAACTACTGCATTACATGTGGACAAGGAACAGTCAAAAACTGGATAAAATCCCACATAAATATATGTGCTGAAGATGGATGCATTAGACCCTTAGGCACAGAACACAGTGAAATGCAGCCCACCTCATAAAGACAGACAACAAAATTAATCAAAGCTGTGGCAATAGCGGAGGTCAAAAGTTGATAACACCAGAACAAAGCTTAATCAACATTATGGCCACAATAATGACACACATGACATTGTTAGAGCCATGATATGGATGGCAAGAGAATGAAGAAGCACATTGCAGAAATCAACGACCTAGCATTTCTTTGTTTCAATCACAATTTGCTGTCGTAGATCTGGGATTTTGTTTTAGCATTTTGTTTCTGAATTGCATTTTTTGTGTAATATTTTTGCTCATTAAATTGTACAGGGTATGATTAAAAAAATGAAGACATATCAGAATGATTTTCAAAGTGCTGCTGGAAAAAATGAGTGAATGTTTTTTTTCATACTATGTTGAGATCTTTGGTTGTGCGAGTGATTTTTTTAGAAGGATCTGTGTGAAAATAGGGCCACTGCTATACTGACAGTATGCCATGAAAGGTGACTGGGTGTAGTTCAGCACGTTTATAGAATTAGTCTCTGTGTGTGGCAGAGATTAGAATTGGGCTACTACAAGAAAGAAAACCAAAAACTTGATAGAGTTACTACTCCAAGGTCCCACCTATAGTCAGTCATAACTGAAAGGGACTCCCATTACTATATGTTCTATGTATATCTGGGTGCAAAATGTCAGCATAAATTTACAGTGGGTGGTGAGGAAATAGATCAGGTCACACGTTTTGAATATCTGGGCTCCAGAATTGACAAAAATGGCGACTGCTCGAAAGAAATCAGAAGAAGACTAGCCATGGCAATGCAGAGACTGAACAGCCTGAAGAAATTATGGCAGAGCACCAACAAAATGATAAAAGTAACAGTATTGAGAGTGTTTTTCCTACGGTACCTAATGGCTGCGAATCATGGACGATTACCAAAACTTCCAGACAAAGAATCGAATCCTTCAAGTCAAAATGTTTGGTCACATCAAGAGACACAATGGTCTCGAGAGAACAGTGATGGAAGGTATGGTGCCAGGCAAAAGAGGAAGGGATAGACCAAGAAGACGATGGCACCAAGATATCCAGGAATGCCTGGGTATGACTGTGGCAGAGGCTGGAGTTTTGGCAAGGGAACGAGTTTCTTTCAGACAGACTGTGATGGGAGCGACGTTCTATAAAGGACATGCTACATGATGATAATATCTGGGTGCATTTTTAAAATCACTTTTGATATGTCTAACAGGCTTGTCATTAGGAGATTTGCTTTTATCTGTACAAAGTCTGGCATGGAGAGGGCTAGTTGTTTTGCTTTCTGAAGCATCTGCATCACCCATATCCTGCCAAAATTTTATTCACTGGATGATTTGGCATTTTTCTGGCAGTTGTAGTTCTCTGTCAGTCATGAGTTGTAGCTTTGTTATTTTTCTCTATTATCATAATGGTGTTGATTTCATAGGTTCTGTAATAATTCTTTCTGCCTGGTTTTGAATTACGACTTAAAAAAAAATTAAGTTGGATTTCAAAGCCACCCAGTCTCCCATTCTATGTTCTTAAGTTGGTCTAACATTTTCTATGTAGAGCAATTTTAGTATTTGGTGGCCTGCGCCATGTACATCTCTCACTATTTCATTGTAATCATTCACTGATTAGCTCTTTGTCTATGCTTTTCAGTTTGATTTGTCCATGTCAGTCTGCTTTCCAATTTTATTCCTAGATATGTTGGGTTATTTTCTTCTGGTAGTTCATGTCCATTTAGTTTGAGTAATTTTGTTTGTCTTATTTGAAAGTGTCAATATTGTGTGTTTTGTGTTCTATATTAAGGCCATTTCTGAGTCTACTGATCTAATCTTTATAGGTTCTTAGTGAACCTGTACTTTTACTGGGGCAGATGCCCCTGCACAGGTCCCAGCTCTGGTATGAGTTGGATGTAGCCGGGAGAAGGATTTCCTGCTTAGCGGGCTAGGCTTGAGCAGCTTAATGCTCCACTGCATTGGGACAATCGCTTATCGAGGGTGGTTAACCGATGTGCAAGCTCATCTCAATAGACTTGAACACTAGAGCAAAGTAGACTAACAGCCTACTAGCAGTACTAGCAGATTGTATGGCTTATGTGACCTTGTACTTTTCTGTCATATCGTCCCTCCTCCTCCTTCCCCCCCCCCCCCCATATTTGATTAGTGTGTTTTTTTCTTTATCCCACACTCCGCAAAGACACTTTTCATTTCTGCGCAGACTGCCAGCAGTTTGTTTTCCCGGAAAGCATCTTCAATCTCTTATGTGACATGAGTTATCTTATGCCAGCTTGTTGTGGTATGGGCCAGTATTGACGAAAACTGCTTGTGGTATGGACCAGTTTTGACATCTACTTGTGGTATGGACCAGTTTTGACATCATCTACTTGTGGTATGGACCAGTTTTGACAACATCTATTTGTTGTATGGACTAGTTTTGACATCTACTTGTGGTATGGACCAGTTTTGACAACATCTATTTGTTGTATGGACTAGTTTTGATGACATCTACTTGTGGTATGGATCAGTTTTGACAACATCTACTTGTGGTATGGACTAGTTTTCATGACATCTACTTGTGGTATGGGTTAGTATTGACAATAACTACTTGTGGTATGGACCAGTTTTGATGACACCTACTTGTGGTATGGACCAGTTTTGATGACACCTACTTGTGGTATGGACCAGTTTTGATGACAACTGCTTGCGGTATGATCCAACTATTACTCACTATGTGCATCTGTTATTTACGTGTCTTTAAATCAGTTTGCCTGTGCAGCTAAGCAAGCTGATGGGGCTGTAACTGTCAGCCTTTGTTATGTCTTTACTGTGTTTTAATACAGGAATCAAGGTTGCTTCCTTCTACATTTGTGGCACTGTCCCTTCTTTTCCAGCGTACATGTGATTGGTTTTTTTTTACTTTTGGGTGCAATGTTGTTTTAACATTTCATCCTTTCCTGTACTTTTAGTTGCCTTAGTGCCTCTTCTAATTCATACTGGGTAAATGTTGCCACCATGTGCTCCTCTGAAACAATTGGCATTTGTTTGCCCATAGATTGTATCTCTTTTTTCTTATCACACTTTCCTTTTGCTGTTATGTTTGTTTTGCTAATCATGCTGTATTTTCAGTGAATATATCAGCTGTAGGAAGTAACAATTGCAAAGTAAAGAGCCTTCATCTACTTGTCTGTCTGAATACCAAGTACTCGTATATTAGCTACATGCTTACCTGTTTCCAGATTTCTTCTAGTGTGGTATTTGTTTTTTATAATTTCATCGTTCAGTGACTTTGCAAGTTCCCTAGTGTTGTACCCTTTTTTTTTTTTTATCTGTGTTGAGCCGTTTCCAACCATTTCTTGTTGATTTATTCATAGGCCTTCTTTAGTTGGATATCACATGCCAGAATTAAGTGTATTTCTGTTCAATAACCTTTCCTATGATTTCTTCCACTTTATTTTTTTTACTGTGTACTGGTATGCTTTGACTACTTCTATGTTATAATTATATAAATTATTTCTCTTTCTAAAGAAATGTTGTGGAGGTTTATAATTGAGATTAACATCCAATTTATTTGGTTTGTGATTGCTTTCTCCCAGTTTTTGTATTTGTATTAGATCTTCTGTTGTAAAGACTAGATCTGATTGAATGTTTCCACCACCTTGAATAAAAGGTTCTCTGATCTTTTGCCTGGTTAATTAGTTTCCTCAACATCCTCTCCTTAGGTATCTTGTGTCTTTGTACCCGGTTATGAAACAAAAGAGGCACTCGAAATGTGGTTATACAGAAGAATGTGTCACATTGAGTGGGAAGAGAAACAAACAAAAAGTGATGTCCTAATGAAAGTACGCATGGGTAGAGAACTTTTGACAGGACAATAAAATCAGGCACTTCAAACATTGTGGTCATATAAAAATACACAATACTTTATTGAAAACAAAACTGAAGATCGACAGACATTGCCAAAAGTGAGAGAGAAACATCAAGAGATGTACTGTTGTCAGTCTAGCAGAGCGTACTGTCAAGACAGAGGATATTAGAGGTTCATTGCAGTGACAGCACTTGAATTGAACCCACACCTTTCCAAATGACTGTAAAAAGTCTCCAATTATAATAGAGGATCTCTAGTACTTCAACTGTTTCCAACTCCACGGGTCCTGTGTGGGTAGTATGTTATACTTTGATGGTTTTCTTGTCCTACCACAATGTCTGCTCCTTCTATCTCTATGTGTCCTCTTGTTTGAATTTGTAATTCTTTAGCTGGCAGCAGGTTGTGTATTAGCATTAAGACCTCTATTGTGTCCATCCATATCCACCCATTAAGTCTGATATCTTCTCATTTGGTACATCTTCTTCTTCTTCGATCATTCTCCCAAGCCCTGAACAGAGTTTTGCAAGTAGCAGGATGTAGTCCGGAGAACGGCATGTGTTGTGTCGCTAGTTTAGTTTACCTGCGATATTTGCACCTTTCGGTCCGACACATCCTTCTTCGGCAGGGTACATGTTCTATTTGTTAAGTCTCTTAGATTAAGCTACACTCAGCATGGAGTCTTGGGGCATACATCTGATGCACTACTCCTGGATTCCACTGAAGGATGTTTAGCAGGAGAGGTTAAGCAGCGTGGTCAAGTCCATCTGGGGTAGAATACCCAGTAGTTTCTGATAGGGATCAATCTGCGGCATAGAGTAGAACCACAGCCACACTGACAGAATGTCATTAAAGAGGTTAACTGGGGGAGTCGAGCCCCTCAGGGTAGAATACCCAGTAGTTTCTGATAGGGATCAATCTGTGGCATTAGAGTAGAACCACAGCCACACTGACAGAATGTCATTAAAGAGGTTAACTGAGGGAGTCGAGCTTCTCAGGGTAGAATACCCAGTAGTTTCTGATAGGGATCAATCTGTGGCATAGAGTAGAACCACAGCCACACTGACAGAATGTCATTAAAGAGGTTAACTGAGGGAGTCGAGCCCCTCAGGGTAGAATACCCAATGATTTCCTATAGGGTTTTGTGTGTGACAGGGATAAGGATAAGACCACTGTCACACTGGGTTTATATTGTTAGGTGATTAACAGCGCAGTCCCATCTTTCTATGACAGAACACTGACAAGAGATAGGAATAGCATCACTGCCACACAGAGCATGTCACAAGATTTGACTAATGCATTCCCTCTTATGTAGAAGACTCTCCAGCATATGGGACTGTAAAACCAGTATTTCCCACTGACAAAGATGTCTGCTAAATGTATAGCTGCCTTCTGGTTTGAAAGAAAACACTGTATATGCGATACAGGAATAAAAGTATTCCTGTAGATCAGAAAAAGAAAGCACAACAACAAACTCATTCTGTACATTAGCTACATGAAATATTTAATCATAACACACACAAAAAATCATCACAGACAAGTTATCAACTATTCAACCCAGTTACGAAGAGACTATGCTGGCAGCTTAACATTCTAACATCAAAGAAATGAATATATTATTACCCTATTCTTCTAAGACCCTTGGTCAAAGAAAGTTAGTGACAATTACACTTGATGGTATCAATGACGACAGGAACAAACTTTTCACTTCATCTCGTCAGTGACCATCATGATTAAGGGCAGCAACAAACTCTTTTCACTTCAACTGGCCAGTGACCGTAATTGAGGGCAGGAACAAACTCTTTTCACTTCACCTGGTCAGTACCATCATGATTAAGGGCAGCAACAAACTCTTTTCACTTCAACTGGTCAGTGACCGTAATTGAGGGCAGGAACAAACTCTTTTCACTTCACCTCGTCAGTGACCATCATGATTAAGGGCAGCAACAAACTCTTTTCACTTCAACTGGTCAGTGACCGTAATTGAGGGCAGGAACAAACTCTTTTCACTTCATCTCGTCAGTGATCATCATGATTAAGGGCAGCAACAAACTCTTTTCACTTCAACTGGCCAGTGACCGTAATTGAGGGCAGGAACAAACTCTTTTCACTTCACCTGGTCAGTACCATCATGATTAAGGGCAGCAACAAAATATTTTCACTTCGCCTGGTCAGTGACCACACTTAGCATCATTGAGAACAGCAACAAATTCGATTCTGGTTCATGATCAATTCTGCTTCTATGGTGCTTCACCTAGTTGTCTTTGACTTTCCCTCTGGAGTCTACAGCAGCGGTTCTGATGATGCATCAGGTTCTCTTATTAGGCCAAGGAAAATCCAATTCCAGCATCAACCAATGGTGTGCATATCTTAATGGATGTTCTTGACAAGCAGTTCTTGGTTGGTGATAACATTTGTTAAGTGTTTATGTAGAAAGATTTACTTTTCTGTTACTCTCCAGCACTCAACGCCATACGCAAGTACAAAAAGTACACAACTCTTGTATAGTCTTAGCCTGGTCTTTGTACCATACTGCCAAGGTTTGCAGATGGTTTAACACTATAACCACTGAAGTGAAAAAAACATGCTCTGTACCCTGAGATGAATAAATAAAACTGGCGGTTAACAGATGTGTACGAATCGCATGTCAATTTGAATACAATTAAATGTACTGTTTAAGTTAAGGAGCTAAAAAATAATAACTAGCAATGTGTGGCACTTAATGTGTTACGCTGACTTTATAACAAATAGTATTTACCCCAAACACCAAAATTTGTCTAACTAAACAAAAACACCAAAGTCATAAATACATCAATGGTTTACTCTGCTTTAATACTTGAGTAAATAGGATTGAAAGAAAAGACCTGATCGGAAGGCAACATTTCTGTTGACATGTCATTCACTTTCAGGCTCATTGAGAGCAAGATGCATATAATCTCCACAGCTGTGATTCTTATTTTCCCTCTGCCTGTACTGTCTCCTCTTCCCCCCCAAAATAACAATAAATAAATATTTGTCTTTTGCCTGTAGAAACCATAAGCGGCAAATAAAAGATTTCTGTGCCCATTGGTAGAAGAGGAATGACAAAGTTGGACTTGTAGTTAGGAACTGCAGCACAACAAAGATAACATCAATTAACCTGTCCTCACAAAAGCAGAGACATAGTACAATAAACTTCCAAACAGTTCATCCCATGTGATATGATATGCAACAATGGAATTTCTACAACATTCAAAAAAACATTCACTCTATAAGAGCACTATTTCAAATATACAACATACCCCCGCTGATCCATCACTGATTTTTTTCCTTCCCATCCATGGCCTTGATATTTAAATAGGTCATACTAGAAGTTTTCGTCATCGCCCCAAATATCAGACAAATTGATACTCCACGGTATCATTTCTTTCTTAAAACCAAAATATTTAAAGGTGCATTTAGTTCAATGACTGCAGTTTTGTATATTTAGCTTTCGGATGCAATTGTAAGTCATGTGCAATATTTATGTTATTCTGTGGCCAAAATACATTTGCAAATTTCTACATTCATTGATTTTCGCTAGTGTCTGGTCAGTACTCTGATGAATAAGTGAGGGTCTGCTATACATACATATTTAATAAATTATCTTTTTGTAAATCTATAAACAAATTTCATTTTACATTTTACAGAAATAATAAAACCAATTTGCTACAGTGACCTGAAAGGTGAACAAAGAATAGTTAGACTATAACCTGCCGGACACATCAAAGGCAATTACGGAAGGTTGAGCATGGCAGGCCAGCTACCTCATCCTGTAGAAATGATATGTCACAAGAAAAATAAAACACCTACACCCCATGGTAGTAGAGGAGGAACTAAGTTGTCAAATTCAAAGACACACAAATTGGATTATCTATCACATGATGAAATTATATATTCATTGACTGAATCCTTCTAGTTTCCCTTGAAACATAGAATTCCAACAGATGGATCTCTACCAGTTTATAAACTGCACCATCTGTTACAAGAAAAGCAACTATGTCAAGCTATAAGTAACTTCTTTTCTCTCGCTTATATTAGCTTTCATTCCAAAATGCAGGTCTGTAAAGAGCTTCCCCGATAGGATGATTGTACCAGTAAGAAACTTGTTCTTTACTTGCTTCTGCGTTGTTTTGTCACATCATTGCATTGTTTCTGTTAGTACTTCCTTGTTCTTCTACACACTTGATCTGTCTGGTAGAGGGTTAATATTGTACAAAAATCATAACGCCCAGACCTGAGATAGTCATCTACAGTTTCACATTCTCATGCAACTTGACATCAATGGCAAACAGGACATCTAAAATGGCCTGTGTAGTCTTGCTTTTATTGGTTTTCAGCATGACATCTATTTCCTTGATTCTCTGCTGTGTTTGTACCTGGATCTGGGCTTCACTGTCACTCTTTTTGCCCAGCATCTGTAGAAAAATATCAGAACAGTTTTTCTTTTTGTCTACATGAAATATATTTTGTTTAAATGTTTCATTTTTCCCAACATCTGTAGAAATTATAAAAGAAAGGTTGTTTTCATTTTCTTCATCACCATCAGAAAATACGATGCTAAGTTCATGTGTCAGGTGCAATATACTGACAAAGACCCCATCACATGTGTTATAGCAGCCTGAGAAGCCTAGCACTGCACAACAGTCAGCAGACCAACGCACTCCTCCTTCAGAGCACTTCTGGATGTAAGACGAGCCTTAATAACTTGCTACCAGTGAACATCTGTCAGCTCATCTTGAGTGGCTTCAGAGAACAATCTTGTTCACCACCAAAGACTAACAAAGATAGTAGTCAGTTCTTGACTGCCTAAATTGCCACACCGCTTCTCATGCAGGGATGCACTTGCTTTTCTTTTCATCAGTGAATATTGTGCAGGACTTCAAGTCTTCGGCTGTCGACCACAAGATTTGAAAGAACCATCACCACACATTCGCTTGAGTGGGACAGGGGAAGAGAAAATACATCTAGTTGCCTTACAAGCATATCATAACAGGCAACTAAAGAAAGTTGTGGAGGGGACAAGCAATATCAAGCTAACGAATTGCCACAGAAACCACCACTGCAAGAGTGAACGTAAGCATTCTGTAGAAGACTTCAAGTAAAGAGGCCATGGTTGTGGTCGCTCTATTATTCATGTGGCCTGAAAGAAATACAAGAAACAAATTCGCACACACAAAACCCACCTCACACCCCCAGATAAAAACTTCTAACCCTTTGTTCTTTCTCGACTCCACATTACTAGCTTGATGGCCTCTCCACAGCAGGGACTGTACTGCTGCGCGTCCCTTGTATTGTTTAGTGTTTTCTCTCTCTACTCTACATTTAGGTAATAATCTTATTGCAAATATTGTTCTATTCTCTTTTAGTGTTTTCTCTCTCTACTCCACATTTAGGTAATAATCTTATTGCAAATATTGAACATATTGTTCTATTCTTTTTTTAGTGTTTTCTCTCTCTACTTCACACTTATGTTTTGTTGCTAACCTCTTGTTCTAGTTTCTTGTAGTGCGTTTCCTTCTCTGCCTTGTACTTATTGATTTCTGCATCTGCTTCTTTCTTGGCAGTCTTCAGTTTCTGTGCCTTGCCTTGAAATAGAAGCAAAATAATAAGTAATTAAAAAGAACAAGAGACAGAGAAAACAGTAGTCAACAATTTTTAGAAAGAACAATCATAACACATGAGGCTTCACAGATAGAAATTCCAAACCAGACTTCCACAACAGAAAAAAAAATTGTCATTTAAAGTTCAGTGTGAAATAAAATCTCTATATGGATGACCCGTTCCTCAGTGTAGCAGCAGATCCCAACTTCGTCACCAGTGGACCTTGTCTTGGGCCACGGAAGTCCAGTGCGTAGTAAGTGTTCCTCTAGAGGTATCTCGGATGTTGCAGAATACAGCAAGGGAGTTGACGAACGCATTAGAGGTCTTCCTCGCTGTCTCTTCTTACCTCGAGGGTTCCAGACTGCTGTTGCTGTGCTCCATCGACCATCATTTTGTCGCAACAAGTGACCTGCCCATCTATGTTTTGCCCTGTCTATAAGGATTACCACATCCTTCACAGGGACAATCATCGTATATCAGAATTGTGGAGACCTTGTATACGTTGGTTCCAGAGAGTGAATTCGACAAAGCGTCTCTCAAGGGAGGCCTGGGTAACTCAATTTGTCCTCTAGTGATTTTGCCAGTGTCCACATCTCAACACCACAGCACATCGCAGGGAGTAGTGTAATTGAAGAGGGAGGCTTGTAGGTCCTGGTCATAACAACCATCCAGGACCGTGTTAATAGACGAGAAGGCTGCCCAACCCGCGTGGCGACGTCTTGTCAGTTTAGGCCCCAAGTTATTCTCCATATTGAGAAGATGTCCAAGATAAATGTACTCATTGACATTCTTTAATCGTACCTGGCCAAGGAAGACTGGGACATAAGTGCCAAAGCGATTGTGCAACACTTTGGTTTTCGAAACATTCATCTCCAGACCAGCTTTCTTTAAATAAAATCTTACAGCTGCTAAATTGAAATCTGGTTAAATTAATTTAAGTTTTACAGATTTTGTTCTTTGGAGAACAGTCGCGTAAATGCATTTTGTGGAATCTTTAGCGCGCACATTATGTACGTTATTATTGCAATGTAGAGGTACAATGCACAAAATGTTCATGACTTACTTTTTCTAGTCCCTAGTGAAGGCCTACCCAGTGTCTGCTATGTTTTATCTTTAATAAAGCACTGTTTTGCTACGTGCCCCTAGTTACTTGAATATTTTAGTAAAGCAGTTTTGAATTTATCTTGTCACTGCTCAGACTCAACTGTGACTCAAAATCCTGGTATTCAATCAGGCACATGTGTCTGATGCCAGGTAGCCAAATGTTGAGTAAACTCATGTTGCTCTTTTGTCTTGGTGTACCATGTTGGGCCCAGAGCCTCTATTATGCCATCTCTCCATCTCATCCTCGGTCGCCCGCGAGGGCGACTAAATTTGTATGGTCACCACGACGTCACTGCGCGTCCATCTGCGTTGTGGATTTGGTCTCGAATGGAAATCTTCAATGTTCTTCACCACCCCATCGCTAGTTGGGTCTATCTGCATCAACTTTCCGTATGTTCCACATCTCGCAGCCATATACCATGACTGGAATAACCACACTGTAGAAGGTGTGAGCCTAGCGTTGACATTTCACTTCTATTGCAGTATGGGTTTAATACATTTGAAGCTGAGCCAGTCAGCTGTTATTCTTCGTGAGATCTCGTGATTTATTAAATGGAGTTTGTAATCTCTTGGCCCAAGTCAACTGTGACAAACTTGTTAATTCATTAACTATAGTTGGCCTTCATGCAGCACCAAAAGCATTTATATACTCTTGCAGTACTCATTTCTGCAGTCTTTGTTTTTCATGCGGTTGTCAGACCTATACATAACCCTCATTGGTCTCCTTTGATGACATGCCAGATAGGGTGTTATTTACTTTCCAATAATGGGCACATTGTTGTTGATTGAAGGAATGTCCACAATGAGTAGATTGACCATTTTGTGCGGTCTAAAAAGGATGTTCGGGGGCAGTTTGTTGTAGCTTTCCTGACATCCCAAGCGTGCAGATGAAGATGGACCAGGTCCTCCAGGTGTTGTGCTATGCTTGGCTTCATCTGCGTGTCACTCACTACTACGTGGATCACGTCGATCCCTCTTCTCGTTAGCCAGGATGCCATGAAAACAGTCCGTTTCCAGAAAACGCTCTGGGTGTTTTGGCCAGTATATTTTGCCTTACCCTGGCTAACATGTCTGGTCAGTATGTTGTGCCTGACCAGACGTCAGTCTTCCTCCCCAATGGGTATGTTAAAAATGGTAGTGCCATACCAAACTTCCATTAGTGATTAACTGATAATTGTACCGGGTCTCAACTTTTACTGAGGGGGTTGACCTTTCCTTATCACCTTGTCTTGCCTATCTGTAAGCCATGTTGAAATTTATAGGGAGACTAGACAGTCCTGACAGGGAAGCATACTTAACAGCATTATACAGACTTTCAAACAGCTTTGCCACACGCTATTGTTAAGCAGCCAATAGCAAAGAAAGACTCGACCAAAAACATGACACCCATGCAGGTTGTGTATGAACTGATCATATAGAATAGTATGACACCTGCAGTTGTAAAGCAAGGATGTTCAGTAAGGATATCACAGAAAATACAGCCATATTTTCCTTCGTTGATTAATCCCCCTCTCTTTACCTAGCTCATGTATGATTCCATTAAAACCAGTTGTGTATCGCAGAGGTCACATCCTAGGCAGTTCTGGCTAATGTACATGAGTGAATTGAGAGAAATTCTGCTCAAGGGAACATTCATGCTCACTATACAAAAACTAAGGTAGGAAAGGCAGACAAGTCACCAAGATAAAAGTAATAAATCCTGAAATGGAACAACAAGCAAAGTTCATCACACACTAGTCTAGTGACTAGTGGCATTGCAATTATAATCAGCCACTAGAAAAGCTCAGATAGACTTCCTGTAAAGGCACTAGCTGCATCTAAAATGTATGCTTTACATTGGAGCAAAAAGGTGAATGATAAAATATTTGGCAGACAAAATAAATTATCTGAAGAGATTAAGTAAAGTCATAGACTGACTTGTAGTAGTTGGAAGAACTGATCATTAATGAACGTAGGTATAATTCATCAAAGGTTCAATAAACAAACCCAAAAAGAATAGAATAAAGAGATTTCTTGATAATTTAAATGTTGCGAGTATCAAAAGTCCACTAGGTCAGAAATCTATTGGCACTGCACAGTTCGGCATTTGTACAAGCCAAAATTCTGTTGAGCGTGAGATATTCTTGGTTTTGTTATACCTCACTAGTATATATCATGACATTACAGTATTACACATTCTCAGGTCATAAAGCCTAGCTGGGATTTAAAGAAAGATCTATAATAAACACTGCAAATAGACTTAGTCTACTTGTACTCTTAAAGAGGCAGATGCCCCTGTGCAGGTCCTAGCTTTGGCATGAGCTGGATGTAGCCGGGAGAAGGATTTTCTGCTTAGTGGGCTAGGCTTGAGCAACTTATTACTCTGCTGCATTGGGACAAACACAAATGCTGTGGAGGGTGGTTAATCAATGTGCGAGTCCAACTTAATAGACTCAAACACTAGAGCGAAGTAGACCCACAGCCTGTTAGGCATCATCTATGCTGCTCTTAACAAACCAGCTAACCATAGCCAGTGTTATGCCATGTCAAACAGTCGCCTATTACAACATTCTCTCTGGTGGGGCAGTGGTACTATTCTTGTCCTTGTCATACACGAAGACCCCAAGCGGAATACTTAGAACCCGAAATGGAAGAACATGTTTTCCAAATGTTCCAGATCAATGAGAGGAGCAGAATGAAAGCATATCCCATAACAACCCATTTTGTATAATAATATGGTATATTACCTGTAAAAGAGAGAAGTCATAACCTGTAAAAGAAAAAAGCCGGAGACAAACTGCCAAGTTTATGAGAAAAATGAAGGTCAGTCGTCATAGGGATAAGATATATCTTTTCAAATAAGATATATCTCCACGAGAAAAGCCTGAAACAGACCATAATCATATGAATTAAATTATGTGCCTATTTGAGGGATGAACTGTAAAGTTATGTGAGAATCTCAATCTGGAGACAAAACTCAAATTTATGAACTGAATCAGGGCTGAAGATGCAACACATTGAATAATCTGAGTGGATGTGCTGACAACAGCGACTATTGGAACAAGCTGCAGTAGTGTAGCTGTGGTTTGGCTAAGAGAGTCTGAATAGGGATTGCAGCAGTCAGTGCCATCACATGATCTAGTGATGTAGTGGGAAGCCAACCTAGTTACTACCTACTACTAGTAGTAGTAGTACCCAAAAAAAGCCAATTAAAACCTGATTTGTTGGACCAAAAAGCGCAGATATCACATCCTCCCTGTAGACTACGAAAAAACGTCCTTCAAGACGATCGCTGAAAAAGATTGAAGAAAAAAAGATTGACTTGTTGAGTTTTCAATTGTCCTCTCACTGATGATTCAATTGTGGTTTGTCCTACTGTGGTTATTTGCCAGCAAATGCGAAAAAGAAATATAATATATCGAGACCGGAAGAAGAATCAGACCAAAAGTTGTGCATGGATGAAAAGATATTCAATCATGTGCGGAAATTATCGCCTGAGATTTGGCCTTGGCTTATGATGGCCATCATCCATCAATGAATTTCTTAGTAGTTTCACAAATTTTGAAACAACACGTCATTGATACATACGTTTTCTTGCTTCAACGACCTTCTCTGTTGCTTTCTTTTCAGCAATTAAAAGCTGTTGAATTCCTTCTGTCTTCTGTGCCATTGTTAGTGTTTATTAAATTAATTTCTTCAACAAAAATGACGATAGACCAACTTTGGAAGATATCTCTCAGGAAAGTACCTGCCGGAAGTTGTGACTGTCACGAGGGTGGATGATGGTAATTAATTATGAACCCATATGTGCCAAATGGGCGGCTTTGTCGCTAGTTTTTCTGTGAATATTTAGCGACTAGATTGAACGTGATTTGCTTCAGTTTACTTGCATATGTGTTACAGACCAATAGTAACGCTATAACGCTGTAAGAACATCGTAAGAGGCCATCAATGAAGGATTTCATGTGGATCGAAAAAAGAGTGAAGAAAAAGCAACTAAGTCAAATGTTTAATGACAACTGCTGGATGAATGAACTTAAAATGCAAAAAAATACGGCTTACTACTATGGCTCCCCCAGTGGCGGACTTACCCTTTAATATGGCCAAAGTTGAAAGTTTTTTTTTTTAAATTTTATATATTTTTTAAACTTAGAAATGGCGCCTCTACAACTTGAGGCCTAGGCTGCAACATATTGGAGGAAAATCCAACATTAAAGTTTTGAGTCTCCTACCATGAGCCAAGATAATTACATGTTGTTTTTTTAATGTGGCTTATAGTTACTACAGCATAAGTTGGCTAGCACTACGTCAAACTGCCCTTAGCCTGACTTTGCTTAGTCATTCCTTTTTCTACCATTGAGTGAAGAGTAGAGGCCTTCATTTCATACTTTTGTTGTTTATATTTTATACTGGATGATTTAGCTGCCTTATATACAATGCATTCTTTGTTGATACCCCAGTCACTCTTTTTCTGCCAAGAAGTGTAGAGGTTTTCTTTTAATTTTTATTGTGGCTTACAGTTTCTACAGGGCAAGGTAGCTAGCCTCTTGTGAAATCGTCCTCAGTCGCTTCTTGCAATATGTCAGAAGGTTAGTGTTAGTATTCTTTGCTTCCTTTGAAACCTCGATAACACTTGTCCTTGATAAAGGTCTTAATTGGTTGAAACATTGATCCTCACATATTTGTCTTTTTGTTGTTGTTTGAAGGTACTCCTGCAGAGTTCTTCCCACCTTTCGGTCCAACATATCCAACTTCAGCAAGCAATTTTTTAGTACCGGGTTAGCATTCCCTCTTCGATCCCTTCTCCTTAGCCAGTCTGCCCTGCTGCAGCCTGTTATTCAGGATCACCGCGTGGAGGTGTAGAAGGGTCTTGGCAGCTATGGTTCGCTGGCCCTGACGCTAGCAGTCAGCTATGGGTTGCTGACCACTGCAGCTCATGTGCTGCTCAGAATCTTGATCCCTGACTCACATCCGTATGTCAGGACAGGCACACAGGTAGATCTGTATACATCCGTCTTTATTTTCCTGCTTATTTCTCTTTTGCTAAGAAATCCTTTGTTTATTGCATGGAAAAGTCTACCTGCTGCTGCCCTTCGTGCAGTTAACTCTTCTTTGATTCCTCCCCTGCTGTCTATTATCACTCTTAGATATTTAAAGTTGCTGACCTACTCCAGTGCTCATGTTCCCAGGGTTATCTGATGTCTCTTTTCATCTCTGGCGATCAACATGGTTTTTTTTTTGGTTTTTTTTTTATTTGCTGATGTGCATTCCTCTCTTCTTCAACTCTTCTTCCCAGACCTGCAAGTTGATCTGGAGAGGTGCCTCAGATTTTATGATCAAGGCCACGTCATCTGCAAATGCTAGTTCCGTTATGTAACTTGGTCTCATCTTCCAGTACCCTACTTCATACTTTTTTGTCCGTTCCTTGCAGGCTTTGATGATTTCATCCATGAAGAGTAGGAAAAAGTACTGTGATCTCTTCTGACTTTTTATTTGATGTCTGCACATAATTTCTGCATGTTTTATAGAAATTCTGTAAGGCAGAGATCAGGGATCCTGGGATGTTCTTCCTTGTCAGGCCCTCCCAGAGTTTGTCACAAGGGATTTTATCAAATACTTTCTCCAAATCCAAAAAGCAGAGATGCATCTCCTTATCATACTAAGAGTCTTTTCACTTAGCTGTCTGAGTGTAAAGATAAGGTCTTGAGTACTTCTGTTTGCCTGAAACCCACATTGAGTCTCGTCCACATTTGGCTCTGCTAGACCTCTTAATCGCCGTTCTAGAATCCTAGAGTAGACTTTCCCCAAGGACACTGAGAAGGGAAATACCTCTGTAATTTTCAAATTGTCAATTGTCACCCTTTCTAAATATTGGTATTATTATGGCAACCTCCCAATCCCTTGGTATCTTCTTGTGGCATGAAGCTGCCTTGAGAATCTTCATGAATAGTATCTCTCTTGCCGCTCCAATGTGGTGTTATACCATCATGTCGTGTTGCTTTACCAATCTTAATTTTTTCCAATGCTACCTTTAGTTCTTCCACTGTGATAGTATTGTTCCCATCCATCGCTCCCTCCTCTTGAATTGGGACTGTTACTTCCAGAGCTTGATTTTCCTCCACTCCAAGAAGATCTGAGAAATATTCTTTCCATCTGTTCATTACCTCTTCTAGGGTGGTCAGCAGCGCACCTTATTTATCTTTAACAAATTTCAGGGGGCATTCCTTTTCCTTCCTTGTGTTCTTTAGGGTCCAGTAGAACAGTTTCTGGTTTTCTCCAGCATTATTTTCCATTTCCTCTCCAAATTCCTCCCAGGATTTCTGTTTGGCCTTGAGCACAGTGTTCTTTGCTTCCGTTCTAAAATTTACATATTCTTTATATTTATTTGTTTGTTCTTCTTTATTCCTAGCTCCTAGGTATTTCTTCCATGC
The DNA here is from genome assembly GCA_036924085.1 of Ariolimax columbianus. Classification (NCBI taxonomy): domain Eukaryota; kingdom Metazoa; phylum Mollusca; class Gastropoda; order Stylommatophora; family Arionidae; genus Ariolimax; species Ariolimax columbianus. The sequence goes on along the minus strand of JAVGWX010000010.1, from coordinate 20,268,791 downwards.
CTTTTTCTTTTCTCGTATTATTCTTTTCACTTCTTCTATCCACAATTGTGTGCTCTTTCTCTTCCACCCTTCTCTGGTTTGACCTCAACTGCAGCCTCTTTGAAGATGTCTTTCAATTTTACCCAGAGCATTTCCATATCTTCTTCAGATTCCTCTATCCTTCCTATTGCTGTTGTTATGAGCCCTTGGTATCTCCTCTTACCATCTGGTTCACTTAGTTTGTAAGCCTTCATTTTATTTTCTCCTTGTGTGTTATTATGTTTCTTGCTTGTTGATGGGTGTTGCCCGACTAACTTTTTTCTAACCTCCAAACTAGGAGGCCTTTCAGCAATCTGCAACCCTGCTGACGCGCCTCGTAATATTTCTCCAGGTTCTTCTGGTTCCTCCCCCAGGCCAACTCTGTGCCACCAATGCCGAACATGGTCTCTGTTCAGGGCAAGTGAGAGCAGAATTTTGATGTGTGAAATGAAGTGTTTGAGGAAGGCCATCAGTATTACCAGAAAATACAGAATGCAGAAAGATGATATTCACAGTATGGTTGACACTACGTGTTGTTCCAGGCACAAAATAAGTTGGTTTGGTCATCTCATGAAAATGCATTCACAGTATGGTCGACACTATGTGTTGTTCTAGGCACAAAATAAGTTGGTTTGGTCATCTCATGAAAATGCATTCACAGTATGGTCGACACTACACAAGTGGAAAGAAAACTAACTAACCAACCAAGAAGAGGTTTCACCCTGGGGGCAACTCTGCTCTCCCTTCTTCCCTCACTCTGTTTCATTTGACTCTGTCCTACAGTCACATTCTTGCACAACTTTCACACGCGCCCTCATGGTGAGGCCCTTCCATTGCACTTTGGTTGGGCTAGCTTCTGAGGGCGCACAAACCTAGCATAGGTACATACAGACACACACATGCATCCAAGCACTGGTTTATGCGTCCTGATATCGCCCAATGGACTACGGTCTGGAGTGGAAAATGGCGCGCCTCCGCCAGTAGAAACTAGTGAGGCAAACATCTAAGCAACAACAACAACAACCAACCAACCTAAAGGTGATAAAGATACATATCCTTATTCATTTTTTGGTCCCGTGACTAAGCATCAGAAATAAAGGATAAGTCATGACTAGATAACACTGTTATGCAACCAAACATCAGAACCTTACAAAGCATAGAAGGACAATTCAAGCAAAGCCTGAGTAGAATATCAACATTTTTATTGCTATGAACCCCATAAAACAAAAGTTGAAATCACAAAAATGAAAAATCTTATAATATCATAAATGCATACCACTAGATTCAGATCAATATAAATGTATATATGTACACATATAATGTAAACAAACTTCACACACAAAAGGAAAATAAAAACATTCAGATCCGTGAAGGCCAATGATAGCAAAGTAAACATATTTCTTGTAAAACAGGTCTACTGACACAAAGGTGAAGCTAATCCCATCGCATACCTCGTTGTTGTCGGGTATAAAGTGTTAGAGACTTCATTGTACTTGGATACAGTTCGTTTTTATGAGGTTGAATGACCAGTTTCCTTTCTTGCTGTTTTTTTCTCCTGACAGTAAGTCAGGTACCAATTTTCAGTTGGGTCAACTGGAAGACAATCAAACCTGTTAACTATGGAAATAAAAAGCAAGCAATCTCATACTCAGACATTTACAGACATGTCAAGCACTTCTTTTTCGTCATCTGCATTCATTCTCAATCTCATGCTATCAAGTCCTAAACAGGGCTTTGCAAGAAACAGAATGTAGTGCACTGTGTCGCTAGTTTACAGCTTGACTGCAATATTTGCACCTTTCAGTCCGAAACATCCGTCTTTGGAAGATATGACATGCACTAATCCTAATGACAGTATCAACTCACAAGGAGGGATCTGGGCAATATTTGCCAGCTAAGAACTCAACATTTCCCATTCAACAATCACATGAACAGAATCCAGCAACAGACACAAGCTACACCAGAGTGCCAGCTACAGCAGAGTAGCAGTTATACCAGTGCCAGCTACAGCAGAGTGCCAGCTACAGCAGAGTACCAGCTACAGCAGAGTGCCAGCTACACCAGAGTGCCAGCTACACCAGAGTGCCAGCTACAGCAGAGTAGCAGTTATACCAGTGCCAGCTACAGCAGAGTGCCAGCTACAGCAGAGTACCAGCTACAGCAGAGTGCCAGCTACAGCAGAGTGCCAGCTACACCAGAGTGCCAGCTACACCAGAGTGCCAGCTACAGCAGAGTAGCAGTTATACCAGTGCCAGCTACAGCAGAGTACCAGCTACAGCAGAGTACCAGCTACAGCAGAGTGCCAGCTACACCAGAGTGCCAGCTACACCAGAGTGCCAGCTACACCAGAGTACCAGCTACAGCAGAGTGCCAGCTACACCAGAGTGCCAGCTACAGCAGAGTAGCAGTTATACCAGTGCCAGCTACAGCAGAGTGCCAGCTACAGCAGAGTACCAGCTACAGCAGAGTGCCAGCTACACCAGAGTGCCAGCTACACCAGAGTGCCAGCTACAGCAGAGTAACAGTTATACCAGTGCCAGCTACAGCAGAGTACGAGCTACAGCAGAGTGCCAGCTACACCAGAGTGCCAGCTACACCAGAGTACCAGCTACAGCAGAGTGCCAGCTACACCAGAGTGCCAGCTACACCAGAGTACCAGCTACAGCAGAGTGCCAGCTACACCAGAGTGCCAGCTACAGCAGAGTAGCAGTTATACCAGTGCCAGCTACAGCAGAGTGCCAGCTACAGCAGAGTACCAGCTACAGCAGAGTACCAGCTACAGCAGAGTGCCAGCTACACCAGAGTGCCAGCTACAGCAGAGTAACAGTTATACCAGTGCCAGCTACAGCAGAGTACGAGCTACAGCAGAGTGCCAGCTACACCAGAGTGCCAGCTACAGCAGAGTACCAGTTATACCAGTGCCAGCTACAGCAGAGTACCAGCTACAGCAGAGTGTCAGCTACAGCATAGTGCCAGCTACAGCAGAGTGCCAGCTACACCACAGTGCCAGCTACACCACAGTGCCAGCTACACCAGAGTGCCAGCTACAGCAGAGTACCAGCTACAGCAGAGTGCCAGCTACACCACAGTGCCAGCTACACCAGAGTGCCAGCTACATCAGAGTGCCAGCTACACCAGAGTACCAGCTACACCAGAGTGCCAGTTACACCAGAGTACCAGCTACACCAGAGTACCAGCTACACCAGAGTGATAGTTACACCATAGTGCCAGTAACACCAGAGTACCAGTTACACCAGAGTGCCAGCTACACCAGAGTACCAGTTACACCAGAGTACCAGTTAGACCAGAGTACCAGCTACACCAGAGTACCAGTTACACCAGAGTACCAGCTACACTACACCAGAGTACCAGTTACACCAGAATGCCAGTTATACCAGAATGCCAGCTACACCAGAGTACCAGTTACACCAGAGTACCAGCTACACCAGAGTACCAGTTACACCAGAGTGCCAGCTACACCAGAGTACCAGCTACACCAGAGTACCAGTTACACCAGAGTGCCAGCTACACAAGAGTACCAGCTACACCAGAGTACCAGTTACACCAGAGTACCAGCTACACCAGAGTACCAGTTACACCAGAGTACCAGCTACACCAGAGTACCAGTTACACCAGAGTACCAGATACACTACACCAGAGTACCAGCTACACCAGAGTGCCAGCTACACCAGAGTGCCAGCTACACCAGAGTACCAGCTACACCAGAGTGCCAGCTACACCAGAGTGCCAGTTACACCAGAGTGCCAGCTACACCAGGGTACCAGCTACACTACACCAGAGTGCCAGCTACACCAGAGTACCAGCTACACCAGAGTGCCAGTTACACCAGAGTGCCAGCTACACTACACCAGAGTGCCAGGTACACCAGAGTACATAAGTAACCAGCTGTATATACATCTAGATTAAAAACCGGCAATCACCATCTCTTTGACATGTAACTAAGAGCATCACATCCACACAGCAGACCTTCACCAATAGATGTCCACACTGTAGACTTTCACCAATAGATGTCTCCGTCACATATAACAAAGAGTACCACATCCAGACTGCATACCTTCACCAATAGATGTCTCCGTCACATATAACAAAGAGTACTACATCCAGACTGCAGACCTTCACCAATAGATGTCTCCGTCACATATAACAAAGAGTACCACATCCACACTGTAGACCTTCACCAATAGATGTCTTCGTCACATATAACAAAGATTACCACATCCACACTGCAGACCTTCACCAACAAATTTCTCCATCACATATAACAAAGAGTACCACATCCAGACTGCAGACCTTCACCAACAAATTTCTCTGTTGCAAACTTCATATTAGACAGTCTGAGTTAATAACAAACACAAAGCTATGGTGAAGATCATGATAACAACTGATACAACTGGAGATTGTGGAGAGAAAGTGGAGATGGGTATGGCTACACTTTGAGAAAGAAGTCTGGCAATATAACCTAACATGTGCTGGATTGGAAACCAAGAAACAAGTGAGGAAGTCAAAGAACATCTGGACGAGAATGGTTTATGAGAAGGCCAGAATTTCTCATGTCTCACTGGCGAGGCATCAAAAGTCAGTCATAGCTCTATATTCCAAGGAAAGTCAGATAAATTTTGTTAAGAAACAGCAAAGTTAAAAATCTGTATCCAGACATGTGCCCAAATAAGGAGAACCAAAAAAAAAATTGCAGAAATTCTCAGATCTGTCGGCTCTACGATAGGAGCAGAATGATAACATAGCTCTCCCCAACCCAATTAAGGGATAACATGTATGCTACAAGAGAAGCCTGGGACAAACTGTAAGTTTATGACAGGAATAGATGTGAGCATTTTGAGAATGAACAATAAAGAAGACGAACAAATAGCATCGTGATCATAATTACATTGTTCTATCAGCCTTTATTTATAGTCAAAAACTTCAAACAAAAAAGTGGACTGCTTGAAAGCTAAATGGAGGTGGCTCCTTAATCATGCACAAATACAACAGGCCAATAACATGTTTGTCTGCACACTTGATTGCAAGTATATATACAATATACAGAGACCTTTACACACCATGAGTAGAAGAAGAGTGACTAAATGAAGTTAAAAGTTTTTAAACTGAAAAATAAATTAATAGATTAAATATAATAAAAAATACTACTATTATCTTTCTTGCATTTATTTTCCTTGCCTGGAATCTGCTGTGATGGTTATAGAACTACGGAATTAAGGTGGATTACATAAGTAATCACAGCACATTATATATGCTAGGTTTTTTATTTTTACCCCTGATAAAGAAAACATGTAGACCTTACTGGGGTTCTTTCCTCAGATGTCGACCTTGTGTATATTTGCATATTTTCTCAGGAGCACAAGGGAAAGGGATTTTTACAGACCAGGTGGCCAGGGTTCAAAGGGTTAACTTGATCATGAAAAATATTACCCAGTGTTAATCTAGGGAGGAAAAAATAGGACCAGTGCACTCTCTGTAAAAGGTGACTATGTAGGGCCATGAATGGGAATGGCATGCCAGGCATGTTATAATAGGTGATTATTGAGAGTTAGGCATATGGCCAGCTACCATGTAGAAACTATAAGCCATGCAGAAAAAAGCAACCGTTACGTCCCATGGTTAAAGTGGGGCGACTAAGTTAAATCAAGCCATTAATGAAATGAATAACGTATAATACACACCGCAAGTGACCTACTTTGGCTAGATTTGCTGTACTTTTCTGTTTTAGACAGACATCTGGCTAGCACACATGAGTGCTCGATGCATTTCGACCTAGCACAGCATCTCTCCTCACTTTTCTAAAACTGGTCCTGTAGTCAAGAAAACCACGAACAAATAAGGCTGCAGCAGTGCTGAGAATCAAAGGTCTATAAAACATATATAAGTAATGGGTCAGTGAGCACACCATGACAAAATCAAAACTAAACTCATTGTACAGGCCACAAGGTTTCGTCAGGGACAATGAACAAATGAGAACTAACAAATCAGGGACAATGAACAAATGAGAACTAACAAATCAGGGACAATGAACAAATGAGAACTAAAAAATCAGGGACAATGAACAAATGAGAACTAACAAATCAGGGACAATGAACAAATGAGAACTAAAAAATCAGTGACAATGAACCAATGAGAACAAACAAATCAGGGACAATGAACAGATGAGAACTAACAAATCTGGGACAATGAACAGATGAGAACTAACAAATCAGGGACAATGAACAGATGAGAACTAACAAATCAGGGACAATGAACAAATGAGAACTAACAAATCTGGGACAATGAACAGATGAGAACTAACAAATCAGGGACAATGAACAAATGAGAACTAACAAATCAGGAACAATGTTCAAATGAAAACAACTGACAAACCAGGGACAATGAACAGATGAGAACAACTAACAAACCAGGGACAATGAACAGATGAGAACAACTAACAAACCAAGGACAATGAACAGAGATGTGAACAACCAACAAACCAGGGACAATGAACAGTTGAGAACTAACAAATCAGGGACAATGAACAAATGAGAACTAACAAACCAAGGACAATGAACAAATGAGAACAACTAATAAACCAGGGACAATGAACAGACGAGAACAACTAACAAACCAGGGACAATGAACAAATGAAACCAACTAACAAATCAGGGACAATGAACAAATTAGAACAACTAATACACCGCAAGAAAAAAAATCAAGACATGATGTATAACAACAATACGATTTGAGTTGGCATGTAAATCAAAATGGCATTGTAAAAATGCAGGAAATTCAAACAATAATGGATGAGTCAGATCCACTGTGATAAGTTACTGTGACAGAAGAAAGGCTCAGCCATTAGAATATTCAATAAGCCAGACTACATATTCAGGGAGAGTTTATCCTGCTCGACCTGAAGGGATCCTACAGTACATTAAGAAACATTTTGCTGAGCCCTTAAATGGATCCTTACCATATGAGAAACACTTAATTCGATAATTAAGAAATATTGTGAAAGAAAAAAATAAGACACAATACATTATTGTAACAAATGAAGTCTTTAAGTGACAACTTTATCAAAACAATAAAAAGGCATTAATTCATTAAGACTTAATTAATTGTTTTGGAATGAAAAGAAATGATAAATTGCCATATTGGTCCGCATATAGTACGACCTTGCAAATAAAATGACTAAATTTTCAAAGGTCATGAGAGATCAGAAGCATAGTTGAAATCAGAGTCAGGTAGTTAAGTTCATTTGGTATATCAACAAGTATGATAATACCTTTCAGAAAATAGTGCTGGAATAAATTTGGCAGATCAGCAGCAGTGATAATACCTTACAGAAAATAGTGCTGGAATAAATTTGGCAGATCAGCAGCTGTGATAATACCTTACAGAAAATAGTGCTGGAATAAATTTGGCATGTCAACAGATATTTTATTTTTTGTTTGTTTGTCTGTTTGTTGAGGTCGCCTTTGATTTCCCAAGGCGATCGGTGTGCGTTGCACTACGGTTTTTATTTTGCGCCTGTCGACCTAGTGCATCCAACATCAGCATGCATTTTATGTAAGGGTCTGCTTTCTCCTCCATTTTCTAAAGGTTTGCTTCCCCGGAGTAACGGCAGGTGCTGTGAATGGGATCAAACCCAGCACCTTTGATTTGTGAGCCATGTCCCTTAACCACACCGTTTCCATCAACAGATAATACCTTACTGAAAATAGTGCTGGAATAAACATTGATCCAGTTCCAGGAATCTGTCATCTTTTTCTTTCAATGAAAAATCTTAAGCTGTACATATAATACAAGTAGTATTTCAAAATAGATTTTATTGAAATAGTCTCATATTCAAGTCAATATAGCAGTTATTCAACTAATTTACAAGAACTCATTCATTCACTAATTTATTTTAATCATTTAATTAATTAACCTTGTAAAAGTATTTAATAATTTTATAAAGATATACGCAAGCTAAAACTTTATCACATCATTATTTGAGACAAAATTTGTTAAGAAATGTATTAGAAGATACAATGTAATATTTAAATAAATATTTACCAAAAGAATGAAGTCTTTAATCTATGACTTTAATCGATCAAGTCACTAAGATTTTAGTATTAGATTATTAGACCTCATGGAAACTTCAGTCATTCAGACAAAAACTGAGGGTGTTAATGATTCATCATTACATACAACATTCATCATTACATACAACATTCTGAGAAAATATACAGGGGAACCACCAAACCATGACAGATCACAAGACTAATTACTTTGACTTCCTATTCAATGATTTTTCACAAGGTGTTCTTCGGCCTCCCCACTCTTATTTTTCCTTGCGGGTTCCAGCCCAGCGCATGTCTGGTTAAGGGAATGTTTATTTTTTAAAATTATCATTGCAGCATTTTCATAATGCTGGGGTCCAGTGAGGAAGAACTTATGGAGATGAGTAAAGGCTATATTTTTATTTTACAAACAAAATTTGTTTCCTTCTTCTGGTCCCTGGATAAACAAGTTATTCACTCTTTTCTTGCTGTAAAATAAATGGATTTTTGTTTCTAGAGCTATCTGTCTAACACGGTTACTCCATTTCGGGAGGCTTTTGGTACAGTGTGCAATGGCATGAAATGGAGTCTTCTACCTTAAAAAGAATAAACATAAACATGGTTAAAAAATGTGTGTCCAGACTACCATTTTTCGCCACTTGTTCTCAAATAACCTGATCTATTTGTTTAATAAATGTCGTGGTCTCAGGCTTCTATCATCACCATATGGTTTATCCCTCAAATAACAACATCTATTTTCCTAACAAATGTAGCGTTCTGTCTGAGGCTTCTTTCATCACCATATGGTTTATCCCTCAAATAACAACATCTATTTTCCTCATAAGCTGGTCGGTCTGTCTCAGGCTTTTTTCATCACCATATGGTTTATCCCTCAAATAACAACATCTATTTTCCTCATAAGCTTGTCGGCCAGTCTCAACATCATACATTTTATCCCTCAAATAGGGGAACTGAGACGCTAGTCCAGTCTGGCACAACATATTGACCAGGATGTCGCGTCAGGATCAGGCACAATACACTAAGACCACAATCCTACAATCCTTCTTCTATGTAGCGTTTCCTGGAAACATTCTGTTTCCAAGGCAGTCTGGCTGACGAGATGTGGATCGATGTGATCCCCATAGTAGTGAGCACCACGCAGATGAAGCCAAGCATAGAACAACTGCCTGGAGGACCCCTGTCCACCTTCATCAGCACGCTCGTAATGCGAGGAAAGCTAATACAACCCACCACTGAACATTCTTTTCAGGGTGCACAAAAGAGTAAACCACCCATTGTGGGCATTAAACAAAAAACATCCCTCAAATAACAACATCCATTTCCCTCATTAGCCCTATGTGCCACAAGGAACTGAGAAGATTTTGATTGATTCATTTCTTTCTTTCATAAACTTGGCAGTATGTCTCAGACTTCACTCATCACCATACAGTTAATCCCTCAAGTAACCACATCTTTTGCTCTCATAAACTGGCGGTCTGTCTGTGGCAGGATTCTCTTCACAAAATAGTTTCTCCATTAAATTGGTTTGGGAAAGCCATGCATTCATTCTGATCCTATCGTGGAGCTGATAAACCTGGAGAACATTGGTCTTCTCATCTCATTGTTTGTTCTCCCCACACAGACACATGTTTGTCATTGTTTGTTCTCCCCACACAGACACATGTTTGTCATTGTTTGTTCTCCCCACACAGACACATGTTTGTCATTGTTTGTTCTCCCCACACAGACACATGTTTGTCATTGTTTGTTCTCCCCACACAGACACATGTTTGTCATTGTTTGTTCTCCCCACACAGACACATGTTTGTCATTGTTTGTTCTCCCCACACAGACACATGTTTGTCATTGTTTGTTCTCCCCACACAGACACATGTTTGTCATTGTTTGTTCTCCCCACACAGACACATGTTTGCCATTGTTTGTTCTCCCCACACAGACACATGTTTGTCATTGTTTGTTCTCCCCACACAGACACATGTTTGTCATTGTTTGTTCTCCCCACACAGACACATGTTTGTCATTGTTTGTTCTCCCCACACAGACACATGTTTGTCATTGTTTGTTCTCCTCACACAGACACACGTTTCTCATTGTTTATTCTCCCCACACAGACACATGTTTGTCATTGTTTATTCTCCCCACACAGACACATGTTTGTCATTGTTTGTTCTCCCCACACAGACACATGTTTGTCATTGTTTGTTCTCCCCACACAGACACATGTTTCTCATTGTTTGTTCTCCCCACACAGACACATGTTTGTCATTGTTTGTTCTCCCCACACAGACACATGTTTGTCATTGTTTGTTCTCCACACAGACACATGTTTCTTATTGTTTGTTCTCCCCACACAGACACATGTTTGTCATTGTTTGTTCTCCCCACACAGACACATGTTTCTCATTGTTTGTTCTCCCCACACAGACACATGTTTCTCATTGTTTGTTCTCCCCACACAGACACATGTTTGTCATTGTTTATTCTCCCCACACAGACACATGTTTCTCATTGTTTGTTCTCCTCACACAGACACATGTTTGTCATTGTTTATTCTCCCCACACAGACACATGTTTCTCATTGTTTATTCTCCCCACACAGACACATGTTTGTCATTGTTTGTTCTCCTCACACAGACACACGTTTCTCATTGTTTATTCTCCCCACACAGACACATGTTTGTCATTGTTTATTCTCCCCACACAGACACATGTTTGTCATTGTTTGTTCTCCCCACACAGACACATGTTTGTCATTGTTTGTTCTCCCCACACAGACACATGTTTGTCATTGTTTGTTCTCCCCACACAGACACATGTTTCTTATTGTTTGTTCTCCCCACACAGACACATGTTTGTCATTGTTTGTTCTCCCCACACAGACACATGTTTGTCATTGTTTGTTCTCCCCACACAGACACATGTTTCTCATTGTTTGTTCTCCCCACACAGACACATGTTTGTCATTGTTTGTTCTCCCCACACAGACACATGTTTGTCATTGTTTGTTCTCCCCACACAGACACATGTTTGTCATTGTTTGTTCTCCCCACACAGACACATGTTTGTCATTGTTTGTTCTCCCCACACAGACACATGTTTGTCATTGTTTGTTCTCCCCACACAGACACATGTTTGTCATTGTTTGTTCTCCCCACACAGACACATGTTTGTCATTGTTTGTTCTCCCCACACAGACACATGTTTGTCATTGTTTGTTCTCCCCACACAGACACATGTTTGTCATTGTTTGTTCTCCCCACACAGACACATGTTTGTCATTGTTTGTTCTCCCCACACAGACACATGTTTGTCATTGTTTGTTCTCCCCACACAGACACATGTTTGTCATTGTTTGTTCTCCTCACACAGACACACGTTTCTCATTGTTTATTCTCCCCACACAGACACATGTTTGTCATTGTTTATTCTCCCCACACAGACACATGTTTGTCATTGTTTGTTCTCCCCACACAGACACATGTTTGTCATTGTTTGTTCTCCCCACACAGACACATGTTTCTCATTGTTTGTTCTCCCCACACAGACACATGTTTGTCATTGTTTGTTCTCCCCACACAGACACATGTTTGTCATTGTTTGTTCTCCACACAGACACATGTTTCTTATTGTTTGTTCTCCCCACACAGACACATGTTTGTCATTGTTTGTTCTCCCCACACAGACACATGTTTCTCATTGTTTGTTCTCCCCACACAGACACATGTTTCTCATTGTTTGTTCTCCCCACACAGACACATGTTTGTCATTGTTTATTCTCCCACACAGACACATGTTTCTCATTGTTTGTTCTCCTCACACAGACACATGTTTGTCATTGTTTATTCTCCCCACACAGACACATGTTTCTCATTGTTTATTCTCCCCACACAGACACATGTTTGTCATTGTTTGTTCTCCTCACACAGACACACGTTTCTCATTGTTTATTCTCCCCACACAGACACATGTTTGTCATTGTTTATTCTCCCCACACAGACACATGTTTGTCATTGTTTGTTCTCCCCACACAGACACATGTTTGTCATTGTTTGTTCTCCCCACACAGACACATGTTTGTCATTGTTTGTTCTCCCCACACAGACACATGTTTCTTATTGTTTGTTCTCCCCACACAGACACATGTTTGTCATTGTTTGTTCTCCCCACACAGACACATGTTTGTCATTGTTTGTTCTCCCCACACAGACACATGTTTGTCATTGTTTGTTCTCCCCACACAGACACATGTTTGTCATTGTTTGTTCTCCCCACACAGACACATGTTTCTTATTGTTTGTTCTCCCCACACAGACACATGTTTGTCATTGTTTGTTCTCCCCACACAGACACACGTTTGTCATTGTTTGTTCTCCCCACACAGACACATGTTTCTCATTGTTTGTTCTCCCCACACAGACACATGTTTGTCATTGTTTATTCTCCCCACACAGACACATGTTTCTCATTGTTTGTTCTCCTCACACAGACACATGTTTGTCATTGTTTATTCTCCCCACACAGACACATGTTTGTCATTGTTTATTCTCCCCACACAGACACATGTTTGTCATTGTTTGTTCTCCCCACACAGACACATGTTTGCCATTGTTTGTTCTCCCCACACAGACACATGTTTCTCATTGTTTATTCTCCCCACACAGACACATGTTTGTCATTGTTTGTTCTCCCCACACAGACACATGTTTGTCATTGTTTATTCTCCCCACACAGACACATGTTTCTCATTGTTTGTTCTCCTCACACAGACACATGTTTGTCATTGTTTATTCTCCCCACACAGACACATGTTTGTCATTGTTTGTTCTCCCCACACAGACACATGTTTGTCATTGTTTATTCTCCCCACACAGACACATGTTTGTCATTGTTTATTCTCCCCACACAGACACATGTTTCTCATTGTTTATTCTCCCCACACAGACACATGTTTGTCATTGTTTATTCTCCCCACACAGACACATGTTTGTCATTGTTTATTCTCCCCACACAGACACATGTTTGTCATTGTTTATTCTCCCCACACAGACACATGTTTCTCATTGTTTGTTCTCCCCACACAGACACATGTTTGCCATTGTTTGTTCTCCCCACACAGACACATGTTTGTCATTGTTTATTCTCCCCACACAGACACATGTTTGTCATTGTTTGTTCTCCCCACACAGACACATGTTTCTCATTGTTTGTTCTCCCCACACAGACACATGTTTGTCATTGTTTGTTCTCCCCACACAGACACATGTTTCTCATTGTTTGTTCTCCCCACACAGACACATGTTTGTCATTGTTTATTCTCCCCACACAGACACATGTTTCTCATTGTTTGTTCTCCTCACACAGACACATGTTTGTCATTGTTTATTCTCCCCACACAGACACATGTTTGTCATTGTTTATTCTCCCCACACAGACACATGTTTGTCATTGTTTATTCTCCCCACACAGACACATGTTTGTCATTGTTTGTTCTCCCCACACAGACACATGTTTGTCATTGTTTATTCTCCCCACACAGACACATGTTTGTCATTGTTTATTCTCCCCACACAGACACATGTTTCTCATTGTTTATTCTCCCCACACAGACACATGTTTGTCATTGTTTATTCTCCCCACACAGACACATGTTTGTCATTGTTTATTCTCCCCACACAGACACATGTTTGTCATTGTTTATTCTCCCCACACAGACACATGTTTGTCATTGTTTGTTCTCCCCACACAGACACATGTTTGTCATTGTTTGTTCTCCCCACACAGACACATGTTTGTCATTGTTTGTTCTCCCCACACAGACACATGTTTGTCATTGTTTATTCTCCCCACACAGACACATGTTTGTCATTGTTTGTTCTCCCCACACAGACACATGTTTCTCATTGTTTGTTCTCCCCACACAGACACATGTTTGTCATTGTTTGTTCTCCCCACACAGACACATGTTTCTCATTGTTTGTTCTCCCCACACAGACACATGTTTGTCATTGTTTATTCTCCCCACACAGACACATGTTTCTCATTGTTTGTTCTCCTCACACAGACACATGTTTGTCATTGTTTATTCTCCCCACACAGACACATGTTTGTCATTGTTTATTCTCCCCACACAGACACATGTTTGTCATTGTTTATTCTCCCCACACAGACACATGTTTGTCATTGTTTGTTCTCCCCACACAGACACATGTTTGTCATTGTTTATTCTCCCCACACAGACACATGTTTGTCATTGTTTATTCTCCCCACACAGACACATGTTTCTCATTGTTTATTCTCCCCACACAGACACATGTTTGTCATTGTTTATTCTCCCCACACAGACACATGTTTGTCATTGTTTATTCTCCCCACACAGACACATGTTTGTCATTGTTTATTCTCCCCACACAGACACATGTTTCTCATTGTTTGTTCTCCCCACACAGATCTTTCAGTCTGGCCTGTTCATAGTTTGAATATTGTCACTTGATCTATTCTTAACAAGAAACAGTATGCTTCTTTAACATCAAACTGTAGGTGTCCTCTGTGCCAGTTGTCTTTGAAGTTGATTGTCTCCAGATTTAAAGACACTTGTGTCTTAACTACCTGGCCACTTAGTTCTTCACTATGCAGTGGTCCATATCTTAATTATTATAAAAACATGATGGCATTCATTCAGTGGTTGTTTGTTAGGAATTCAAAATCATTTTGGAATGGGACATCCTTTCAGCCGCAAAGAGTTCTTTTGGTTACACTAGGGAATGTTAACCATCTTATTGATGTGACAGCTGATCTAGTGTTAACCCTAGTAAGGGCTTAATTATTTTGTATTTTAGTAGCGCTACCACCAGAGTGGTACCATGATGAAAAGAATAGGTCTACTGTACATTACAATAATGAGGTATAATGCCAATAAGGAATTATGTGCATGAGGCTTGCAACCTCATCATGTAAAACAACTTAACTTAACTTAATGTCGTTATACTGGTTTAGAAGACTCTACAGAGTCTGTATACAACCAGTTTATTGGAGGGTGGTTTAAATGATGTACGAGTTCATCTTAAAAGACTCAAACACTAGAGCTAAGTAGACCCGCAGCCAGTTAGGCGCCATCTATATTTGCTCTTAATAACAAACCACCTTGGGAAAGGTACAAATAACTTGGGTAGATTTTTAACTTGAGTTTTGTCTGGGCAGCGGCCGTTAAGCCTATTCTTTCCAATTTCCAACTGCTACTGAAACCAACTGCAAATGTTTGTAGACAGGTTTCTTGTAAAGTGGCCAGCTGTAGCAGTAGGACTTCACTTGTAGCCAAAATGTTCCCTATTATCACGACATAAGGAACACACTACTACAAACAAAAGAACTCGGTCTGATATTGAAAAGAATTTGCCTCGCCAAAGTGATGCAAAAATGCCTAACTAATAACATAACTAAATTCAACAAAGTTACAGTAGTCAAAACAAAATGGTGCTCAGGGGATTTTTAACAAATTCAACAATAAAGCTTGGTGAAGTATTCAGTGGCACGGTTCGCAACTAAAACATGCATGTGTCTGGATTCAGCAAGGTCGCAGCCCTATAGGAAGTAATCCCACTGAAAAATTGCATGCTGAAGTTGGATGCACTGGGCCGTAAGGCACAAAACACAGTACAACGCAATCCGTCATAGAAAACAACGGGAAAAAAAAGTGCATTAATTAAATGATGTGCTCTATCACATGGAACCCATTTCCCGTCTTTGACAAAAAAATTTATTTTATGAAAGGTTATTACATCTTCGTAATGTGTAGTGCCAGTTCTGTCAGTCCGGTGATTCACACAAGCTTTTGGAGGTTTGAGATGCCTAATTGTCTGATATCCATTATCGACTTGCTCAACTCTATTAAACTGTGAATATTTGGGAAGGTTCACTGAGCCTCTAACACTTCATCCCTGATTGCAACATCTGCTATGTGACTACCTAGACCTTTAGTTGTACCATCCCTCATGAACCAAGGATAGAGAGCCCAACATTGATGTCTTTGTTGAGGAGGTCTTAGATAGACATGCCAGAAATACACCAAGTGGCTCAACACTTCATTCACATATTGCAGGATTTTGTCTCCTTTCAAATAATTGTGCCTCCAACTAGAAGAAAAGGCTCTTCAAGACTTTCAACATCCAGCACAGACACATCAACATATAATAAGTGACACTCCAATTATGAAATTGGTAATTTCATTAACTGAGCAAATTTCTAACCGTTTTTTGAACTGACCTCTCTGCTTGTTCATTGAATGTGTCATGAGCTAACTTACCTTCTTTACTCTAACTATAACCCTACCCCTAAAAATAACACTACACGACAGAAACCATAACTCTAACAATAATCTAAAACTAAACCATAACCTTGACTTCAACACTAACCATAACCCAAAACATAACCTTGACCATGGCACTAATCCTAACAAAAACTATAACACCACCCTAACCCAAACCATAACATTAACCCTAACCATAAACTAAACCATAATACTAACCCTAACCTAAACCATAACGCTACCACCAACACTAACCCAAACTATAAATTAAACCATAACACTAACCCTAGCCCTTAACTAAACCATAACACTAACCCAATCCATAAACTAAACCATAACACTAACCCAAATCATACACTAAACCACAACACTAGCCCTAACCATAAACTAAACCATAACACTAGCCCTAACCATAAACTAAACCACAACACTAACACTAACCATAAACTAAACCATAACACTAGCCCTAACCATAAACTAAACCATAACACTAACACTAACCATAAACTAAACCATAACACTAACACTAACCATAAACTAAACCATAACACTAACACTAACCATAAACTAAACCATAACACTAACCATAAACTAAACCATAACACTAACACTAACCATAAACTAAACCACAACACTAACACTAACCATAAACTAAACCATAACACTAGCCCTAACCATAAACTAAACCATAACACTAACACTAACCATAAACTAAACCATAACACTAACACTAACCATAAACTAAACCATAACACCAACACTAAACTAAACCATAACACTTACACTAACCATAAACTAAACCACAACTTTGACCATAACAATAACTTTAATCCAAAGCATAACCAAACCGCTAATCCTAAACCTAACATGAGAAGAGCCCAATTCATGAAATGGTAAATTCCAAGCAGATCCGAGGACTCCATATTGGGGTGGAAAGAGCACGAACACTCTTCTTCCATGCATGTTGCAAAAGGCAACAAAAGAGAATTGTGCATGGAACTAGTGATCTCATCATGTAAAGCAAATTGCTATAGAAACCTCTACTGTATACAAAAGTACACAAAGTGCTTTGCCACAGGCTTCCTAAGTGAGGCCAACTGTAGTGATGGACCTTAACTCCGGCTGGAGAGAAAAATACACAAGAAGAAGATATACAGCAAAATGTTATTGTTTACCAGTGTCCAATTTGGTCCCTATTTAAGACACAGAATAGGAGAATTACATGTGAAACATTATGCCAAAAAGAGTCATCAAGATTGCCAGGAGAGATAGAATAAGAAGTTCTGACATCAGAAATATGGTTGGAACTACTTCCTGTTCCAAATACATAGAAAAACAGAAAAGAACATGGTTTGGTCATCTCAGGAAAATGAAACTTGTTAACTATCACTACACTCCTATAACAGTATAACATTTGGTTACAGTGCATAAGGAAGACCACATGGCAGATGAATAGATAATACAACATAAAACCTATGGCTTACAATAACCAACACAACACTTGACCCAAGAGAGAAAACTTCTGATCCCCAGGGACTAACAACACACACAAGACATTTGGTTCAAGACAGGAAACTTTAGCCACATAAAGACTAACAACAAAAAACCAAACACACTTGGCCCAAGAAAGAAAACTTCAGCTCCCCAAGGACTAACAACAACAAACCAAACACACTTGACCCAAGAGAAGAAACTTCAGCCACACAAGGACTTACAACAACGAACCAATCACACTTGGCCGAAGAGAAGAAACTTCAGCCACACAAGGACTTACAACAACGAACCAATCACACTTGGCCGAAGAGAAGAAACTTCAGCCACACAAGGACTTACAACAACGAACCAATCACACTTGGCCGAAGAGAAGAAACCTCAGCCACACAAGGACTTACAACAACGAACCAATCACACTTGGCCCAAGAGAAGAAACTTCAGCCACACAAGGACTTACAACAACCAATACAACATTTTACAACAACCAACACATCACACTTGGCCCAAGAGAAGAAACTTCAGCCACACAAGGACTTACAACAACCAATACAACATTTTACAACAACAAACCAATCACACTTGGCCCAAGAGAAGAAACTTCAGCCACACATGGACTTACAACAACCAACACAACACACTTGGCCCAAGAGAAGAAACTTCAGCCACACATGGACTTACAACAACAAACCAATTACACTTGGCCCAAGAGAAGAAACTTCAGCCACACATGGACTTGCAACAACCAACACAACATTTTACAACAACCAACACAACACACTTGGCCTAATAAAAGAAACCTCAGCCACACATGGACTTACAACAACAAACCAATCACACTTGGCCCAAGAGAAGAAACTTCAGCCACACATGGACTTACAACAACAAACCAATCACACTTGGCCCAAGAAAGGAAACTTCAGCTTCCCAAGACGTTTCGCAGCAAACATTGACAAAGTAAGAATAAAGCAGTAACCAAATGATACACAAACAATAATAATTAACAAGTTACAACTAACAAAATGCAATGCTATAAGGTTTCATATTCCCCGCTCGGACTTCCAAGAAATGCTTCAAGGTCATTATCAGGCTCAGTTTCCTCCGTTTTCTTCTTCTTTTTATCTTTTTTTGAAGATGACCAATTTTTGCTTGATTTTTCCTTGCTTTCTCCTTTCTTCTTTCTCTCCTCCTTGTCCTTGTCTTTCTTTTTCTTGTGCTTCTTTTCAGGTTTTTCATCCTGGATGGAAAAAAACAAGTAAGGAAATGAGGAAATTCCAAGGCCAGTCAATTGAAAACAAAGAAAGTTGAAGTGATAACGATAGCAAAGTCAAGTAATTTTGCACTTCGTAAACTTGACAATTGTGGTATTTGAATTATTCTTTTCCCATTTTGTATTTTTTTTAATGGGGAGGAAGACTAACGTCTGGTCAGGCAAAATATACTGATCAGACATGTTAGTCAGGGCCATGCAAAATATACTGATCAGACATGTTAGTCAGGGCCAGACAAAATATACTGATCAGACATGCAGACATACTGCAGCCAAACGACAACCCAAACTACCTGGGAGTCACATTTGATCGGCGCATGACATGGAAAAGTTAGATCGAGAGAAACCGAATGAGAGCCAGAGAAAGAATGGCAATCATGAGGAAACTTGCTGGCACAAGCTGGGGAGCAGACGAAAGCATACTAAAGAAACTGTACACTGGAAGAGTGAGACCAGTTCTCGAGTATGGCATTGCGGCATGGACAAAAGCAGCAAAGGCGAACTTCGATAAAGTTAGCAAACTCCAAAACCAAGCCATGAGAGTTATAACAGGAGGCTTGAAGTCAACGCCAATTGTAGAACTTGAAAAGATTACAAAACTGCAATCCATGACCAACAGAAGAGACTGCAGAGCCCAGCTGCAATCAGAGAAACTCAGAAGACTGACTGACCATCCAATGCACCAGAGACTAAACAATTTCGGAAATGGGAAACTAAAGCGAAGAAACTTTGCAGAAATGGCCAAAGCAAAGATGCACAAAAACCCCATGAACGCACTAACAACACCAAAGCCCATCCCTACTGTACGAAAACCTACCTGGAGGCAGCATATATTTCCAGAGGTGGTAGAAAATATACCAGGTATTAGAAACAAAAACTGCAAGTCCGAAAAAGAAAGAAGAGATACTACCCTGAGTTACATAACGAAAAACTACCCAAGCATGGACTGGACCCATGCATACACCGACGGTTCCGTAACAAATACAACACAATACGGAGGGGCAGGACCATTCCTGAGCCTACCAAATGGCAGAAAAATAACACTTTCATTCGCTACTGGAAAATACACAAGCAATTTCAGAGCGGAGGTAGAGGCACTGAGGGCATCAGTGGAAGAAATGGTGACAGGTAAAAGGAATGAAAGCCATATAGTCCTGCTTACAGATGCACTGGCCGTAGTCACAGCACTGAAAAGCCAGAAAAATACTGAACTTAATGATTTAAGAGCAGTACTCTGTCAACTATGCCAGCAGGCCGCACCAAAAAGGGTAGTGGTGCAGTGGGTTCCATCTCGCTGCAACATCCAAGGCAACGAGGAGGCAGACAGACTGGCAAAAGAAGGTGCAAAACTACCACAACCTGATACTAGTATGACATATGAAGAGCCAAAACGGCTAATTAGAGCTAGATACATGACCAAATGGGAAACCGAACATACTGGCTACACCAAAAACGATGCCTATTACCAGTTGAACAGAAGCGAGCAGGTCGTGGTCTTCAGACTTCGCACTGGCCACAATAGACTCAGGTACCACCTATTCAATAAATTGAAGATAGGTGGCACCGTCGAATGCCCGTGTGGTACCGGGAAAATGACCGCTGAGCATTTGCTGCAAAACTGCCCGACATACGAGTATCAGAGAGAGCAGATGTGGCCATCACCAGTGGCAACACTAGACAAGCTCTATGGCAGTATCGACAGCCTCAGGATGACGGCCTGCTTTTTTAGAAAAAATAATGGTTACTGTCTGACTGCGTACGAAGAAGAAGAAGAAGACATGTTAGGGCCAGGCAAAATATACTGATCAGACATGTTAGTCAGTGCCAGGCAAAATATACTGATCAGACATGTTAGTCAGGGCCAGGCAAAATATACTGATCAGACATGTTAGTCAGGGCCAGGCAAAATATACTGATCAGACATGTTAGTCAGGGCCAGACAAAATATACTGATCAGACATGTTAGTCAGGGCCAGGCAAAATATACTGATCAGACATGTTAGTCAGGGCCAGGCAAAATATACTGATCAGACATGTTAGTCAGGGCCAAGCAAAATATACTGATCAGACATGTTAGTCAGTGCCAGGCAAAATATACTGATCAGACATGTTAGTCAGGGCCAGGCAAAATATACTGATCAGACATGTTAGTCAGGGCCAGGTAAAATATACTGATCAGACATGTTAGTCAGTGCCAGGCAAAATATACTCATCGGGCATGTTAGTCAGGGCCAGGCAAAATATACTGATCAGACATGTTAGTCAGTACCAGGCAAAATATACTGATCAGACATGTTAGTCAGGGCCAGACAAAATATACTGATCAGACATGTTAGTCAGGGCCAGGCAAAATATACTGATCAGACATGTTAGGGCCAGGCAAAATATACTGATCAGACATGTTAGTCAGGGTCAGGCAAAATATACTGATCAGACATGTTAGTCAGGGTCAGACAAAATATACTGATCAGACATGTTAGTCAGGGCCAGGCAAAATATACTGATCAGACATGTTAGTCAGGGCCAGGCAAAATATACTGATCAGACATGTTAGTCAGGGCCAGACAAAATATACTGATCAGACATGTTAGTCAGGGTCAGGCAAAATATACTGATCAGACATGTTAGTCAGGGTCAGGCAAAATATACTGATCAGACATGTTAGTCAGGGCCAGGCAAAATATACTGATCAGACATGTTAGTCAGTGCCAGGCAAAATATACTCATCGGGCATGTTAGTCAGGGCCAGGCAAAATATACTGATCAGACATGTTAGTCAGTACCAGGCAAAATATACTGATCAGACATGTTAGTCAGGGCCAGACAAAATATACTGATCAGACATGTTAGTCAGGGCCAGGCAAAATATACTGATCAGACATGTTAGGGCCAGGCAAAATATACTGATCAGACATGTTAGTCAGGGTCAGGCAAAATATACTGATCAGACATGTTAGTCAGGGTCAGACAAAATATACTGATCAGACATGTTAGTCAGGGCCAGGCAAAATATACTGATCAGACATGTTAGTCAGGGCCAGGCAAAATATACTGATCAGACATGTTAGTCAGGGCCAGACAAAATATACTGATCAGACATGTTAGTCAGGGTCAGGCAAAATATACTGATCAGACATGTTAGTCAGGGTCAGGCAAAATATACTGATCAGACATGTTAGTCAGGGCCAGGCAAAATATACTGATCAGACATGTTAGTCAGTGCCAGGCAAAATATACTGATCAGACATGTTAGTCAGGGCCAGGCAAAATATACTGATCAGACATGTTAGTCAGGGCCAGGCAAAATATACCGTCCAAGACCCTCACCTCGGCTTCCTCGCAACCTGGCTAACAAGGTGAGGGATCGACGTTATACCCGTAATAGTGAGCGACACGCAGATGAAGCCAAGCATAGCACAACCGCCTGGAGGACTACGGTCCACCTTCATCAGCATACTCGGGATGTGAGGAAAGCTACTGCAACCCGCTACTTAACGTCCTTTTTAGGGCGCACAAAAGAGTAACCTACTCATTGTGGGCATTTGAAGGAACAACGACAACATTACAAAAAATAAACTGTAATACCATTTCAATAAGGTCATACGAGGGTGCAGTCAAGAAGGATAAACTCACTATTTAAAAAAATTTGATATTGCCATTCAAAGTTTGATGTGAAATAGAGTGGTATAAAAGGGACAGGAGTGGTTAGTATCACAGCTCACAGCCCAAACTTGCATGTGTTCGTGGATTCATGAAATATCAAGGCTCTACCTCTGTGGGAAGTAGACCATTTGCTGAAGTCAGATGTACAGGCCATTAGAATGCAAAGCACAGTACAAAGTACTCTGCATTAAGAAAGAGATGAACAAACAAAACCCCCAAAAATGCTGCAGTTGCTAAACTGTTTCTCAGGAAGTGCTGTTTCTCAGGAAGTGATACATTTGGGCTGCCAGGGTAACTTTAATTGACTAAAGACTGTTTCTAAAACATTTGAATTGAAGTGGGTTTTTTATTTTTTAATTCAGCCGAATGAGAATAGTGGCATATAACTATTTTATCTCAGTGGTCTTGAGGTAAGGTATGGGTTCAAATCACGGTGAAGACCACGATTTTTTTCATGTGAATCTTCTGGTAAAAATTCCCCTGATCTCTGGGTAGTGAGATCAGACTCCCGTGTTCAGTGTCGAGCACATTAAAAAACCCTTGGCAGTTATTTGTACCTTCCCCAGGCCTAGTAGGTCGCAGGAAGTTTAAAATACCTACTACGGATAGCCTTCGGCTACCTGGCAAACAAATATTCATATGCCTGTTTGAATACCAGGATTTCAAATATTCCAAGAAAGACGTAAAATTAGTCCGGATTGTAAAAGGCTAATTCAGGTGACAGAGTGGTTTGGATGTCGGTCTTCTAACCACAAGCACATGTGTTCCAAACCTCAGTACAGCATAGAGATAAAACAGAAACCTAGTATACACAGTGAGTGGTTACTGCAGGCACAAGTGGCCTTTATTCCTTAGCCCCATAAAATCTTCTTGGTGGACCTCAACAATGGGAATAAACACAGTAACAGAAGCTGTATTTTTATTCAATTAATTTTTGTTCAAACACAACTAACTGCTAAATAGTTTTGTAATGCAGTTCAAAGATTAAGTTCGGTCTATCCTATATTGGATATCCTTTGGATTAATTTTGGTAGGGAATATACTGAAATATAACCCAGTTCAACACTCACTGCTGGTTGGAACATGCAGTCACTTTTTATTTAAAAAAGTGTCTCATCATTCTCGGTCAAAAAACAACATCTGTTGTCTGACAACATGTTGCAGGTAGTGCCAACAGATGTTGCCTTATCAATATTTAATAGCAGCAAACTATTTAGATGAATTAGAATTGCTTATCATTATTCAGCTCTGAAGCGAACATGGAAAACATTTTCAGCACAGCCCTATTTTTTATGGAAATAAATGATGATAAAACAAAACTTATGACCGATGACGTTGCAGGGTTTCAATCTGTCATAGAGGCAAATGGGCAGGTACTTGAGGTGGTGAAACGTTTCAAATATCTTGGATCGTTGATCAGCAAAGAGGGTTCGAAGCCAGAGGTAATTGCCAGAATAGCACAAACAACAGCAGCGCAGACTAGGCTGCAACCTATTTGGCGAGACAAGCACCTCGCCCTCGGCATAAAAGTCAGACTACTGCACTCTTTGGTGATGTCAATATTTCTGTATGCCTGCGAGACCTGGACCATTACAGCAGATATCCAGGGCAGAATACATGCAATGGAAATGCGGTGCTATAGAAAACTCCTAAATGTTGCATATAAGGATCGTGTCACGAACGTAGACATCCGTCAGAGAGTTGAAGACGCTATTGGTCCTTTTGAAGATCTGTTCACAACTATCAAAAGACGAAAGATGGCCTGGTGCGGACACGTCGCGAGGTCCGTCCAACGGAATTCCCAACTCGATACTCTTTCGATCCGTACCGGGACAGAGAGGGCGAGGACGTCCAAGAAAGAGATGGGTGGACAACATCGCTGAGTGGTCAGGCCTTCATCCCGGTGAGATACGTCAGGCGGCGACAGACAGAGAGAGCTGGCGTGGGATTTTCATGTCTTCATGTGTGCCCCAACGACCTGATGGGTTACGGGATGAACTGAACTGAACTGAACTATTTTTTTAAACAAATTCACAAAACTGCAAAATAGTTCACTACCTTGTCCTTTGTTTTTTTCTTCTTTTTCGCCACAGCTTGGCTTGGAGCATCTTCATCAATGTCAGACGAAATTTGTTCTAAGAAGAAAAATGAGGATGGTACTGTTTGCAATATTATCATCTCATCAAATGACATCTGTTCACGTTTATTGTAAGACATCGTGAGGAGGTGGAATCTGTTTATGTGTGCCATCTGTCTGGTCATTGATACACATGAGATGAAATGGACACCCAAAAAATGCCATGAAACGCATAAGATGAAATCATACAAGAGATACCATGAAACCATGAGATGAAACGCATACAAGAAATACAATGAAACACATGAGATTAAATCACGCAAGAAATACAATGAAACACATTAGATGAAATTATACATGAAATCACATGAAATACACACATGAAATGCCATGAAACACATGAGATATCATCATGTGATATACCATAAAATGATCACCCTTATCATTCTTGTCTCGTTCATTCTTAGTTGGAACATGTTATATCCCTACTGGCATTGACCTCCTTGCAAGAGGCCTGTAAACAAGTAAAAGTAGTCCCATAGCAGACACTGCTGTCAGAGATAAAGTGTCGGAGACTTAATTGTATACTTGAACACAGCTTTTTTATTAGGTTGGATGACCAGTTCTAGCTTGGTACCTTTGCCAGTGAGAAGTGAGAGCTCCATCCATCTGTTACAGAGACTCTCCTTCAATAAAACAACACTAAAACGAATTACTGCAAGCTGCAGCAAAAGCCTATACGTACAAATGAAAAGTCATTTTTATTTGTTCACATAACTAACACTTCACAGTGGGGATATCTTCTTCTTCTTCTGCGTACACAGTCAGACAGTAACCATTATTTTTTCGAAAAAAGCGGCGGTCATCCTGAGACTCTCGCCACTACCATAGAGCTTGTCTTGCAGTTCCACTGGCAATGGCCACATCTGCTCTCTCTGATCCCCGTATGTCGGGCAGTTCTGCAGCAGATGTTCAGTGGTCATTTTACCAGTACCGCACGGGCATTCGTCGGTACACCCTATCTTCAATTTGTTGAATAGGTGGTACCTCAGTCTATTGTGGCCAGTGCGAAGTCTGAAGACAACGACCTGCTCTCTTCGGTTCAACTGGTAATAGGCATCGTTTTTGGTGTAACCAGTATGTTCGGTTTCCCATTTGGTCATGTACCTAGCTTTGATAAGCCGTTTTGACTCTTCGTACGTCATACTGGTATCTGTTTGTGGTAGCCTTGCACCTTACAGTGGGGATATGTCTCTACTGACTTGTTTCACTCAGTTGTTTGGTTCCTCTTTCAGCATATGGCTGCAAGGCGGGGTAAATGTGCTAAAGGTGAACAAAGCTATAAGTAAAAGGATAACATCAAAATATGGACGGAGAAAAGCCTGATTATACCATCAAGGCAAGAGAAAGGGGATGTTGGAGATTTCTTTTGTAGCTGACATTCAATGTGGAGATGGTACATGATCTGAACTGAAACATGCTATGCACTGGTTTCTATATTGAGCCATTATCCCTTGTTCTGCCAATGAGACTCCAGCCAATTTGGTCTCCTCTTCTATTGCTCTTCACCAAGTGTTCTTTGGCCTCACCTACTGTTCTCATTCCCTGTGGGTATTTCCTGAGCGCATCTCTAGTCAAACTGCCATACCTTTTTCCAGAGAGTGTGTCCTATCCTTTTTCCACTTTCCCCAATCTCCAGTTGTATTGGTTGTATCCAGTTGTCACAAATCTATGTTTGTTATTCCACATGGCAGTGGGGACGGTGTGGGCTAGTGGTTAAGTGACGCAGCTCACAATCAAAGGTGCTGGGTTCGATCCCCATCACAGCACCGACCGTTATCCCAGGAAAGCAAACCCTTAGAAAATGTAGGAGAAAGCAGACCCTTACATAAAATGCATGCTGAAGTCGAATGCACTGGGCCGACATGTGCACAATAAAAACCACAGTGCAACGCACACTGCCTTGGGGAATAGATAATTTAAGGCGAACGCAACAACAACAACAAATAATTCCACATGGCCATCTAACTTTCCACTTCCCCCAATCTCCAGTTGTATTGGTTGTATCCAGTTGTCACAGATCTATGTTTGTTATTGCACGTGGCCATCTAACTTTAACTATATGGCAGATACATCTGTTGGTGAAGGGCTAAACCCTGGATGTTATATTCTTAGTTCAATGCCATGATTGGGGACAGTGTGGGCTAGTGACACGGCTTACACCCCAAAGGTGCTGGATTCGATCCCCATCACAGCACCGGCCGTTACCCTGGGGAAGCAAACCCTTAGAAAATGCATGAGGAAGCAGAGTCTTACATAAAATGCATGCTGAAGTCAGATGCACTGGGCCGACAGGCGCAAAATAAAAACATAGTGCAACGCACACCACCGCCTTTGGGAATAAAAAAATAAGGAAAACGCCAAAAAAAATGTATTATAGATGAACAGTTTAATTTTGTTTTCCTTTACTGGATGGACTCAATATTGGTGGAGGGGAGATGAAGCAGATTTTACAATGAACGTTCACATTTTACAATGAAAATCCATCTTCCACGATGAAAAGCCAGTTTTCGAAAAGATCTGCCTTTTAAAAGGTCCTCAGTAGGTACTTGTTTGATCTTCAAGCTGAGAACAGGACATGCTTCTCTCAACAAACATCTGAATAGATTAAACCCACTACGTGAACTAAACTGCTGATTCTGCCAGGACCACGAGGAGTCAGTCAAGCACTTCCTGACTTTGTGCCCAAGGCTGGCCGATCTGCGAAACCTGCTGTTACCACCACACCCCACCATACTCTACACATCACTACAATAATTGAGGAGGATGTGTGCTTTTGTTCGGGAGGCATTGGGCTGTCAAGAGCATCCAGCTCACAGCTAAAGGGATTATCATCATCATCAGCAGATACTTACTGACTCTGATAACAGCAGCATGGTCTTCATCACTTCCATCGTCATCATCACTTTCCACTTTGACAACTTTACTCTTGGATTTCACATGTTTGGCTGCCATTGGCTTTTTCTCTTTCTCTGGTTTTGGCAGACTCTGGTAAACAAACAAAAAACAGACTAGTACTTACTTGAAATTCTGGTATTAAGCTAGCAGGAGTATTCCTGTGGCAAGGTAGCCAAGGGCTACCTGAAATACCTTCTTTTTAAAATTGTTACTTCCTTTGACTTACTAGGCCCTGGAAGTAGGTAGGTTGAGTATTGGGTAGGAATTTCATCACTTTTAGAATTTTGCCTGGACACTGGCTAATAGCCCACTCTTACTTATTTTCATCTACCGTGGTTTCTTTTACATGCAAAGTATGTGTAGGGATCTCTGAGCTTTATTATCAATCTCTAATAGGACTAAATCTGGTTCCACCTCCCTGAGACCAGGGGACACTTGAAGGTTCTGGGATTTCTGGGGTTCTATGTACGACCTACGATGTGTGTGGAGTAATGGCAATATCTCCCTGCAAACTAAAATTTGCATCTACCAGTCAATCGTGGTTCCAGCTCTTTATGGCTCTGAAACCGGGAAATTACTGAGACATGACAGGTCGACACTGGAAGCCTTTCACATGCGCAACTGCAGTGTATCCTGGGCACTCGATGGCATGACATCACCCGAAATGTGAAGGTCTCTGCTAAATCAAGCCTCCACCCAATCTCAGAAACACTTGACCGCCGCCGAGTTTATTTGTTCGGTCATGTCGTACTGCCGGACCAGCAAACCCCGGCCCACAAGATACTACACGTTATTTCTCAGCGCCAAAAGTCTTCCCTCGACTGGCTGGAGGCGCTGCAGAGGATGTCCCTGCACAATATGGCTGTAGCAGATAGCAGCCTCCACCTCCGCTTCGGATGAGGACTGGAACCATGCCGTAGCAGTGGGCCATGGATGTGGCCTCAGAAGCCTAAGCAAACTTTGTTTTATAATTTGAGACACTGCTGTCATGGATAAATTGTTAGAGACTTGATTGTACTAACAAATCATCAATCACAAATTTCAGCTGGCTGTGGAGCACAGGTCATCAACAAATACTGACCAAGTGATCCTGTCCTGGGCCATCCACTCCAGCTGGCCACATCTTCCCTGTCTGTATCGAGCTCTCCTCTCCATGACTGCTCCCGTCCTCCACTTCTATCTTCCTGTGGACTCTAGAACTGCAATGCTTGCTTAATGTTTCCTATTCAACATCAGCGTCCTCTCCTCACCTCATGTTCCACTGATATGTCTGATTCTTTCCAACAGTTTCACAGTAGTGATCTGTTCATAACATTTCAAGTCATCGATTTTGCACAAGCACCCATTTATGAAAGTCTGCACCTTTTTCACTGCCATTTTTATTCTGAGCTGCCATGACCAGCTGCCATCCTTGCTTCCTTATTAAACGGTAAAGGTAGTTTGAAAGCAGGCAGTGCCATAAGAGATAAAGTCTTAGAAACTACTAGGTCTCAGCTATTGCTACCATTGGTAAATTTTTCTTTTAACAATACAGCTGAGGTTCAATCGCTTGAACATATTTCCAATATGGCTTGGCTTCGTTCTCAATCTCCCGTTATCAAACCCTGAAAGGGCTTAAGTAGCAGAATGTAGTCCAGAGAACGGAATGCGTTGTGTCGTAGTTTACAGCTTGACTGCGATATTTGCACCTTTCGGTCCAACACATCCGACTTCAGCAAGCATTTTTTTAGTACCGAGTTAGCATTCCCTCTTCGATCCCTTCTCCTTAACCAGTCTGCCCTGCTGCAGCCTGTTATCCAGGATCATCGCGTGGAGGTGTAGAAGGGTCTTGGTAGCTCTGGTTCGCTGACCACTGCAGCTCATGCACTGCTCAGCATCTTGATCCCTGTTTCCAATGTGATTTAGAACAATAATTCTGACTGCCACCAGGTAGCCAGTCACATTCACAGATGCTTTATCTGTACTGCAAGTTCTCAAGGGGGAAAAAATTTCTGCACATGAGGAATACATCTTGCAAGGTATCTGCCAGAAAGTGAACAGTACTTCAGTGGCTGCTATCTCACTATGGCGTACTGGGGAACAAGAAGGTAGATAAGTTTACATCAAGAGGAGACTGAATAAAAAGACATAGAAAACAGCAATCCAGGCTGTCAGAAGAGAATAGAAACAACCCAATGACAACTATCCCATCCTTGATTGGCAAGAACAGATCACAATATTTCACTTCAACACAGGGTACAACAGACCTAACAAACACATATACATGCTTCAACTATCTGCTTCATTACTGTGTACATGTGTATTAAATGAACAAATTGTTGAGCATGAATTACAGGACTGTTCCATGTAGGGCCAGTTAAGGAAGATACACTGGTTCAGCGATTCAACACTGAACTCAGAACTGTACAAAGAAAGAAGAGCTCCAAATAAAGGTCAAGTTCATCGCAGGTACTTGTCTGATGGTGAAAACACCAAAGATGTGATCACAAGATGAAGAAGAAGCTATCTCTAAAGCAGGGGTCACAAGTTTCTTTACTTGCAGTCTTAAAAAAGCTTGCCTGTGGCTCAATGTACTAGGTTACAATAATATAGCTACCAGCAAGGTCTGTGATGACAGACTAGAGGAACATAGCTACCAGCAAGGTCTCTGATGACAGAGGAACATAGCTACCAGCATGGTCTCTGATAACAGACAAGAAACATAGCTACCAGCAAGGTCTCTGATGACAGAGGAACATAGCTACCAGCATGGTCTCTGATAACAGACAAGAAACATAGCTACCAGCAAGGTCTCTGATGACAGAGGAACATAGCTACCAGCAAGGTCTCTGATGACAGAGGAACATAGCTACCAGCATGGTCTCTGATAACAGACAAGAAACATAGCTACCAGCAAGGTCTCTGATGACAGAGGAACATAGCTACCAGCAAGGTCTCTGATGACAGACAAGAAACATAGCTACCAGCAAGGTCTCTGATGACACAGGAACATAGCTTCCAGCTAGGTCTCTGAAGACTAGAGGAACATAGGTACCAGCAAGGTCTCTGCTGACAGAGGAACATAGCTACCAGCAAGGTCTCTGCTGACAGAGGAACATAGCTACCAGCAAGGTCGCTGATGACAAACTAGAGGAGCTCATGTGTCTCTATGAACCTAAGAGAAACACTAGCTGTAGCAAAGCTATCAACAGTGTCTCCCCAGCCGGACAGGTCAAAAAGTATAGGCCAGACTAAGACAAGGCTAGCTGGGGACAATGAAAGTGTAATAAAGGCAAACTGACAGAAACAATGGTTGAAATCATAGGTATGGGATCAAGATGCTGAGCAGCACATGAGCTGCAGCGGTAAGCGACCCATAGCTGACTGCTAGCGTCAGGACCAGCGAAACATAGCGGCCAAGACCCTTCTACACCTCCACGCGGTGATCCTGGATAACAGGCTGCAGCAGAGCAGACTGGCTAAGGAGAAGGGATCGAAGAGGGAATGCTAACCCGGTACTAAAAAAATGCTTGCTGAAGTCGGATGTGTTGGACCGAAAGGTGCAAATATCGCAGCCAAGCTGTAAACTACGACACAACGCATTCCGTTCTCTGGACTACATTCTGCTACTTAAGCCCTTTCATGGTTTGGCAGCGGGAGATTGAGAACGAACGAAGAAGAAGAAGAAATCATAGGTATCAAGATACAGAGCAACACAATTTCACTTGATGAGTATGTCCCAAATAAATAGTAACCTGTTTGAACACTGCTTTACATACATATATTCAATGAGGTTTAAAGTGTATGAACCAACAGAAGAAAGATTTGATGAATGAAAATTTATGATGAGAAAGATTTGATTTACGAAAAAGAAGAAAGATTATATTGATACAAAATGTATGATGAAAAAGAAGAAAAAAAATTTGATGGATAAAAAAGTTAGTTATAAAAAAGAGGAAGAAAGATTTGATGGATGAAAAGAGCATTATGAAAAAGAGGAAGATTAGACCCACACCTGTCCTTAACCTGTTCAGAGATCTCCAGGTAGTATATGGTTCAGGTTAGACCCACACCTGTCCTTAACCTGTTCAGAGATCTCCAGGTAGTATATGGTTCAGGTTAGACCCACATCTGGACACACCTGTCCTTAACCTGTTCAGAGATCTCCAGGTAGTATATGGTTCAGGTTAGACCCACACCTGGACACACCTGTTCTTAACCTGTTCAGAGATCTCCAGGTAGGATATGGTTCAGGCTAAACCCACATCTGGACACACCTGTCCTTAACCTGTTCAGGGATCTCCAGGTAGTATATGGTTCAGGCTAGACCCACATCTGGACACACCTGTCCTTAACCTGTTCAGAGATCTCCATGTAGTATATGGTTCAGGTTAGACCCACACCTGGACACACCTGTTCTTAACATGTTTAGGGATCTCCAGATAGTATATAACAAATCATGTCCTGGTGCAGGTTCTTCTTTGATCTCCATCCAACCGTCATCATTCATTTGGCGTCACTTTTCGTTGCGGTTTCTCTTTGGGCTGTGTTCTGAGGGCTGTACAGTCCGCAGAAAACTTCCTTGATTTCAGCTGTATGTCCAAAAAGAGGGTGTCTCTGGTCACAGGACTGCTTTTGTCTCTTAACTTCAGATTCTACATGTCTTCTAATATCCGAAGGTGTGATACTAGCGATTGCATAGACAAAAAGTTATATGAAAGAGTATGACAAAAAAGAAGACAGACACGACAGATAAAATGAGCAACAAACCTTAACCTCAAACTGATCCAACCAATCATTGAAAGCCTCTTGTGGAAGTTCAACAACTGGCATCGAGTCGTCTATTCTATTCCTCTCATCCTCAACAGAAACGTCAGCAGCATCACCACCACTTCCTCCATCATTTCCAACGGAGACCTTGAACTTCCCGTCTGCACCTCGACCATCTTCAGACTTTCTAGTGCTATTTCTTATCCAATTTTCTGTATGAACTGAAGACTCTGCAGAAGACTCCAAGACTACTTTTCTGGAATTTGTATCTCCATCACCATTTTTCCCTTGCTCATCCTCATCCTCTGATTCTGTCACTTCCACTTCTACCGCTGAAACAGTCTTCTTTTTTACAGCTGAACTTAACAACGGAACAGCAGTCTCTTTAAAAGCACGAATCTTCGACGACTTGATTTTACTTTTAGACATCGGCACATCCTCTTCGTCACTGGTGACATCAACATCTTGTGTGACTCTAGGGTTAAAAGAATTTGGAACATCACTATCATCCTCATCATTATTCGCTGGGACACCAGATTTTTTGCTCATTTTATTCACTTTCTTGGCAGATAATTCATCATCTGAAGATGAATAACGGCGTTCGGAGGCAGTGGCTGTTGTCGTTGGGGAGGTCTTTTCATCTTCGGAGTCAAGGTCATCTTGAAATCCTGCAACCATTGGGTTAGCTTCTTCGTCATCGCTGAGAAAGAAAAAAAGATGACTTAAATTTATAGATTCTTCTTTTTTCTTTTTTTTTCTTCTTCTTCTTTTTCACTTCAGAATACATAGGCCATCAACCAATACTCTATAAGCATGTTCAGTTCTGTGAAACTATTCCAGCTTTTTTCCAATAGCTCTTCAGTGTTGAAAAGAAATAAGGTCAGAAAACAGTTTTCTTTTGGGTTTGCCTAGCCCATGTCCAAGTCTATGCTAAAGGGTCTCTCTCCATCAAGAATGCCTCTTTAGATAAACTGCTTGATGCTTTTGTAGCGCAAGAAAGTTGTTATGAGGCAGAGTAGCTGGCCCCTATGCCCAACTGTCTTCCTTTCTCCTCCTGGCTTTAGAAAGGCTATGGTTATGTTAACTTCAGAGTATGATCTAGTGCTAACTCGCTCGCATCAGGCTCAGGGGCAACACACTAACAAAGACCTCACCTTATATCAACATTGTGCATCTGTTACAGCAGCCTGGTCTACAAGGTGGGTATCGTCACTGTGAACCCTGTTGTTGCGAACCTGCTGAGAAGCCTAACATTGCACTACAGCCTGGAGGGCACATGCCCATCTTTGTCAGTATGCTCTGGTATACACTGATGGATTTAAACAGTGAGGTCTTAACCTACATAAGCTTGGTGGACCTTTGTTAAAAACTGACACCAAAAAATCTCACAAAACTTGAAAACATAAATGTCCTATCATTTTTTAATTGCATGACATTTAGAGTGAAAAATAAAACTTATTTTCAAAAGAATGCATCTCCTGATATACATATTGATCACTTGATTGCCTTGATACGTATCAAACATTATAATTTAGTATATTTTCTTCTTCGCCCGTTCTCAATCTCCCACTACCAAGTCCTGAAAAGGGCTTTGCAAGTATGTCGTCCGGAGAACGGAATGCGTTGTGTCGTAGTTTACAGCTTGACCGCGATATTTGCACCTTTCGTTCCGACACATCCGACTTCAGCAGGCATTTTTGAGTACCGGGTTGTCTTCCCTCTTCGATCCCTTCTCCTTAGCCAGTCTGCACTATTGCAATTTGTTATCCAGGATCACCATGTGGTGGTGTAGAAGCAACTTTGCAGCTCTGGTTCACAAGCCCTGACGCTAGGAGTCAGCTATGGGTGTCTGAACGCTCATGCGCTGCTCAGCGTCTTGATCTCTAATTTATTATATTAATTGGAAACAATACAAAAAGTTCACATAATTTACAAGTGAGAAATGTGTGTAGACTGCTATAGAATGTGAGGCTCCAAGCTGTATTTTGTGGGCTAACATAGGCTAATCTGGTCCTGCTTGGATTTAAGAAGTTACACTGTAACCTGCTACCAGAGAAAATTTGTGATGAGTGAAAGAAGTCAACATGACATCAACTAGAGATTATTTCTGGGATATGCCCATCTGAAGAAACTAATTCAGATCAGATTAGGTCATCCCGTAACAGGTGAGGTCGTTGGGGCACCCATGAAGACACCCCCAAAAATCTCATGCATCCTTCTCTTTCAGCAACCACTGCCTGTGCCTCCTCTGATCAGAGATTGGTTCATTCTTTTCTGTTGTCCTCCCATCTCTTTTTGGGACGACCTCTTCATCGTCCGCCTTGTACCCTGCCATGCAGGATTGTATTTGCAAGGCCGTTTGATCTCCACATGTGGCCATATATGTGGCCATACCAAATGAGTTTCTGTTTTTTGGCCGTTGCGAGAGGTCTTCAAAAGTCCCTATTGCTGTTATAATTCTTTCTCGTATTTCCTCATTCGTAACTCGGTCTTTGTATGTGACGTTTATAAGCCTTCGAAAACATCTCATCTCCAAGGCCTGCATCCTCCGCTGCAGGTCAGCTGGATTTGTCCTTGTCTCACAAGCACAGGGGAATATTGACAGAACCAATGTACGCATTAATCTGATTTTCATGCATTTGGCTAACCATTTGTCTAATTAGGTAAAAACAATGGGTTATTCAAAGCCACTCATGCTGAGTTAATTTTTCAACTCTTGACATTTCTTTGGTGGCAGGTTACAGTGGTTCTTCCTACATCCTGAGACGTAACATAGAAAGGTGAACCAGGATCCTCCTGATTTTGGTGCAATGTGAGGCTCCTCAGTAAGCTCACCAATATGGGAATAACAGTTTCAGCCCCCACCTCAATAGCCAGACTGTGGCACAGCCTATTTCCAGGAGTCAAAAAGGACGTGATGTGGGGTATTGCTTAGTATGATTGACCTGATCCTGATTACTCTTCCTTATGTTGAGATTGTGTTTGCTTTTAGCAGATTAATAAACTAGATACACTTGGCTAATGAAACTGTTACTCTGAAGCAAAAAAGAAAGAAAAGGTAAAGGCAATCCCATTGCAAATACTGTTATCTGGGATGAAGTGTTAGAGAATTTAATGTTGAATGCATAGTTTTATTTTAGGTGGAGAGGTGGAATTATCTGTGATCAAAGATAAAGTCATTGAACTGATTCTATTTTGTAATGGACGGCGTGGCCTAGTGGTTAAGTGACACGGCTCACAACCCAAAGGTGCTGGGTTCGATCCCCATCACAGCACCGGCCGTTACCCCGGGGAAGCAAACCCTTAGAAAATGCAGAAGGAAGCAGACCCTTACATAAAATGCATGCTGAAGTCGGATGCATTGGGCCGACAGACGCAAAATAAAAACCACAGTGCAAAAAAAAAAAAAAAAAAAAAAAAAAAAAATGTCATGGAAGAGATTCATTTTTGTGGTAGCCATTGAGGAGCTTAAATGTTGTGGTATAGTCATTGAGGAGATTCTATTTTGTGGTTTAGAAATCCAATTGTTTGGTAGTCATTGAGAAGATTCTATTTTGTGGTATAGAAATCCAATTGTTTGGTACAGTCATTGAGGAGATTCTATTTTGTGGTATAGATATCCAATTGTTTGGTACAGTCATTGAGGAGATTCTATTTTGTGGTACAATCATTGAGGAGATTCTATTTTGTGGTACAGTTATTGAGGAGATTCTATTTTGTGGTACAGTCATTGAGGAGATTCTATTTTTTGGTATAGAAATCTAATTGTTTGGTACAGTCATTGAGGAGATTCTATTTTGTGGTACAGTCACTGAGGAGATTCTATTTTGTGGTACAGTCATTAATGAAATTCAATTTTGTGGTATAGAAATCCAATTGTTTGGTACAGTCATTGAGGAGATTCTATTTTGTGGTACAGTCACTGAGGAGATTCTATTTTGTGGTACAGTAATTAAGGAAATTCAATTTTGTGGTATAGAAATCCAATTGTTTGGTACAGTCATTGAGGAGATTCTATTTTGTGGTACAGTCATTAAGCTGATTCAATTTTGTGGTATAGAAATTCAATTTTGTATACTTTTTTATGTTTGTTATAAGATTGTGCCTATTTTTGGCCACACTTCGTCCAGTTCAACTGTTATTGTTATATTACTGTGACAGTTTTCAGTAATATTGACTAAGTCTACCTGTCATCTTCATCGTTCTTCCAAGAATCCTTAACAGATGGAAGCTCTTTGGCATCATCAAGGAACCCACTGTCAAGGCCATCAAGATCAGGAACAAAGTCTTCCACACTTTTCACCGTTGGTTGAGCATTTTCTCCCGACGGCAAATCTAGACAACAAATAAATAGAATTACAATGAGCATTAATTGTATCAAAATTTGCATTTTTTAAAATATATATAAACTACTCAGACAAAATGAACTAATGGAAAGTTGAAATATCTTTCTTCTTCTTCTTCTTCTTCGTTCGTTCTCAATCTCCCACTACCAAACCCTGAAAGGGTAAGTAACAGAATGTAGTCCAGAGAACGGAATGCGTTGTATCGTAGTTTACAGCTTGGCTGCGATATTTGCACCTTTCGGTCCAATACTCGACTTCAGCAAGCATTTTTTGAGTACCGGGTTAGCATTCCCTCTTTGATCCCTTCTCCTTAGCCAGTCTGCCCTGCTGCAGCCTGTTATCCAGGATCACCGCGTGGAGGTGTAGAAGGGTCTTGGCAGCTATGGTTCGCTGGCCCTGACGCTAGCAGTCAGCTATGGGTCGCTGACCACTGCAGCTCATGTGCTGCTCAGCATCTTGATCCCGAAATATCTTTCAATTGCAATATCATTGAACTAGGGCCGAATCACACTTCAATGGCTTGAAATCAATGGCAAAGCAATTCCTATTGGTGCTGGACAAGTCAAATATTACATTGGTGGGGATGGCTTTTAGGGTTGCTATACCTGGAGAAGTAAGATTCTTGCATCTTAAGAAATCAATGGCGGGTGTTCGGTTCCTGCAAGTTTTAAGTTCCCCCTGGTCTGAAGGGAGATGAGATTTGTACCTAGTCCTATCTGAGACGGAGATGAACTTGGAGGTCTCATGTACACGTAAAAGAACCCTTAGCAGATGAAAATCTAAAAGAGCAGGCTGTTAGCCGCTGTCCATCAAACATTCTGAAGGTAATGAAATGCCTATCCAATGGTGGCGGCCTGCATTGAGGCGACCAATCTATCATGCAAAGACACAGCAAGCCAATCACTTGTTTGTCTGCATGCTTGATTGCAAGTATATACAGAAAAAAGGACCTCTACACCTGTAGGGACTGAGAAGGAGCAACTAAGAGCGACTAAGAGCAACAAGAGGTTGGTTTTATTGTTGCAAGTGAGGGAGGGCATGGGCTAGTGGCTAAGTGACACGGCTCAGAATTCGAAGGTGATGGTCTTGCTCTCCAATCTCAGCACCGGCCGTTACCGCGAGGAAACAAACCCTTAGAAAAATGCAGGAAGAAGCAGACTCTTACATAAAAGGATGCACTGGGCCGAAAGGCACAAAATAAAAATCATAGTGCAACGCACACAGCCTTGGGGAATATAGAAATAAGACGAATGCAAAAGCAACAAAATTGTTGCAAGTCAACAAGCACAGAACGTCTTGTCAATATATCTTCAGTCCACTGATGTCGTTAGATGTCCGTGGAAAGGTGCGACCTCCTTTGTTTCATATGTTTTGGCAGGTGAAAATCCACTGGTGACTTGCCAGGTCAATCCCAGCATCTGTTAGCCCCTAGAATTTACGATCGCCTATTTTTGAGACTGGTGGAGGTGGAAGCGTAAATTAAAGCAAGGTAGACCGGCAGCCTGTCAGAGATCAGGGGAAAAATTTACCAGATGATCCACGTGAACAAATCCCGATGGAGACACTGGGACTTGAATCCGCGATCTTCAGCACCCGAGGTGAACACCCCACCTCGAGACCACTGGGTCCCTGACAGTCTTGTCAGTTCAGATTGAAAAAGAAAGATTTCACGAAAAAAAACAACAGGATGGCTTAGCTTCAATCAAATCAAACTCACATTTGGTCCACGTGCTTGGCTGATAAGCCAATGGTGCGAGGCTACCATCTGAGGGATTACGGCTGAACGCCTCTAAGCCGGAATCCCGCCCTAAATCTCAGCACCACTGCGATGGGAGGCTACGATATGGTTGGGACCTGGGGCTCGCGTCTCAGCTCGACCCGGTCGAGCCGCAGAAAGAGGTCTCTGCCGTCCGCCGATCAAAGCGGGCGGGAAGCTGCTAGATATTCACCCCATACGGCGTTGAGGTGTGAAACCACTAGTAGAAGACTTAGTTCTCGGTCGGCGTGTCGTAAGCAGTAGAGCAGCCACCTCACTGCGAACTGTTGAGACTCAGCCCTTGATCATGAGATATGTCCGCACATCAGGCGAACAACATCTCCGTACCATGACCAGGCTTGTCCCTTGGTTAAATGCACTCCTGCCTCGCTCTTTATCTCTGTCTGCTATCAGTCATCCCAATAGACGCAGAAGAGATGCAGGCCAGCGGACATTGCACCTCTGCCCTATTGTGACAACCTCTCAGGTGGCGGGGAATGCTAGGCGTACCGTCACTGCAGATGAGCTGAGAAAATAAAAGGAGCAAGGAGATACCTCACTCACATGCATATGCTACGTATCTGGCAGGACGTGACAATCCTGGGACACAGACACACTATACTGCCTCTCTTCCGAGATACTTGAAAAACTAGTACATACAGTCCATTATATCATATCATATCATTGCCACACCCTATAGACACGAGTGGGGAAGACTCGATAGTCCTGCAAGACAACTTCCCTAAGAGAGACAACTCTGACCAAAAACAACTGCTGCCTTGCAGATAGGCTGGGGACAGCCAAAGGCTAAGGAGGGCATCCCTACAGAAACGCCTGTTGAAATCGGATGTACTGGGCCACAGGCTTAACAAAGTAACACAGTGCAACGTATATCACTGTAACCAGCGTACGAAGAAGAAGAAGAAGAAGAAAATCAAACTCACACACAACAGATAAGTATTTCCAAGACAACGACTCATACCTTTAACAACATGGTTATTCCAGTTATAGTATACAGCTGCAAGGTATAGTACCTACATAAAGTAGATGCAGAGAAGCTTCAAGCTACTAAAAGAGCAATGGAGCAAAGAAGACTGATAGTCTTCTAAAGGTCATTTCCACATCACAGAAATCAATTGATAAACCTTCCTCAATAACATCATAGATATTGCAATGTTACAGAAATGTAGTTGGTGACAGCATGTAGTACACATGCCTGAAAATAGCGGGGGGGGGGGGGGGTTCTTTCCATGAAAGGTTCTGGTGGCCTTATAACTGTATGTATCCACTTGGTCATCCACCATTGAGATGTAGAGATGAAGTGAGTACAGTCCTGGGTTCTTCTTCTTCGTTCGTTCGTTCTCAATCTCCCACTACCAAACCATGAAAGGGCTTAAGTGGCAGAATGTAGTCCAGAGAACGGAATGCGTTGTGTTTACAGCTTGGCTGCGATATTTTCACCTTTCGGTCCAACACATCCGACTTCAGCAATCATTTTTTGAGTACCGGGTTAGCATTCCCTCTTCGATCCCTTCTCCTTAGCCAGTCTGCCCTGCTGCAGCCTGTTATCCAGGATCACCGTGTGGAGGTGTAAAAGGATCTTGGCAGCTCTGGTTCGCTGGCCCTGATGCTAGCAGCCAGCTTTGGCTCACTGACCACTGCAGCTCATGCTCTGCTCAGCATCTTGATCCCAGGTGTAGAGATGAAGTGAGTATAGTCCTGGGTCCAACATGGTACTCCAGGGCAAACACAGGGGCCGGTTTTGTGATCAGAAAAAAAAATCCTGCACAAACTTGGGATTGAACCCTGATCGCCTGACTGGGAAGTCAGTGCACTAACCACTGCGCTATCCCGACCCCTGGATCAACTATAGTGGAGAACAAATGCATGGAGGCAAACTGTGGTCGAGAGACCAATTGTTTTAATTATGTCTGCATGCGAAGTCCAATTTTCGCGATAAATGTTGCCGTGATGGAGAATTTGTTACGGCAACTGAATAGTTTTGTGTAAAAGTTTGTCTTGCTAGGACAGTGGTCAGTGCGCAATCATGCACACATATAGCAGTCCTGTAGGATAGGAAGTAGAAGTGGTCAGGAATGTTTGAGATTGAAAACTGTACTGACAGGCTGGGCTTATTATTGGGTTATATCAGGCAATGTTCACCATCTTGATTATGTGGCAGCTGGTCTAGGATTAGCCTTGATGAAGGCTGAATTATTTTGTATTATAGTCTACCTGCATCTGAGTGCTGTGCCATGGTCTGAAAGGGGAGCAAAGAATAGTAACACCCTAGACCTGCCAAGCAGTCATATGACGCAACTAGTGAGTGTCGGGTATGGGGTTAGCTACCTTATCCTGTAGAAATTAAAAGCTACAAAACCGTCAACAAATATAGACAAGTCACTAAGAAGAAAAGTTCCATCCAACCAGAAGCAGGTCCTCTGTCAAGAGGACTTACCTGTTTTCTTCTAGGAATAGAGACTGTGAGCTTGGTTCCCAACCCATACATACCAGGCGTGGTGCTTGATTTGACAAACCTAGCATGTCGAGATTTTTTTACGATAAACAGCAGTGACTATGCAAATACACAACAGACTGGGAAGGATTACTAACGTCTGGTCGGGCCAAATATACTGATCAGACACGTTAGTCAGATTCAGGCAAAACATACTGGCCAAGACCCTCATCTCGACTTCCCAGTACCCCTTCCTGGATACGACCTGTTTTCATGGAAGCCTGGTTAACGAGGTAAAGGATCGGTGTGATTCCTGTAGTAGTGAGCACCACGCCGATAAAGCCAAGCATAGCACAACTACCTGGAGGACCCGGGTCCACCTTCATCAGCTCGTTCGGGATGTGTGGAAAGCTACTGCAACCCGCAACTTAACGTCCT
This sequence comes from Ariolimax columbianus, assembly GCA_036924085.1. NCBI lineage: Eukaryota > Metazoa > Mollusca > Gastropoda > Stylommatophora > Arionidae > Ariolimax > Ariolimax columbianus. The sequence continues at coordinate 20,227,202 of JAVGWX010000010.1, read as the reverse complement.
TATCAGGGCACACAAAAGAGTAAACCTACTAATTGTGGGCATTCAAAACAACAAACACAACAAAACAACAACACAACAAACTAATTGTCAATCACCTGTTTGTTCACACACTTCATTACAAGCATATAGAGAAGAAAACCAGACGGACCTTAAAGACGACAAACTGGAAGAAATTACAGACTGGAAAAAGACTGCAGATGGAATAGCCTGATGCTTTCTCTACACTCCAGAGTTGATGAGGAGTGACTAAGTAAGTAAGTTAAACACAAATACACACCCCACCTCCCTGAACTTATTCAAGTGGCACCGGTTTAACAAGAATAGAACCACGGTAATTTTCCAAGCATGTAGTAAAATGTAGCTAAACATGGCTAGCAACCTCATCATGTAGAACTATTGCTATTGAAACCACCACTGCAAATGCTTGGACACAGGTTTTCTCTAAACAGGCCAGCCATAGTGGTGGCCCTATGCTTAATATAGAGTGGAAAGAAAAGAGGGAACACCCCCCCCCCCCCTCATGAAGCTGCTTCACCTCCTGCTCTGTTTTACAGTGAGAAGGAAAGAGTAATAAATGTCCATGTGGTCTTTCCTGTTGAGGAATTTGTTCTGGTCTAAGTTACAGTAACTCCTTATATCCCAGGACATACTGAAAAAGGTGGACATAGGCCCTCTTTCTGTAGTGCAATACAAGACTACTCAGCAGGTTTACTGCAGTAGGAACAATAGTGTCAAAACTCCACCTCACTGGCCAGGCTGCTGTATCACAACCTCTTACCAGACACAGTGCGCACATATGGTGGTGTTTTGGTCAGTATGAAGCACCTGACCTTGACACTATGCTTTGCACCCGATCTTCCTGCAAGTCATCTACGTTGAACAGTGATCAACATGCTTCATAAAGGGTGAGAAGCAGAAAAAGGACAAGAAGAGAAAATGAAGTAGGGCAATGAGAAGAAGAAAAATGAGGTTAATGAGAAAAAGACAAAGAAGGAAAATCTGAAGGAGGAGGAGAATGAGAGTAAAGGGAAGAAGACAAAGAAGAAGAGAAAGAAGAAGAAGACAAAAAAGAAGAAAAAGAAATAGGAGGAGAATGAGAATAAGTAAAATGAGGAGGAGGAGAAGAGAACAAAGAAGGAGTAGAGGAGGGGGAAGATAATGATGAAGCAGTAGCAGGATAAGTAGAAGGTAACAAAAAAGATGAAGGAAAAGAATCAAAATAAGAAGAAAAACATGAGGAGAAGAAGCAAAAAGAATCAGATGATGAAGTTGGTGATGATATGTGAATAAACTCACCTAGAGTCTTCGGCGGAGTGACTGATGAAACCTGATTTTTGCTGCCCTTGAATAACCTTGAAAAAATACCAGTTTTCCCAGGTTCAGCCACAGGTGTGGCAACTGGCGTACTTGTTTCTGATTGACTGGCTCTGTGAGATATAGTTGTGGGCTCTTGTTGTTCACCGTTCTGCATGGCGAGGTTGCTGTCTCCTATACCACCCATCGGAAGACTGCTGGGAATGGCTGGCTGGGAGGCTGATCTAGGGACTAGAAAAAAAATGGTAAAGTAATCACATGAAGATCATTTCATTGTGGATGAAGTGGTAGACACGTCAGCTTTTGTGAGATGGCGGTCTAGCAAAGGAGGGATCAAAACAAGAACAGCCGCACACAGCAACAATTCTACAAACAGCCAAAACAAGAACAGCCACACACAGCAACAAATCTACAAACAGCCCCACACAGCAACAAATCTACAAACAGCCAAAACAAGAACAGCCACACACAGCAACAAATCTACAAACAGCCAATCACAGCAACAAATCTACAAACAGCCAATCACAGCAACAAATCTACAAACAGCCACACACAGCAACAATTCTACAAACAGCCAAAACAAGAACAGCCACACACAGCAACAAATCTACAAACAGCCACACACAGCAACAAATCTACAAACAGCCAAAACAAGAACAGCCCCACACAGCAACAAATGTACAAACAGCCAATCACAGCAACAATTCTACAAACAGCCAAAACAAGAACAGCCAATCACAGCAACAAATCTACAAACAGCCAATCACAGCAACAAATCTACAAACAGCCAATCACAGCAACAAATCTACAAACAGCCAATCACAGCAACAAATCTACAAACAGCCAATCACAGCAACAAATCTACAAACAGCCAATCACAGCAACAAATCTACAAACAGCCCCACACAGCAACAAATCTACAAACAGCCAATCACAGCAACAAATCTACAAACAGCCAATCACAGCAACAATTCTACAAACAGCCAAAACAAGAACAGCCCCACACAGCAACAATTCTACAAACAGTTAATCACAGCAACAATTCTACAAACAGCCAAAGCAAGAACAGCCGCACACAGCAACAAATCTACAAACAGCCAATCACAGCAACAATTCTACAAACAGCCAAAACAAGAACAGCCCCACACAGCAACAAATCTACAAACAGCCAAAACAAGAACAGCCCCACACGGCAACAAATCTACAAACAGCCAAAACAAGAACAGCCACACACAGCAACAAATCTACAAACAGCCAATCACAGCAACAAATCTACAAACAGCCAATCACAGCAACAAATCTACAAACAGCCAATCACAGCAACAAATCTACAAACAGCCAATCACAGCAACAAATCTACAAACAGCCAATCACAGCAACAAATCTATAAACAGCCAATCACAGCAACAAATCTACAAACAGCCAATCACAGCAACAAATCTACAAACAGCCAATCACAGCAACAAATCTACAAACAGCCAATCACAGCAACAAATCTACAAACAGCCAATCACAGCAACAAATCTACAAACAGCCAAAACAAGAACAGCCCCACACAGCAACAAATCTACAAACAGCCATACACAGCAACAATTCTACAAACAGCAAAAACAAGAACAGCCCCACACAGCAACAAATCTACAAACAGCCAATCACAGCAACAATTCTACAAACAGCCAAAACAAGAACAGCCCCACACAGCAACAAATCTATAAACAGCCAAAACAAGAACAGCCACACACAGCAACAAATCTACAAACAGCCAATCACAGCAACAAATCTACAAACAGCCAATCACAGCAACAAATCTACAAACAGCCAATCACAGCAACAAATCTACAAACAGCCAATCACAGCAACAAATCTACAAACAGCCAATCACAGCAACAAATCTACAAACAGCCAATCACAGCAACAATTCTACAAACAGCCAATCACAGCAACATGTCTACAAACAGCCAAAACATGAACAGCCACACACAGCAACAATTCTACAAACAGCCAATCACAGCAACAAATCTACAAACAGCCAAAACAAGAACAGCCCCACACAGCAACAATTCTACAAACAGCCAATCACAGCAACAAATCTACAAACAGCCAAAACAAGAACAGCCCCACACAGCAACAAATCTACAAACAGCCAATCACAGCAACAATTCTACAAACAGCCAAAACAAGAACAGCCCCACACAGCAACAAATCTACAAACAGCCAATCACAGCAACAATTCTACAAACAGCAAATCACAGCAACAATTCTACAAACAGCCCCACACAGCAACAAATCTACAAACAGCCAATCACAGCAACAATTCTACAAACAGCCAAAACAAGAACAGCCCCACACAGCAACAAATCTACAAACAGCCAAAACAAGAACAGCCCCACACAGCAACAAATCTACAAACAGCCAAAACAAGAACAGCCACACACAGCAACAAATCTACAAACAGCCAATCACAGCAACAAATCTACAAACAGCCAATCACAGCAACAAATCTACAAACAGCCAATCACAGCAACAAATCTACAAACAGCCAATCACAGCAACAAATCTACAAACAGCCAATCACAGCAACAAATCTACAAACAGCCAATCACAGCAACAAATCTACAAACAGCCAATCACAGCAACAAATCTACAAACAGCCAATCACAGCAACAAATCTACAAACAGCCAATCACAGCAACAAATCTACAAACAGCCAATCACAGCAACAATTCTACAAACAGCCAATCACAGCAACAAATCTACAAACAGCCAAAACAAGAACAGCCCCACACAGCAACAAATCTACAAACAGCCAATCACAGCAACAATTCTACAAACAGCCAAAACAAGAACAGCCCCACACAGCAACAAATCTACAAACAGCCAATCACAGCAACAATTCTACAAACAGCCAAAACAAGAACAGCCCCACACAGCAACAAATCTACAAACAGCCAATCACAGCAACAATTCTACAAACAGCCAATCACAGCAACAATTCTACAAACAGCCCCACACAGCAACAAATCTACAAACAGCCAATCACAGCAACAATTCTACAAACAGCCAATCACAACAACAATTCTACAAACAGCCAAAACAAGAACAGCCCCACACAGCAACAAATCTACAAACAGCCAATCACAGCAACAATTCTACAAACAGCCAAAACAAGAACAGTCCCACACAGCAACAAATCTACAAACAGCAATAACAAGAACAGCCACACACAGCAACAAATCTACAAACAGCCAAAACAAGAACAGCCACACACAGCAACAAATCTACAAACAGCCAATCACAGCAACAAATCTACAAACAGCCAATCACAGCAACAAATCCACAAACAGCCAATCACAGCAACAAATCTACAAACAGCCAATCACAGCAACAAATCTACAAACAGCCAATCACAGCAACAAATCTACAAACAGCCAATCACAGCAACAATTCTACAAACAGCCAATCACAGCAACAAATCTACAAACAGCCAAAACAAGAACAGCCCCACACAGCAACAAATCTACAAACAGCCAATCACAGCAACAATTCTACAAACAGCCAAAACAAGAACAGCCCCACACAGCAACAAATCTACAAACAGCCAATCACAGCAACAATTCTACAAACAGCCAAAACAAGAACAGCCCCACACAGCAACAAATCTACAAACAGCCAATCACAGCAACAATTCTACAAACAGCCACACACAGCAACAATTCTACAAACAGCCAATCACAGCAACAAATCTACAAACAGCCACACACAGCAACAAATCTACAAACAGCCACACACAGCAACAATTCTACAAACAGCCAATCACAGCAACAAATCTACAAACAGCCACACACAGCAACAATTCTACAAACAGCCACACACAGCAACAATTCTACAAACAGCCAATCACAGCAACAAATCTACAAACAGCCACACACAGCAACAAATCTACAAACAGCCACACACAGCAACAAATCTACAAACAGCCACACACAGCAACAATTCTACAAACAGCCACACACAGCAACAATTCTACAAACAGCCAATCACAGCAACAAATCTAAAAACAGCCACACACAGCAACAAATCTACAAACAGCCACACACAGCAACAAATCTACAAACAGCCACATACAGCAACAAATCTACAGACAGCCACACACAGCAACAAATCTACAAACAGCCACACACAGCAACAAATCTACAAACAGCCAAAACAAGAACAGCCCCACACAGCAACAATTCTACAAACAGCCAAAACAAGAACAGCCACACACAGCAACAAATCTACAAACAGCCAATCACAGCAACAAATCTACAAACAGCCAATCACAGCAACAAATCTACAAACAGCCAATCACAGCAACAAATCTACAAACAGCCAAAACAAGAACAGCCTCACCACAGCAACAAATCTACAAACAGCCAAAACAAGAACAGCCCCACACAGCAACAAATCTACAAACAGCCAAAACAAGAACAGCCACACACAGCAACAAATCTACAAACAGCCAATCACAGCAACAAATCTACAAACAGCCAATCACAGCAACAAATCTACAAACAGCCAATCACAGCAACAAATCTACAAACAGCCAATCACAGCAACAAATCTACAAACAGCCAATCACAGCAACAAATCTACAAACAGCCAATCACAGCAACAAATCTACAAACAGCCAATCACAGCAACAAATCTACAAACAGCCAATCACAGCAACAAATCTACAAACAGCCAATCACAGCAACAAATCTACAAACAGCCAATCACAGCAACAATTCTACAAACAGCCAATCACAGCAACAAATCTACAAACAGCCAAAACAAGAACAGCCCCACACAGCAACAAATCTACAAACAGCCATACACAGCAACAAATCTACAAACAGCCAAAACAAGAACAGCCCCACACAGCAACAAATCTACAAACAGCCAAAACAAGAACAGCCCCACACAGAGACAAATCTACAAACAGCCAAAACAAGAACAGCCACACACAGCAACAAATCTACAAACAGCCAATCACAGCAACAAATCTACAAACAGCCAATCACAGCAACAAATCTACAAACAGCCAATCACAGCAACAAATCTACAAACAGCCAATCACAGCAACAAATCTACAAACAGCCAATCACAGCAACAAATCTACAAACAGCCAATCACAGCAACAAATCTACAAACAGCCAATCACAGCAACAAATCTACAAACAGCCAATCACAGCAACAAATCTACAAACAGCCAATCACAGCAACAAATCTACAAACAGCCAATCACAGCAACAATTCTACAAACAGCCAATCACAGCAACAAATCTACAAACAGCCAAAACAAGAACAGCCCCACACAGCAACAAATCTACAAACAGCCATACACAGCAACAATTCTACAAACAGCCAAAACAAGAACAGCCCCACACAGCAACAAATCTACAAACAGCCAATCACAGCAACAATTCCACAAACAGCCAAAACAAGAACAGCCCCACACAGCAACAATTCTACAAACAGCCAATCACAGCAACAAATCTACAAACAGCCAATCACAGCAACAAATCTACAAACAGCCAATCACAGCAACAAATCTACAAACAGCCAATCACAGCAACAAATCTACAAACAGCCAATCACAGCAACAAATCTACAAACAGCCAATCACAGCAACAAATCTACAAACAGCCAATCACAGCAACAAATCTACAAACAGCCAATCACAGCAACAAATCTACAAACAGCCAATCACAGCAACAATTCTACAAACAGCCAATCACAGCAACAAATCTACAAACAGCCAAAACAAGAACAGCCCCACACAGCAACAAATCTACAAACAGCCAATCACAGCAACAATTCTACAAACAGCCAAAACAAGAACAGTCCCACACAGCAACAAATCTACAAACAGCCAAAACAAGAACAGCCACACACAGCAACAAATCTACAAACAGCCAAAACAAGAACAGCCACACACAGCAACAAATCTACAAACAGCCAATCACAGCAACAAATCTACAAACAGCCAATCACAGCAACAAATCTACAAACAGCCAAAACAAGAACAGCTACACACAGCAACAAATCTACAAACAGCCAATCACAGCAACAAATCTACAAACAGCCAATCACAGCAACAAATCTACAAACAGCCAATCACAGCAACAAATCTACAAACAGCCAATCACAGCAACAAATCTACAAACAGCCAATCACAGCAATAATTCTACAAACAGCCAATCACAGCAACAAATCTACAAACAGCCAAAACAAGAACAGCCCCACACAGCAACAAATCTACAAACAGCCAATCACAGCAACAATTCTACTAAGAGCCAAAACAAGAACAGCCCCACACAGCAACAAATCTACAAACAGCCAATCACAGCAACAATTCTACAAACAGCCAAAACAAGAACAGCCCCACACAGCAACAAATCTACAAACAGCCAATCACAGCAACAATTCTACAAACAGCCACACACAGCAACAATTCTACAAACAGCCAATCACAGCAACAAATCTACAAACAGCCACACACAGCAACAATTCTACAAACAGCCACACACAGCAACAATTCTACAAACAGCCAATCACAGCAACAAATCTACAAACAGCCACACACAGCAACAAATCTACAAACAGCCACACACAGCAACAAATCTACAAACAGCCACACACAGCAACAATTCTACAAACAGCCACACACAGCAACAAATCTACAAACAGCCAATCACAGCAACAAATCTACAAACAGCCAATCACAGCAACAAATCTACAAACAGCCAATCACAGCAACAAATCTACAAACAGCCAATCACAGCAACAAATCTACAAACAGCCAATCACAGCAACAAATCTACAAACAGCCAATCACAGCAACAAATCTACAAACAGCCAATCACAGCAACAATTCTACAAACAGCCAATCACAGCAACAAATCTACAAACAGCCAAAACAAGAACAGCCCCACACAGCAACAAATCTACAAACAGCCATACACAGCAACAATTCTACAAACAGCCAAAACAAGAACAGCCCCACACAGCAACAAATCTACAAACAGCCAAAACAAGAACAGCCCCACACAGCAACAAATCTACAAACAGCCAAAACAAGAACAGCCACACACAGCAACAAATCTACAAACAGCCAATCACAGCAACAAATCTACAAACAGCCAATCACAGCAACAAATCTACAAACAGCCAATCACAGCAACAAATCTACAAACAGCCAATCACAGCAACAAATCTACAAACAGCCAATCACAGCAACAAATCTACAAACAGCCAATCACAGCAACAAATCTACAAACAGCCAATCACAGCAACAAATCTACAAACAGCCAATCACAGCAACAAATCTACAAACAGCCAATCACAGCAACAAATCTACAAACAGCCAATCACAGCAACAATTCTACAAACAGCCAATCACAGCAACAAATCTACAAACAGCCAAAACAAGAACAGCCCCACACAGCAACAAATCTACAAACAGCCATACACAGCAACAATTCTACAAACAGCCAAAACAAGAACAGCCCCACACAGCAACAAATCTACAAACAGCCAATCACAGCAACAATTCCACAAACAGCCAAAACAAGAACAGCCCCACACAGCAACAATTCTACAAACAGCCAATCACAGCAACAAATCTACAAACAGCCAATCACAGCAACAAATCTACAAACAGCCAATCACAGCAACAAATCTACAAACAGCCAATCACAGCAACAAATCTACAAACAGCCAATCACAGCAACAAATCTACAAACAGCCAATCACAGCAACAAATCTACAAACAGCCAATCACAGCAACAAATCTACAAACAGCCAATCACAGCAACAAATCTACAAACAGCCAATCACAGCAACAATTCTACAAACAGCCAATCACAGCAACAAATCTACAAACAGCCAAAACAAGAACAGCCCCACACAGCAACAAATCTACAAACAGCCAATCACAGCAACAATTCTACAAACAGCCAAAACAAGAACAGTCCCACACAGCAACAAATCTACAAACAGCCAAAACAAGAACAGCCACACACAGCAACAAATCTACAAACAGCCAAAACAAGAACAGCCACACACAGCAACAAATCTACAAACAGCCAATCACAGCAACAAATCTACAGACAGCCAATCACAGCAACAAATCTACAAACAGCCAAAACAAGAACAGCCACACACAGCAACAAATCTACAAACAGCCAATCACAGCAACAAATCTACAAACAGCCAATCACAGCAACAAATCTACAAACAGCCAATCACAGCAACAAATCTACAAACAGCCAATCACAGCAACAAATCTACAAACAGCCAATCACAGCAACAATTCTACAAACAGCCAATCACAGCAACAAATCTACAAACAGCCAAAACAAGAACAGCCCCACACAGCAACAAATCTACAAACAGCCAATCACAGCAACAATTCTACAAACAGCCAAAACAAGAACAGTCCCACACAGCAACAAATCTACAAACAGCCAAAACAAGAACAGCCACACACAGCAACAAATCTACAAACAGCCAAAACAAGAACAGCCCCACACAGCAACAAATCTACAAACAGCCAATCACAGCAACAATTCTACAAACAGCCAAAACAAGAACAGCCCCACACAGCAACAAATCTACAAACAGCCAATCACAGCAACAATTCTACAAACAGCCACACACAGCAACAATTCTACAAACAGCCAATCACAGCAACAAATCTACAAACAGCCACACACAGCAACAAATCTACAAACAGCCACACACAGCAACAATTCTACAAACAGCCAATCACAGCAACAAATCTACAAACAGCCACACACAGCAACAATTCTACAAACAGCCACACACAGCAACAATTCTACAAACAGCCAATCACAGCAACAAATCTACAAACAGCCACACACAGCAACAAATCTACAAACAGCCACACACAGCAACAAATCTACAAACAGCCACACACAGCAACAATTCTACAAACAGCCACACACAGCAACAATTCTACAAACAGCCAATCACAGCAACAAATCTACAAACAGCCACACACAGCAACAAATCTACAAACAGCCAATCACAGCAACAAATCTACAAACAGCCACATACAGCAACAAATCTACAGACAGCCACACACAGCAACAAATCTACAAACAGCCACACACAGCAACAAATCTACAAACAGCCAAAACAAGAACAGCCCCACACAGCAACAATTCTACAAACAGCCAAAACAAGAACAGCCCCACACAGCTGCAATTCTACAAACAGCCACACACAGCAACAATTCTACAAACAGCCAATCACAGCAACAAATCTACAAACAGCCACACACAGCAACAAATCTACAAACAGCCAATCACAGCAACAAATCTACAAACAGCCACATACAGCAACAAATCTACAGACAGCCACACACAGCAACAAATCTACAAACAGCCACACACAGCAACAAATCTACAAACAGCCACACACAGCAACAATTCTACAAACAGCCACACACAGCAACAATTCTACAAACAGCCAATCACAGCAACAAATCTACAAACAGCCACACACAGCAACAAATCTACAAACAGCCAATCACAGCAACAAATCTACAAACAGCCACATACAGCAACAAATCTACAGACAGCCACACACAGCAACAAATCTACAAACAGCCACACACAGCAACAAATCTACAAACAGCCAAAACAAGAACAGCCCCACACAGCAACAATTCTACAAACAGCCAAAACAAGAACAGCCCCACACAGCTGCAATTCTACAAACAGCCACACACAGCAACAATTCTACAAACAGCCAATCACAGCAACAAATCTACAAACAGCCACACACAGCAACAAATCTACAAACAGCCAATCACAGCAACAAATCTACAAACAGCCACATACAGCAACAAATCTACAGACAGCCACACACAGCAACAAATCTACAAACAGCCACACACAGCAACAATTCTACAAACAGCCACACACAGCAACAATTCTACAAACAGCCAATCACAGCAACAAATCTACAAACAGCCACACACAGCAACAAATCTACAAACAGCCAATCACAGCAACAAATCTACAAACAGCCACATACAGCAACAAATCTACAGACAGCCACACACAGCAACAAATCTACAAACAGCCACACACAGCAACAAATCTACAAACAGCCAAAACAAGAACAGCCCCACACAGCAACAATTCTACAAACAGCCAAAACAAGAACAGCCCCACACAGCTGCAATTCTACAAACAGCCACACACAGCAACAATTCTACAAACAGCCAATCACAGCAACAAATCTACAAACAGCCAAAACAAGAACAGCCCCACACAGCAACGATTCTACAAACAGCCAATCACAGCAACAAATCTACAAACAGCCAAAACAAGAACAGCCCCACACAGCAACAAATCTACAAACAGCCAATCACAGCAACAATTCTACAAACAGCCAATCACAGCAACAATTCTACAAACAGCCAATCACAGCAACAATTCTACAAACAGCCAATCACAGCAACAATTCTACAAACAGCCCCACACAGCAACAAATCTACAAACAGCCAATCACAGCAACAATTCTACAAACAGCCAATAAGAACAGCAAACCAGGCAAACATTGCTGAACAGGTGAGCCAAAGGAAACTTCAGGAGAGAGGTCTACAGATATATGACAAGTTGTAATCCTAATGACAGCATTAGTCAACTCACAAAGAGGAATGAGAACACCAACTTTCGGCTACAAACTCCCCTTAACAATCCAAAGAACAGAAATCAACCACACGAGACCGTTGATCACTATCTGCACAGCGTTCAAGGAAATTAAGAAAATGCTTTTCCCTCCATGGCCAGATAAATAAAACACTGTCCAAAATTAAAAACAACAAAGACATGCAAATACCATTACATGGCATTGGGCCAAAGAGCGAGAGCTTGAGTGCTGCTGGATCTATAACAACAGCAACATATCTTAGAGCATTCTTTTGAGCTCCACCCATAAGACCCGCCACAACCAAGGTGCAAACCCAGCTCCTTTGCTATGAGAGACAAGAGCTTTGACCTCTCTGCCACCAGGATGTTCACCACAGTATTGTTTTTCTTCTAAATCACAATGAAGCTCAAGTTATTGATTCTTCTATTCTTACTTATTTAGCCACTCCTCTTCTGAAGGGAGCCGCGTAGCGCAGTGGTTAGCGCTCTGGCTTCGCATCTGAGTGGTCCTGGGTTCATTCCCCAGTTGAGGCGGTAATGTTTTTTTTCAGACCGCAATGGCTCCCGGGTCAACCCAGCCTTAAATGGGTACCGGTTCAGTCCGGGAAGTAAAAGCGGCGAGGGAGAGGAGATGGCTACCGCCCTCATATAGCCGAGCCTTTGAAATGTGAGATCGCTAACACCTCACACCCCTACGGCAGTAATGCTATGGGATACTTTACTTTACTTTTACTTCTACCATGGGTGTACAATCTTCTACCATGTGGCATAGACATCTTATCTCTTTCTTGTGGCTTAATTTCTACAGGATGGGGCAGCTGGCCCATATGGCAAATACTCCCATCCTTAATCTGACTTGATTTTATCGCTCCCCTTCACATGGGGTGTGGAATCTTCTACCATAGAACATTGAGGACATATTTTTGTCTTGTGACTTACAGTTTCTACAGGCTGGAATAGCTGCCCTCATTTTTTTAGAGAGAGAGAGAGAGAGAGAGAGAGAGAGAGAGAGAGAGAGAGAGAGAGAGAGAGAGAGAGAGAAAGAAAGAGAGAGAGAGAGAGCAAGAGAAAGAGAGAGAGAGAGCAAGAGAAAGGAGAGAGAGAGAGAGAGAGAGAGAGGGAGAGAGCGAGCACCTATGGGTTTGCCAAGAGTGCAGTGAAAGTAATTCTCAACCGAACAGATGTGTCTTGAGTAGTACATCGGGGTCTTTGTGTATGACAAGGACAAGAATCGCACCCCTGTCCTACAGAAAGCATGTCGTAAGAGATGACTGTGTGACATTCCATAACACCAGCCATGGTTAGGCAGTTTGTTAAGAGCAGCATAACAGGCTGCGGATCTACTTTGTTCTAGTGTTTGAGTCTATTAAGATGGACTCGCATATTGGTTAACCACCCTCTGCGGCACTTGTCCCAACACTGCGGAGTAATAAGCTGCTTAAGCAGGAAATCCTCCTCTTGGTTACATCCGGCTCATACCAGAGCTGGGATCTGCAAAGGGACATCTGTCTCTGTAGAAGTACAGGTTGACTAAGATTAAGACAGATATAATAATAATAGCTGTCCATCGTTGTCGATGAGTACCGCCGACATCATCCTTGTCACATATTTCCCTGTAGGGTGTGAGTGCGCATGTGGCTGAACAGGCCAATGCGGGCACGAAAATATCTGCCACATAATGGGCACATGAGGTTTGTAGAAAGTGATGGTGTTCCACTCTGTATACTGCTCACAAAGCTGTCCAGACCAGGCTTAGAGAGATGCAAGACAGATATATGTGTATGTTAAACATACAACATCAATGTGGTGGATGGCGAAGAGCAACATGTACACACCATTTGATGATACTGAGCTGGTGCTGGTGCCAGTGGCACTGTTTATGATGACTGCGGTTCCATCCTTTGCTACCAGTGCCCCTGATTTGTCCTGTTTGATGGCAGCCTCAGACGTAACCTTTTCAGACAGCTTCTCCTGTAGAGCTCTTCTCTGCTGTGTTAGAGAATCTAGGAATCTGCAATAGAAAGAGGTTTATATTCAACTTTGCTAGGGTTTGGATTTAAACTACAGATGTTAGGGTTTTGGATAAAGGGGTTTGGCTTAGAGGTTTGGGCTTCTCTAACAGGTTCTCCTCTGTTGATTAAAAAATCAAAAAATCTGCAGTAATGAGAGGTTTATTTTCAACAGACAGGGTTTTGGAAGTGGGGTTTGGATAAAAGAGGCTTGGGTTTAATATAGGGGTTGATATGGCAGGTTTGGTAATAGAAGTTTGGGTAAGTGAGGGTAACAGAAGTTTGGGTTACATAGAAGGGCTTAGGTTAGAGGAATTTTGGTAAGAGGGGTTTGGGTTAGGGGGCTTGGGTTAGTTTGGTCATCTCTGACAGGCTCTAGAGAAACCAGGAATTTGCAACAGAAAGAGGTTTATATATATATCCAACTATTCTAGAGTTCGGGTCAGGATGAGAGAGACTAGGATTCGGGTTAAAGGGGTTTAGGTTAGCGTGGTCATCTGAGACAGGTTCTGCTGCAGGATTTTTCTCTGTTGAGTTTAGGGCTGCAGAAATTAGCAATTATAAAAAAAAGTCAATATTCAACTTTGTTAGGATTGGTGTTAAGATAAGAAGGGTTGGGGTTAGAGGGGTTTATGTTAGAGTTATGGTTAATAGAGTCAGGGCTAGTGATATTGTTAGGAGTTGAGTTAGTGTTATAGTTAGAATTATGGTTAATAATAGAGTAATGACTAGAGTTATGGTGAGGAATAGGGTTAGAGTAATAGCTAAAAATAGAGATAGAGTTGTGGTTAGAAATAGAATTACAGTTAGAGTTGGAATATTTAGCAATATAATCATATCTTCTTCTTCTTCGTTCGTTCTCAATCTCCCACCACCAAGTCCTGAAAGGGCCTAAGAAGCAGAATGTAGTCCAGAGAACGGAATGCGTTGTGTTGTAGTTTACAGCTTGGCTGCGATATTTGCACCTTTAATCATATAATCATATGATTAGAGATATGATTAGGATTAAGTTAGAGTTAGAGTTATTACAAGGAAAAGAGGATTAAGTTATGCTTAGATTTAAATGACTCCATAAATGTGCAATAATAACCATTTGTTATTCAACTATGCTGGAGTTAAGGCTATAGAAGCTAACAGAATACAAAATCATTCAGGTCAGAGTAAGCAGCAACATAATGACCATGACCCAACCGTACATCCATGCTGTGCATCTATAGCAGGCTGTGCTACAGCAGCGTGGTCAATGAGGTGGGGATCATCCCTGTAATCCAAGTTGTGGTGTGCCTGCTGAAATTTTTTTTTTTTTTTTTTTTTTTTTTGCGTTCGCCTTATTTTCTCTAATCCCCAAGGCGGTGTGTTGCACTGTTTTTATTTTGCACCTGTCGGCCGAGTGCATCTGACTTCAGCATGCATTTTATGTAAGGGTCTGCTTCCTCCTGCATTTTCTAAGGGTTTGCTTCCCCGGGGTAACGGCCGGTGCTGTGATGGGGATTGAACCCAGCACCTTGAGATTGTGAGCCGTGCCACTTAACCACTAGGCCACGCCTTCCCCGCCTGCTGAAATGATTAACATTGCATTACAGCCAAGAAAGTCCAGGCTCACTTTCTTCAGCACACCTGGTATGTAAGAAGAGCTACACAAAAATACTGGAAAAATAAATGGAAAGAAATAATAAATAACGTTGATGAACAGATACACAATCTTACAGGTCATAATTCTGTTCCTCTGAGTCCTCGTGGATCTCTAGCTCCTCAATGGTTGTCAGCATGTCATTCATGTTCGTCTCCAGTTGTTTGAGAAGGGTTTCTCTCTGTTTCAGTACCAAAAATCGGGGTACAATGTTACATATATTTCACAAATGTAAAGAAAGTTTTTGTTTATTGCAATACTGTAGTTTGTAAATATAAAAGTTTTTGTTTATTGTACTTCTGTAGTTTTGTAAATATAAAGGTAAGTTTTTGTTTATTGTAAAACTGTAGGTAAGCTTTTCTATTTTTGTGCTACTGCAGTTTTGAATTGTTACATAAAGTTTAGCTTTTGATTATTATATCACTGTAGTTTTATACATCTATATACAGTCAATTTTTTTTGGCAGTACTGAAGTATTGCATATTTATATACAGGCAAGCTTTGGTTTCTTCTTCTTCTTCAGCGTTTGTCCTGAAAAGGTTTGCAGTGAGGCTGCAATATCTGCACCTTTCAGCCAGACTGATCCAGTTTCAGCTGGCTATTTTGAGTGTTCAGGTTTGCCTTCCAACTGTGATCCAGACTATACTACTGCAACCAGTTTCCAGGGCCTTGGTCAGCTCTAGTTTTCTGGCCCTGATGCAAGCAGCCAGGTATGAGTCACTGGTTGCTGTCAGCTCATTCACTGTGTTGTTTCTTCAGCCCCAGGTTTGGTTTACTGTAGGACTGTAGTCACATATACATTTTTTCCCTAAACATCTTCTTTCCTATGGTGGAGTGCTTTGTACTGTGTATTGCACCTTACAGCTACGCAGTGCATCTTCGTCTTCTTCTGCGTTCGTTCTCAATCTCCCGCTACTAAGCCCAGAACAGAGTTTTGCAAGTTGCAGTCCGGAGAACAGAATGCGCCGTGTCACTAGTTTACAGTTTGACTGCAATATTTGCACCTTTCGGTCAGACACATCCGTCTTCGGCAGGCCAGTGCATCTGACTTCAGCACACATTTTTGTTAATGGGTTCACGTCCCATAGGGGTACCGCCTTGTCATTTCATAAAATTAAGTAAATGATGAAAGTTCAGTTTGTGAGCAATGTGACTAGCCACTTCACTACACTGCCTCTCTCTCGCGCACACAAACAACAAACACTCACTCCCCCCCCCCCCCCCCCTATAAAAACATAAAGCTTTGTTTGTTTAAAGGTAAGCGTTGATTATTTTTATTTACTTATTTAGCATTTGCACACCATTACAAATAATACATTGTGCTGACTTTACTTTATGCGGTGGCAAAAATGCATTTGCAAGGTAAAAAATTCTATGCTTCGCAATTTATTTTATCGCACAACTCTAAAAAACATGACCATACCCTACCATTGGATATCCTTCAGTTACCCTTGATGTTTGTTCATTATATTTGACATTTATTTCCATGTTTGATTATCAATATTCGATCAACATTATTCCAAAGTCATACAGTATTTTAATAACAATTTATAGAGTTATATTGTTTTGACTTGATTCTGTTTTTCTGATCACTCTGTACTTTGTGAGGTTGCTAGCAGAATGAACAACCTTCTTTAGTTACTTTCTATGACATTACATGTATATGATGGGAAGGAAGATTAACGCCTGGTCAGGTAAAATATACTGATGAGACATGTTAGTCAGGGTCAGGCAAAACATACTGGTCAAGACCCTCACTTCTTCATAGCCTTCCTGGAAACAGGCTGTTTTCATGGCAACCTCAAGGTGAGGGATTGACATGATCCCCGCAGTAGCAAGTGACACGCAGATGATGCCAAGCATAGCACAACTGCCTGGAAGACCCAGTCCACCTTCATCAGCACACTCAGGATGTGAGAAAAGCTACTGCAACCCGCCACTCAACGTCCACTTCAGGGCGCACAAAAGAGTAAACCTACTCATTGTAGGCATTCGAAACAACATGTACATATTAATCCACAGCGTGGCCTAGTGGTTAAGTGGCACGGCTCACAACCAGAAGGTGCTGGGTTCGATCCCCATCACAGCACCGGCCGTTACCCCGGGGAAGCAAACCTTTCGAAAATGCAGGAGGAAGCAGACCCTTAAATAAAATGCATGCTGAAGTCGGATGCACTGGGCCGACAGGCGCAAAATAAAAACCACAGTGTAACGCACACACGCCTTGGGGAATAGATAAATAAGGCGAACGCAAAAACAAAAAAACAAAAAATTATAATCCACAAAGGAAATTTTCAGACTCATTTACAGTCCAAACTGCGGTCAGACAAGGATGACTTCTAGCTCCAACAATTTTTCTCAGGGTCATGGACTGGGTGATGTGACAAACAATACGGGGTAAACAAACAGGAATACAGCGGACATTGATAAGCAACTGGAATACATATGTTGTCACATAAGAAGCAGGACACACAAGGAAAGATATAGACAGATAAACATATCCTCGTCTTCTTCTTCTGCGTTCATTCTCAATCTTCTGTTACCAAGCCCTGAATAGGGCTTTCCAAGTTGCAGGATGTAGTCCAGAAAATGGAATGCGTATGGCTAGTTTACAGCTTGACTGCAATATTTGCACTTTTCTGCCCGACACATCCGTCTTCAACAGAAGATTAACATATAAAGCAGCAACAATGGGATTGTTGATTAGTGTGAGCAAAACAATGAAAATAAGAACAACTAGTAAGCAAAGAGATCTCGTAAAGATGAATGGTCAGATAATTGAAAACGTGCACAATTTTACCTAGCTGGGAAGTAACATTTGATAAAGATGGAGAAACAGATAAATGTGTCAGGATTAACAAGGCCAGATTTGCTATCAATTCTCTTCCTCCAATTTGGAGCTTTGCAACATTTTCCATGGAGAATAATTTTAGACTGTTTAACACGAATGTAAAGTTGGTCCTGCTAAATGACTTCGAGACATGGCATGTGACTTTAGAGTTTCACATTCAAACTGCAGACCTTCATCTACAAGTGTCTTCGGAACATACTTCGTGTCAGATGGCCAGGGCTAATGGCAAACACAGATCTGTGGGAAAGAACACGGGAACAACCAACAGATCAGGAGATTAGACGGAAAAAGTGAAGATGGATAGCACACGCTCTCAGAAAAAAGCCAGATATTATAACCAAACATGTGCTGGATTGGAATCCAAGGGAAAGAGAAAAAGTGGGAAGGCAAAAAAACACCCGGCGGCTAATGGTCAAGGAAAGCTGGTTCAATAAAGATCTCATTGGTGTAACTCAAGAAGATGGCACAGAATAGAAATTGATTGAGATCATATGCTACAGCCATATGTTACAAGTGGATAAGTGATGATGATGATGAATGATGCATTTGATTTGATTGACTTTTATTTGCTCCAATTGAATATAGCGAGCTCTTTTACAGGAAGCCTGCAAAAAAACATCTGCAGTAGTAATTTCATAGCAATGGTTTTATTTATTAGGCTGCTAGCCCCATGCACAACCCACTTTAGTCATCTTCCACAATATGCCCTCTCACCCTAGTTATTGAACCATAGGTCCAACATTGCATTTGGTCACTTACCGTAACCAAATTAATTGCAGTGGCAGTTTCAAACTAATAGTTTTTACACGATGATGTTGCCAGCTCCATACACAACCCTCTTCAGTCCTCTTTGACAATATGCTAGGAAAGTATTTTTCTTCATTCATTCTTAATTCTTAATCTCCTGCTACCAAGTCCTGAAAAGGGATTTGCAAATAGAAGGATGTTGTTCTAGAGAGCGGAATGAGTTGTGTCGTAGTTTACAGCTTAGCTGCGATATTTTCATCTTATGATCTGACACATTTAACTTCAGAATGATCTATTTTAGTCCTGGGTTAAGCTTCCCTCTTCAATCCCTTCTCCTTAGCCAGTTTGCCCTGTTGCAGCCTGTTATTCAGGATCACCGTGTGGAGTGTAGAAGGGTCTTGGCAGCTCTGGTTCGCTTACCCTGACACTAGCAGTCAGCTGTGGGTCACTGACTGCTGCAGCTTATGCACTGCTCATCATTTTGATTCCGTTAGGTAAGTTACAGTGCCCCTATTCCTTTCAGTGAGGGTACCCATTTGATCATACATGGTCTTTTTCTGTTCAACCCAATAAGGGACCCCAAGATCCCAGTGTAATTTTGTTAATCAGTGACCACTGAAATGTCTACAAACCTGGAGTTGAAGAAATGGCAGATTGAAGAACATATGAAGATATTTCAGACCGAACCCATTCCTCATGGACGACTCAGCATAATGGATTTTACCTGAACCTTCTGGTCTGAAATGGAAACACAAATTTGTTTTTGTATAGTTTATGTCATTGGGAAATTGGGGACAGAAAGTGGAGATGAATAGGATACACTCTCAGACAGAAGCAGGGCAATATAACTACACATGCGCTGGATTTGGACCCACAGGGAAAGAGATTAGTGGGGAGGCCAAGGAACAGTTAGTAAAGAGTGGTGGAAGAGGAAGTCTGTGCAGCTGGGGACTCGGAGGCAGAGATCAATAGGACGGCTCAAAATAGAAACAGATAGAGAGCATCTTTTGGTGCCCGTATGTTCCACAGGGAACCAGAAAGATGGATGAAAACAGCTAATGTCATTACCTCAGCTGGTGAGGAGAGGAGACTAATGTCCAGTCAGATCAGGCAAAACATACTGATCAGACTATATTAGTCAGGGCCAGGTGAAACATACTGATCAGACTATATTAGTCAGGGCCAGGTGAAACATACTGATCAGACTATATTAGTCAGGGCCAGGTGAAACATACTGATCAGACTATATTAGTCAGGGCCAGGCAAAACATACTGATCAGACTATGTTAGCCAGGGCCAGGTGAAACATACTGATCAAGACAACACCTACCTTTCAAGCAGTTCTTCCTGGAAGCAGGCTGTTTCATAGCAGTCTGGTTAACAAGGTGGAGGTGGGCATTGTGATAGCCCATAGTGGTGAGCTTACTGAGGAGTCTAGTATTGCACTACAGCCGGGAGGACTCTGGTCCATCTTTTTAAGTATGCCTCAGGATGTGAGGAGAGTCACCGTAACCAGAGACAGTCATTAAGAAAATCTAACTCTTCTTCTTCTTCTTCTTCGTACGCTGTCAGACGTCAACCTGAATTTGTTCGAAGAAAGCAGCGGTCATCCTGAGGCTGTCGACACTGCCATAGAGCTTGTCTAGTGTTGCCACTGGTGATGACCACATGTGCTTTCTCTGGTCCTCGTACGTCGGGCAATTTTGCAGCAGATGTTCAGCGGTCATTTTTCCTGTGCCACACGAGCATTCGTCTGTGCCACCTATTCAATTTATTGAATAGATCGTACCTCAGTCTGTTGTGGCCTGTGCGGAGTCTGAAGACCACGACCTGCTCTTTTCTGTTCAGCTGGTAGTAGGCATCATTTTTTGTGTAGCCAGTATGTTCTGTTTCCCATTTGGCCATGTATCTGGCTTTAATAAGCCTTTTGGACTCTTCGTAGGTCACACTAGAATCTGGTTGTGGTAGTCTTGCACCTTCTTTTGCCAGTCGGTCTGCCTCCTCGTTGCCTTGGATGTTGTAGTGGGATGGAACCCACTGTACCACTACTCTTTTTGGTGCGGACTGCTGGCATAGTTGACAGAGTACTGCTCTTAAATCATTAAGTCAGTATTTTTCTGGTTTTTTAGTGCTGTGACCACGGCCAGGGCATCTGTGAACAGGCCTATTTGGCTTTCATTGCTTTCGCCTGTGAGCATTGCTTCTACTGCAGCCTTCAGTGCCTCTGCCTCCGCTCTGAAATTGCTTGAGAATTTTCTAGTTGCCACTAACAGTGTTGTTATTTTTCTACCATTTGGTAGGCTCAGAAATACCCCTGCCCCTCCATTCTGTGTTGTGTTTGTTACAGAACTGTCAGTGAATGCATTGGAAATCTAACTCAAGCATGAGTGGCTTTAGCAACAATAACAACCTCAGTTGGTGTCACAACATCATCAATAAAATCTTTCAGGTCCCTATGGAGCACACAATAAATGCATGCCATGTTCTCCTGTTCTGTATCATCCATTCCAGTTCTCTGCATGTCTTCTTGATTATTCAAATCATTCTTCAACTCTCCTCTCTCTGTGTGCTTCAGTCTGCCTCTTCCTCTCATGTCCTGGGGATCCCAGAACAGCAACTGCCTTGCAATATTATCAGCTGATTAGCTTAATATGCATCCTATCCAATGACAAAATCTACCTCTCAGCTGTTGTTCTACTGTTCTTTGTCTGGATTTTTTTTCAACAGTTCCATATTAGTGATATTAATATACTTTTTCAATCCTTCTCACAACAACCCATTTATGAAAATCTGTATTGTTTTGGTTGTTATTTTCCTGTTTCAGAGACATTTTTATTGGCATTTTTGGGAAACATGCTTAGATACGTCTGCAAATTGTTCTAAATTTCTTAAATAGTCTGAAATCGTCATCTTTAAAAGCTAGATTTCTTCTTCTTCTTCTTCTTCTTCGTACGCTGTCAGACGTCAACTTGAATTTGTTCGAAGAAAGCAGCTGTCATCCTGAGGCTGTCGACACAGCCATAGAGCTTGTCTAAAAGCTAGATTTCAATTTTGGAGATAGAAAGAAGTCTGCTGAGGCCAGACCAGATGAGATGAGTGGCTAGTAAAGCACACTTATCTTCATTTTTGCACACAAAAAAGTCTTGAACAAATATTTTTGTGTGTGTTGGTACATTGTCATGATGAGTGAACCAGAAGTTGTTTCTCCAGAACTCAGACTTTAAAGCAAAACTTGCTGATTCACTGCTCATGAAATTCAGACATCTCAAGAAATGTAAAACCCAATCTGCATGTACATAACAATCAGCTATAGGATGATAAACAACAGAAAAACACAGGAAACAGTAGGATACTTAAGAAAGTTATCACTAGACAGTGTCACGAACCAAAGGCTGCTATCCCATTGTATTGGTAGAGAATGTTTACAATTCTAGAACTTTTGAACATACTCCGTAGACAGACATAAAAAAACACATTAAATGTGGTCTGAAAAACAGACATTGCTGTCGGGGATGAAGTGTTAGAGACTTTCCTGTATTAGGTCTCAACTTTTTTTTTTAAGTGTGACCAGTTCTCTTCCTCGCTTTCCTCCCTTCCCTAACTATAAGTCAGGTATCCATTTACAGATATTGAAATTGAAATTGAACTCAGTACCTCTGCCAAGAGAACAGACTCTCTAGCCATACTGGTACTCAGATGCACAAATCAAAATGACATTCAATCAACACATAGCATCAACAGGCTTGATTTGACTTAGTCACACTTCTTCTACCATTGGGTGTCGTCTTCTACAATGGGTGTAGTGTCGTCTACCATGGCGTGTAGAGTCTTCTACTATGGGATACATAGTTTTCTGCTTTGGGGTGTAGAGTCTTCTACAATAACGTATAGAGGTCTTGTTTTTTGGTTTTATTGTTTCTTCTTCTTCTTCTTCTATGTTCGTTCTCAATCTCCCGCTACCAAGCCCTGAATAAGGCTTTGCAAACAACAGAATGTAGACAGAAAACGGAATGCGTTATGTCGCTAGTTTACAGCTTGACTGCGATATTTGCACCTTTCGGTCCGACACATCCGTCTTCGGCAGTTTATTGTTTCTATAGGATGCTGTAGCTCGCCCCATACCCAGTATTTCATTTCTATCTCTTACGACATGCATGCATAGCAGGTTGCTCTCATCTCGGACCCGAGTAACAAACAGGAGCACATCGACAGACATACATAAAACAAATCACAAGACATATATGAAAACACTCACCTGTCCATCTGATATTGATCCACCAAGTATCGAGCTTTCTCTTCGGTGACGGTTCTATGATGCCCCATGTCCCTGTGATTTCCTAGCACAAGTACAGGCAGCTGACTAGGAACCTTTTCAATTTCCCGCTCCACGTAACCGAAAGTCCTGATGACAAATACCATAAAATAATACGTTATGAATAATGAGTGCAAGTTCACATACATTAACTTTCCCACTAATCCTTGTAAATCCCATACGAACGTATAGCTGCCACTGTCACACTTATTACAGGGGAAAAGGGAGACTAAATTTCTAGAATTCTTTGTGAGTGTGTGTCCTGTAATCTTCATGAAAAAGGGAGACTAAATTTCTAGAATTCTTTGTGAGTGTGTGTCCTGTAATCTTCATGAAAAAGGGAGACTAAATTTCTAGAATTCTTTGTGAGTGTGTGTCCTGTAATCTTCATGAAAAAGGGAGACTAAATTTCTAGAATTCTTTGTGAGTGTGTGTCCTGTAATCTTCATGAAAAAGGGAGACTAAATTTCTAGAATTCTTTGTGAGTGTGTGTCCTGTAATCTTCACCTTCATTCTTTAATCTACAGCTGGGGATCAAGATGCTGAGCAGTGCATGAGCTGCAGTGGTCAGTGCAAGCGAACTAGAGCTGCCAAGACTCTTCTACACATCCATGCGGTGATTCTGGATAACATGCTGCAGCAGGGCAGACTGGCTAAGGAAAAGGAATCGAAGAGGGAATGCTAACCCGGTACTCAAAAAATGCTTGCTGGAGTCGGATGTGTTAGACCGAAAGGTGCAAATATCGCAGTCAAGCTGTAAACTACGACACAACGCATTCCATTCTCTGGACTACATTCTGCTACTTAAGCCCTTTCAGGGTTTGGTAGCGGGAGATTGAGAACGAACGAAGCCAAGCCCTAATCTACAGCTGTATTGACTGTTGTCATGTGCTTCTCTACATGTCAGTATTTGTTATCTGTCATCCAAGATTAAAAATGTAATGGAGACATCTGTTGGTGAAAGTCTGCCCTCTGGATGCTCTTGATGATGATGATATAATCCATTTAACTGTGAACTGGTAGCTCTTGACAGCTAAATCCCTCCTGGACAAAATCACACAACTTCCTCAATTGTTGTGGTGTGTAGAGTGTGTTGTGTCTGATGGGGTCCAATGTAAGCAGCTGGTTTCATAGGTTTGTTAGCCCACAGGGCTAGGAGCTTCTCGACTGATTTCTTGTGGTGGTGATAGAATCTGCATCTTGGTTCACAAAGTGGGTCTATTCTATTACAATGTTTTTTGTTAGGGGCATCACCTGTTCTCAGCTTGAAGAACAAACTCTTGATCTCTTCTTTTGAATTTCTTGGCTGCGCTCTCGACTCGCTCCAGTGTTTGTGTCGAGTTGTCTGATGTTTGGTGGTTCCTGTTCAGATTATTATTCACAATTCCTTCACTGGGTGGTATCAGGGAGTCTGAGCCAGGTTATCACTACTCAAGGATCTTTCTGCTTTGCCTTCCTCCTGCCCGCCCCTCCCTCTACAGGAGGTTGCACGATACCTCTCCCAACCTTGTATTCACAGCAAGGGTCACGCTGGCCAAAAGGTGGACACCATCTAGAGGACTCGGCGATGGGACACAGACAAAAACTGGGAATTTGACACGGACAAACACGGAAGGCCTGACACAAACATTGGTCTAATACATTCCTTGTGGCCCTCCTCCCAAAGAAGCGGAGTACTCTGCTCCACCCGGGGAGTCTGTAGGGATTTCGGTCGACATGCTGCGCATGAACACAATCCTAGCAGTTGGTCATGGTAGTGGTCGATCGACGCAACGGGCCTATGACACCTACATGAACATTATTAGTCATGCAGATCTAGTTTTGATGCGTGTCTAAAATAAATTTGGCCTGTCTGGGATGTAGCCCATTGATTTAGCCCTTTCTGTCTATAATTATTTCTCTGGATCTGTCTGCGGGTCGGTAGTGTAATACTAGATAGTGGCCGTGGTAGTGTTTCTCTGCTTTTGACCAGCTCATCAGCTTTCTCACTTCCTGGGACTCCAACATGCCCAAGTATCTACTGAAACATCCCTTCTGCTTCATAAGAGATGGACAGTTGGTTAATTAATTTTTAGATGTTATTACTTGGAATACTTGAATCCTGGTATTCAAACAAGCACGTTAATATCTGTTACCGGGTAACCGAATGCTTTAGCTAGTAGGTATTTTACAACTCCCTGTGGCTTACTATTTGTATCTTTGTACCATTCGTACTTCCCCCAGGCTTTGGTAAATGTTATTAACATCTAGAAATGTTCTGTTTTCCTAGGCTTGAAGCATAGATTTTAAGTCTGCTAATATAACTATTTCAGCAGGTTGTATGGTATCACTATCAAAATCTGAGATTATTAGGCACGCAGCTTTCTCTGTTGCTATTATTTCTACATCATAGCTTGAACAGGTCTCTTCACAAGCAAGGGCCATGGATACAGGGCTGGTCAGCCCTGTAGCAAATCCATCTGTGTATACATCTGGATGTTCTTAGTTACATGTCATGTGTTCGAGCCATATGTTAGTGGAGATTTTACGTGTACAATAACATGAGGTAGAGATAATATCACAAACAAGTTTGATTCAGATTGGCATGGGTACAAATACTAAAACAACAACCTATGCCTAGACCAAAGGGTCTTCATCAGGAACACATACACAAAAATATCACAGCATTAATTTCCACAGCTGGGGTCAGCCAAGGAGATTTATTAGCTGCTCCACAATTATAAAAATAATGGAAACAACTAATCTAAACACATGGGTTGTAGAGTCTTCTACACTAGAGGAGAGGAAATGTATTTTAAAACAATAAAAAGTCAGTACAAGAGACAAACATTTATAAAGTGACATGATCGTAAATGCCAGTCAGCATAGCCTCAGCAGAAGAATTACACAACAGTAATGATTTAAAAGCCAAAAACGACCAGGGTCACTAGAATAGAAAGTGGGAGAAAATCAGACAGAAAGGCAAAACATCACTACGCATGGTATATATAGGCAGACAGGGTATTTAGTGGTTTAGACAATCAGGTCCTGCCGAAGACGGATGTGGCGGACCGAAAGGTGCAAATATTGCAGTCAAGCTGTAAACTAGCGACACAACGCATTGCATTCTCCGGACTACATCCTGCTACTTGCAAATCAGGTAGTGGGAGATTGAAAACGATCGCAGAAGAAGAAGAAGAAGACGACAATCAGGCCTGCCACTTCAGTCTATAACATCCGACAGCAGACAGTGTGCTAAGTCACTAGTGTCAGTTACAACATGCTGACGAATATCTACACCTCACTTCCATATCATGAAACCTTTAAACAGGCTGTGTAACAGCAGCCTAGTCAATGAGGTGGGGATCAGCACTGATATTACCATAGTGGTAAACCTACTGAGAAACCTAGCATTGAACTACAGCCTGGAGAGGGTCTGGCCCTCTTTCTTCAGTTTACCTTTGGATGTAGGAAAAGCCTCTTCAACTTTCTAACAAAGAAACAAACATACTGAGAAAAACTCATTACAAGTAGCTTCTACACCAGTATGAGACAGCAGAGTTTCAGAGCAAGAGGAAGACCAAGAGTATCAAAAGTGCTAAAATAACAAGATGCACAAATAGCACAATTTAAAAAAATATTGCATTTTCCCATGTGGTCTAGATATATTTAAAAAAATCTCGTTCACCTTGTACTTTGTTTTGCGCCAAATGGACAAGTACATCTGTCTACTGCACAAAATTTTTAATGGGTGTATTTCTCTAAGGACCTTGATCCTGCTACAAATTGGGTTGTGAGTCATGTCACTAACTGCTCTGCTATGGTGCTATAAGTGGACATATGAGATGAGATATTTAAATTTGTTAATTGTCATATTACCATTGCTTGGTAATATCAAACACAAAGATCACTCCATGAGTTCCCTTGTAAACATCTAAAAACTCTGCATCCAAGCAAGGTTCATCAGGGTTCATCTGAAGCATGAAAGAAAAAAAGCATGAAACAATTTTACTGGCAAATGTTTTGTTTTTTGTTCTTTTCCGTTTATATTTTTTCTAAGTCAGGGTGTGTTATATTGTATTGTGATCCGAGTGGTCCAGTGCATCCAACTTCAGCACTAATTTTTAATGGGTTTGCTTCCCACAGAGATACGATCTTGCATTCTGGTAATCTGAGCCTAGTAAATTTGGGTTGTGAGCAGTGGCCACCTCCTCTCCCAGTCACTCTATTTCCAGGAAAGAAACACAGACCTTCATGAAGTAAAAGAATCCAAATAGCTAGGAGAGCATGTTCACAGACGATGACAGGATGGGCAGTCAAATAGAAGCAAGGACTCTGCCGAAGACGGATGTGTCAGACCGAAAGGTGCAAATATCGCAGTTAAGCTGTATACTAGCGACAAAACGCATTCCGTTCTCCAGACTACATCCTGCTGCTTGCAAAGCCCTGTTCAGGGCTTGGTAGCAGGAGATTGAAAACGAACGCAGACTCAAATGCAAATACAATGACATATCAGCTATCATCATTACAAACACATTCAAACATTCCAATGGAGACAAAAAGACAAATTATTAGCAGTAAATATAGAGTTCTACATAAGGCTCAGCTTTTTGAGTCCTTTGAGATAAAGAGTAGCAGACTATTGACTGGATTATGAAAACAACAATATCTACCAACAAAAATATAATTAAATTGAATCTGACAAAATAATTTGATGATCTGAGCTGCCTTCTAACCATAATCAGATGCAAAATACTATAAGTATACTTGACAAGAGGTCAAATAAATTATAACTGAGGTGACTCCGGTATACTATGTTTGTCACATAGATATCTGACTACAGTCACCTCTCTCTTCTTACCTCATTTTACTCTGTCCAACAATCACACTCTTACACAACTTTCATACATGCCCTCAGGATGAGGCCTTTCCATTGCACTTTGACTGGGTTGACCTCTGAGATCGCCCTAATTACTATAGGTACATACTGACATATAAACACATCCAAACACTGGTCAATATGTCCTGATATCACCTAATTGACTATGGTCTGGGGTGCAAAACGGCGTGCCTCTGCCAGAAGAATACAGAAAGGAAAAAAAAAAAACAACAAAATTATGACTGAGAATGCACAGAGAAAAAAAGATTATGAGAATAAATGCAACTAACAACAATCCAACTGTGTTGAAACACAAACTCCTACAAATTTGAAATCATACCTATATCTTTGTAGCAATGTAGACAAATACGACATAAAAATGAAAAATGGCTCATAGAATAGATTTCATGTTGATTTAAGATTGACTGGGTGTCACTAAATGTGCTCAGTCCCTTTTATTGCTGAAAGTCTCAATGCCAAAGCTCACAGTTCTCACAGTAGCTCTGAATGTTCCCCTGACTTCTCGTAAGATACCCATTTACAGCTTGGTTGACCGAGACAAACAGTCATACAATGAAAAAAACTAACAACATGTTTGGTCACAGATAGTGGGGCATGACATGATCTGAAACTGATGTGTTAGGTATGTATGCAAAGCTCACGACTCGTGGCAACTTGCTCCCCAGATAAAGTAGGTGATAGCTCTTCTCCACTTTTGTGTTCTACTTTGATATCTTTATCAGATAAAGTAGAAGGTACAGATCATCATCATAGGCATCTCAGCCTCTATAAACCATGCGCGTAGCACCCTGTGAGTTTTGTCCAGCTGTCTCCTGTATTTTAAAACTGTCTGTTATGACTGTAAAGGCTGATCCACAAGTGACAGTCCCTGCCACAGATCGTACAAACATTTTGATCTTGAGAAATTGTGTCCCAGCCCGCGGATGGGATGCTGCATACATCAAGAAGTACAGGTAAAGATATAAAAATACAAAAGGCGAGAGGAGCTGTCATTAATTTGAGGAACGTATTTAAATCCTACAAAATTTTGATGAATATAAAAATCAACATCTTTAACTCCAATGTAAAGTCTGCGTTATTGTAACATGGAAAACAACAAAAAAGCAATACACTTTCATAAATTTATGCCTACACAAAATACAGAGATTGAAAAGGTATAAAAATCACCATCGCAGAACTTGGTAAGAGAATCAAACAGATATCAGTAGAACGTAACGAAGGCTCTGGCATTGGACACACAATAAGAAAACCAGCTGATAGCATTATAAGACAGTCTTTGTTTTGGAGTCTCCAAAACAAAGGAATTAGAGACAGACCAAAACACGCACAGTGAAGAGAGCTTGAGGCAAACATAAATGAAATAGGAAAGAACTGGACGTGGAATGGATGTCCCAAGACAATGACCTGCTGTGTAAGGAGCTAAAATGTTTTGATCTAATTCATTGATACTCATTTCAATTGTTTGTTATCGATGTCAGACATAAACCCTGACCGAGGTACAAGACCAAAATAAGATGCTTGTGAAGAGCAGTCAGGGTCACTGTAAGTGCTCATTCTTAATTCCACCCCCAGCTATGACAGCTTAGGGCCTATTTATTTTTGGCATAATGTTTAGTGGCCTCAGAATGAATTTATTTAGTTGATTCATTGTTGGACGTTTTGTACTGAGCTGTTCCAACTAATATGAGAATGGGCAAGTTGCGAGTTCTTGACACCCTAAAACTATATTGCTACAGGTAGATGAGGCCGTAAGCTGTAGTTGGTAATTCATCTAGGAGAAGGAAAACTGACTTCAACAATTTACTGGTAGGCTGTGGATGGCCAGTGGTTAGGGATGGTTAATCAAAACAAAAAGACTTGCCGAAAGCAGATGTACTGTACCAATAGATGCAGCCCAACTGTAAAAAACAACACATAGCATCCGATTATTCTTTAATTTAAAAATAGGACAACAAAAAGGAAAACGGATGAAAAACTTTAACATATACAAGTGATGTCAGTGAAAGTCAATATTGATAATGGTCAAAATACAACCAACTAAACTGAACTTGGGTACTTGTTTTTAGTCTGTGTTGTTCCTGATTGGGGCTCAGTGGTCTTGAGGAAAGGTGTCTGCCTCGAGTGCCACAGGTCACGGGTTCGAATCACAGTAGAGGCCGCAATTTTTTCTGATCTCTGGTTAGTGAGATTAGACTCCCATGTTCAGTATCGAGCACATTAAAAATATCTTTGCAGTTAGAAATAAAAAAGAGTAGGCTTAACAGGTGCTGCCCGGACAAAAACTATAGTTAAAAATCTACCTAAATTATTTGTATTTTCCTCCAGGCCTAGTAAGCCACAGGGAGTTGTAAAATACCTACTACATATAGCCGAAATATTCGGCTACCTGGCAAGACATTAACATGCCTGTTTGAATAACAGGATTTCAAGTATTCCAAGTTACTGATTGTACAGTCCTTGAAAAGTCGATTAGCGTCTGTGACCATTCGTATGTAAAACTGTGCTTTGACCTAACAAAAAGTACTCACAGCACTTTCAGTATTATCCATTTTTAACCCATCAATTCTGCGTCTCTTTCTTCCCTTGTCTACCACATCCCAAACTTCCACTTTCACAACATCATCGGCTGCTCGATAGTTCCACTGTATTGACCCGACCTGGAACAAAGACGAGTATACATTAGACTAAATAACATTTTGATTTTTTCGCAGTACAGCACCAACACTAACCTGAAAATATACAAGAGTTCTGTACTGTCTGTATGCCTCACTGTGAGTGTTGGGGAAAGAAAAGCAGCTCGTCATCTGGGATCAAGATGGTGAGCAGCGCATGAGCTGCAATAGCGAGCGACCCATAGCTGACTGCTAGCACTAGGGCCAGCGAACCAGAGCTGCCAAGACTCTTCTACACCTCCATTCAGTGATCCTGGATAAAAGGCTACAACAGAGCAGACTGGCTAAGGAGAAGGGATCAAAGAGGGAAGGCTAACCCGGTACTAAAAAAATGCCTGCTAAATCGGATGTGTCGGACTGAAAGGTGCAAATAACGCAGTCAAGCTATAAACTACGACACAACATATTCCGTTCTCTGGACTACATTCTGCTACTTGTAAAGCCCTTTTCAGGGCTTGGTAGCTGGAGATTGATAACGAACGACGCCAAGCCAACTTGCCATTTTTCCCCACAACCTGTCTAATGTATGTTTTTGAAGACTTTGCAGTACTGCAACAAAAACGAATGAAGAATTTACAAGCTTCATACTTTATGTACAGTGCAGAATACTGGGGAGTAACAAGAAATGAAACATCCAAATTGTCTTCTATCCACACAAACTATCTCAGAAAAAATTATGCAAATTTTCTAGCCAAAAATCATCATCTAACAAAAGTTTTTTATCAAGAGTAACCAAGACAATATGCACACTGCTATAAATAGATATTGTTCAAGCTCGTCGTCATAAGTTCTTCACTCTTTAAAGTGTTTCTTTTTGGTAGCGTGATACAGTGACTTTTTATTATTCCTAAGGCACTCTGGAGAAGATTCACCTGTGCCTTCTAGATGTTGTGCAATACAATCTTGTCAGTAGGCTCACCACTGTGCAGATCACAGTGCCAAACCCCATATCATTGGTCTGGTTGCTATAACACAACCGGTTTCCAAGAGAAAGTCGAGGACATGAGGCGAGATCTTGGTCAGTATGTTTCACCTGAACCTGATGTAAGTCTTGACTCCCGTCATAATTAGGCGATGCTGTGGGATCAAGACGCTGAGCAGTGCATGAGCTGCAGTGGTCAGCGACCCATAGCTGACTGGTAGCGTCAGGGCCTGCGAACCAGAGCTGCCAAGATCCTTCTACACCTCCATGCTGTGATCCTGGAAAACAGGCTGCAACAGGGCAGACTGGCTAAGGAGAAGGGATCGAAGAGGGAATGCTAGCCCGGTACTAAAAAAATGCTTGCTGAAATCGGATGTGTTGGGCTGAAAGGTGCAAATATCGCAGTCAAGCTGTAAACTATGACACAGCGCATTCCGTTCTCTGAACTACATTCTGCTACATAAGCCCTTTCAGGGTTTGCTAGCGGGATATTGAGAACGAACGCAGAAGAAGAAGAAGAAGAAGAAGGCGGTGCTGGAAATTGGATCAACCATGTTATTGGGAGCAACCTCAATCTATTTCCAGAAGAATTGTCATGATATCCATCTCCTCCCAACAGATGGATAGGACACACCCTAAAAAATAACCTGACAATATACCAGACATGTGTTAAATTGTAACCCGCAGGAAAAGAGAAGAATGGGGTAGGCCAATGAACACCTAGTAAAGAGGAGTGGAAGAAAAGACCAGCACACACTTGAGTTTTGTAGGATGGAATTCAAGAGGATGACTCAGAAGAGGAATAGATCAAAAGCATCTGTTGCAGCACCCATGTGCTTAAGTAAATCAGATTGATAGATATTTTATTTTTTTTTTTGTTCGTCTTATTTCTCTTATCCCCAAGGCGGTGTGCGTTGCACTGTGGTTTTTATTTTTGCGCCGGTCGGCCCAGTGCATCCGACTTCAGCATGCATTTTATGTAAGGGTCTGCTTCCTCCTGCATTTTCGAAGGGTTTGCTTCCCCAGGGTAAAGGCCGGTGCTTTGATGGGGATCGAACTCAGCACCTTCTAGTTGTGAGCCATCCCACTTAACCACTAGGCCATGCCGTCCCCTTAATAGATAATTTTGAAATGCTGTCATAGTTAGGATGATCTCAATTTTAACTAAAACTTTCAAGATATGCAAAATATATAGCCTCTGACAGCAAAAACCCAGCTCCTGGCTACCTTTAAGAATACTCATATAAGAAAATGGAGAAGGGACAAGTCTCTGATACCCTAAACCTAATCGCTCGTGACAGATTAAGAAAGTAAGCCATATGTCGCAATTCATCTAGGAGAAATAGTTATTGATTCAACCCATCTGCTACCTTGCATGTTTGTCTTGTGACAGCCAAGATCAGGGAGAACTAACAAATGAAAAAAATGGTAAAAAACAATCAGATGTATCTATCTAAATACGCAGATATCGCAATCCAACTCTAAAATTATCTTTATGATGAAGCTAAACAAATTTTTTAATAAATAATATAATATTTTAATATTTTAAAAATCAAACGCAGAAGAAGAATAAAACTCAGACCAACCTGAATTTCATCAGTAGGAATGTACTCCTCCTTAAACTTATGGCCCTGCAACCGATAAAAGAGGCAAGTTTTTCCAACGTTCTTATCCCCACGGATAACAATTTTCACTGAAAATATAAAAGATGAAAGTTTATTTGCAACTGCTCCATGTAGATTTTTACCGCTTTTCTTTATTTTGTTATGATATACAGAATCAACATCACTGCGCCTCAGGATAGCCTATAGGTGTTCAGTCTTTCTTAGCAAATGGCAAAAGGTATGGATGGTTCCAATACATCACTGATTGAACATAATGCTGCTCCATCTTCTCAGGCACCTCTCCATGCGTGACAGATGTCAAACTCCTGCAAACTGTGAACAACATTTTTTGTTGTTGGTTGTCTTGTTTTCTAAGTTGGAGTACGTTGTACTTTTTTGCACCTTATTGACCACTGCATCCAACTTCAGCAAGAATTGTCAATTCATCGACTGCAGTGTTATGAACCAGGACAATAAAACTACAAAAGTACTTGAAGGTTTCTTTTTCTTTGGCACCCATCCTGAAAAGTACATTGCAAGGTGTTGTAGTCTACAGCTAGGCTTAAGACTCAACACATCTGACTTAAGCACAGCATTTTTGGAACTGGGTTTGCCTTTCCTGTTCGAATCCTAATCTCTTAGCCAGACTGCATGTGTGCAGCCTGTTACCAAAGCCACCACTTGGAAGCAGAAAAGGGTCTTGGTCAGTTATAAGTCATTGACTCTGATGCAAGCCTTCAGTTTAGAGCCATTGGCTGCTGTCAGCTTATTCACTTCTGCATCTTCAGCACCCCTGAAGGTTTAAGGCCAATGTGGGATCAAGATGCTGAGCAGCGCATGAGCTGCAGTGGTCAGCGAACCATGGCTGCCAAGACCCTACTACACCTCCACCTCGCGATCCTGGATAACAGGCTACAGCAGGGCAGACTGGCTAAGGAGAAGGGATCGAAGAGGGAATGCTAACCCATACTCAAAAAATGCTTGTTGAAGTTGGATGTGTTGGACCGAAAGGTGCAAATATCGCAGCCAAGTTGTAAACTACGACACAACGCATTCTGTTCTCTGGACTACATTCCGCTACTTACCCCGTCAGGGTTTGGTAGTGGGAGATTGAGAACGAACGAAGAAGAAGAAGAAGGCCAATGTGTCTGCTATCAAAGCTCTCATTGACATAAGCCCCAGCACAGTCAGAAAAATAGATCCACACAAGTCTTTGACATTAGAAGCCTCCACATCTGCTATCAAAGCTCTCATTGACATAAGCCCCAGCACAGTCAGAAAAATAGATCCACACAAGTCTTTGACATTAGAAGCCTCCACATCTGCTATCAAAGCTCTCATTGACATAAACCCCAGCACAGTCAGAAAAATAGATCCACACAAGTCTTTGACATTAGAAGCCTCCACATCTGCTATCAAAGCTCTCATTGACATAAACCCCAGCACAGTCAGAAAAATAGATCCACACAAGTCTTTGACATTAGAAGCCTCCACATCTGCTATCAAAGCTCTCATTGACATAAACCCCAGCACAGTCAGAAAAATAGATCCACACAAGTCGTTGACATTAGAAGCCTCCACATCTGCTATCAAAGCTCTCATTGACATAAACCCCAGCATGATTACACAAGTCCCTAAAGGTTTTGAGACCTCTATGTCTGCTACCAACTTATTAAGGAGCAAAGAATATGCTTACTAATCTACTAATCATGAACCAAAATATTTCCTCTTGTGGAGTACATGTCTTCAACATTTAGGCCTGAGCTATTCTCTCCAATCTTTCTACATCTTCCTTATCAGAGTCATGTCCATCTCAAGCTTTTTTCTCCGTGTGTATTTTGATACTCCATTTATTTTCCTCCCTCTGAGAATCCCAGAATAGAAAATATCTTGTAATGCTTTCAACTGGATATCTTAACATGTGTCCTATCAAACGGCAGCGTTCTCTCCTCGCCTCCTTTCTCCACTGATATGTGTCTTGTTCTTTGCAAGACTTACACATTAATAGTCTAACAATACCATTTCAATCATTCTATTTTTGGCAAGCATCCATTAATAATAGTCTGCACCTTTCTGTCTCTACTAAAAATAAAATATATGCAACTGGCATGATGGATCTGTTCGCTCGTGACACAGGTAAACATTTCTTGTAGGCCTGCCCAGTGAACATGACTTTTCTGATTCCCAGAATAACGAGTTTTCATGATTCTTTTTCCAGTTTCAGGCTGTGGAATTTACATATTTTCTTACGTTGTTTCATGTCTCCATACATGGTGTTGGTGATAAGGGGAGCTGGTGATAGTAGATGGTTCTGCAATTATGACAATGGTAGACAACCCAGACGATGGTGTTTGACCGTTTCCTCTTGTCTGCCTCAGTGCTTGCAGTATTGTGTATGATCTGCAGTCACTCTGTATGTTTTTTAATGGCACATGTCTTATTCGCAACCTGAAAATTGCACTCCAGTCTCTTTGTTTCACTTGTTGATGGTATCTTTGGGATTGGGGAACTGAGATGCTAGTTCAGTCAGGCACAAAATTCTGACCAGAACGTCACATCAGCGTCAATACACTGACAAAGACAACAATCTCGCTTCCATATAGCGTTCCCTGAAAACAGGTTGTTTTCAAGGCAGCCTGGCTGATGAGATGTGTATCGATATGATCCCCGTAGTAGTGAGTGTCACACAGATGAAGTCAAGCATAGTACAACCACCTGGAAGACTGTGGTCCACCTTCATCAGCATGCTCAGGATGTGAGGAAAGCTACGACAACTCGACACTTAACATACTTGTCAGGGCACTTAAACGTGCTCATTGTGAGCAAAACAACAATCTTTGGGATTGGGTTAAGACATGTCTGCATATAGAGATCTTGCAGTCGTACTTGTCTGCAGTTGTTGTAGATTATTTTTAGTAGTTCTTCGATTGATTAAAATGTTGGTTGTGACTTGTTTCCCTGATAAAAGGATAGGCACATGAGCACAACTTGTATGATTGTATGAGAATATATAACGCAATGTCGAGATCCCTGAACTGACTACAGGCATAGCCTACTTATTTGACAAGTAAGGGATCAGAGAGCTGCTGGAAATCATCAAAATGCAGAACCTAGTCTTATTTTTAATTGCAAATGCATGTTGACAGCAGAATGTAAACAACGCACAATTTTTAAGGGATGCACTGCGAACGACTTCTATACACAGGATTCTGGCTGTAAATAAAGTGGATCGAAAGAGCACATTGCCAAAAAGTGTACCATCTAAAAGCAGTGAACACGTGCAATGTGTCTTAATAGAGATCTTAATAAAGATTCTCTTTAAGTAACCAAACAAAGAAGAAGAATACTGGTAAAGATAAAGGTAATTTCCAAGCAGAGATTGTCACCAGGGATGAAGTGTTCAGATATTATTCCTTAGAGTCAAAATGTTACAGAAAGATCCTCAGAATATCCTGTACAGAGAAAAAGACAAATGTAGACATTCTGCAAGAGTTGAGCATAGAGGAGAACTGGTTTATCAATTGTATTTTGGCTAGAAAATGAAAATACTTTGGTCACATCAAGAGACACAACGGTCTCGAGAGAACAGTGACGGAAGGTATGGTGCCAGGCAAAAGAGGAAGAGGTAGACCAAGAACACAATGGCACAAAGACATCCAGGAATGCCTGGGTATGACTGTGGCGGAGGCTGGAGTTTTGGCAAGGGATCGAATTTCTTTCAGACAGACTGTAATGGGAGCGACGTTCTATAAAGGACATGCTACATGATGATGAGACACCAACGTTTTTGTGAGGTGTGGTGACCAATTCTCTTCTTTGCCATCTCCCCTTCAATCAATCAAAATCCAGTTCCTCCATTTGTTAAAGCCCAGATCCAACACAACAATTGGCTTACCCTAACCAGCTTAAAGGAAAGCCTGATTTCAATTATTTGTAGTGCTATTTCATAGCCATGGTTTTTACATGACGAGGCTGCCAGTACCATGCAATATCTTTACTTGCATCTTACGACATGCAAGTGGTTCTATTCTCTTTGAACCAGGACCTACACACCTTACCTAACAGTAAGTCTGGTACCCATTTACAGCTAGATAGACTGGAGTGTGCCGGTAATAGGAAGTGAGCACAGCATAATTTCTGTGAGAAGTGGGTGCTCTATATTTTGTACATCTTTGCTTTTTGATAATTTTGCTAATAGTTTACATGGATACTTGTTCTACCATGAATTAAAAATGCCTGTAACTTACTGTTATATTGGACTCCTTTTGCAAATCTTCGCTGAAGCTGTGCCCCCATGGTCTGCATTCCATGAGGGGGAGTCCCTGGGGATCTGACATCGTCTGAATTCTTGTTCAGCAAACGTTTAAATAATGACATGGCTAGGTCAAGGCCTTTTTCTACAGTCTATTAAACAGTAGCTTCGACCTACTTAGTATATACAGACAACATGTTGCCATGACTACCATATGTACCTATCATAATAGCTTTCTTTGTCACTTTAAAAATGTTCTTGCAAATAAATTGTAAATTAGCCTGGCCCTGAAAAACAAAACAGGTATTAGTTGTGGTCAGACAGCATCTCAGATGCTATCATTCATAAATAAAACTTCAAAAGCAAAGCACAAAAGAAATTGCTGTACATGAATAATAGTCCTAACTGGCACAATGGGAACAGTGTGGGCTAGTGGTTAAGAGACATGGCTCACAATCCGAAGGTGCTGGGTTCGATCCCCATCACAGCAGTGGCCGTTACCAACGGGTAGCAAACCCTTAGAAAAGCAGGAGGAAGCAGATGCTTACATAAAATGCATGCTGATATCAGATGCACTGTGCCAACAATAATAGCTGTCCATCGTTGTCGATGAGGACCGCCAACATCATCCTTGTCACAGATTTCCCTGTTGGGTGTGGGTGCGCATGTGGCTGAACAGGCCAATGCGAGCACGAAAACATCTGCTACATATCGGGCACACGAGGTTTGTAGAAGGGGATGGTGTTCCCGCTGCTCGGGATTTCCGCATCTCGCGTCTGCTCTGGGCTTTCACAACACGGTCGTCTTCACCGGCAGCTACACCCGATTTGACTGCGCTTCTCCAGTCAGATCTGTTTTGCGCAAGACATTCCCAGGTGTCGATGTCTATCTGGCAACTTTTTAGTGAGTCCTTCAGACCGTCTTTAAAACGTTTCTTTGGGCGCCCTCTCTCGCGCCATCCCTCTCTCAGCTCGCCGTAGAGAAGCTTCTTTGGGAGCCGCTCGTCTAACATACGGACGAGGTGTCCGGCCCATCCTAGTCGTGCTTTTTCTAGCAGTGCATGGATGCTGGGCATGTTAGCCCTTGAGAGAACCTCGATGTCAGTGACACGATCTTGCCATCGGATGTGGAATATTCGCCTCAGGCAACCTGTGTGGAAGTGGTTTAACCTCCTTGCATGTCCAGAGTACACAGTCCAGCTTTCGCAAGCGTATAGTAGGGTTGGAATGATGGTCGCACGGTAGACTTTGAGTTTGGTCTTGACACTGATGCCACGACGTGCCCAGACCATCGAGCGCATTCTACCAAAGGCTGTGCTGGCCTTTGCTTTTCTGCTTGCCACCTCATCGTCTAGGCTGACAGATCTCGACAGTGTGCTGCCCAGATATGTGAATTTGTCTACGGCATTCAACGTCTGCCCGCTGACTGTAGTCTCTGGTTTTGTGTACGGCATGCCTGGTGCTGGTTGGTACACGACCTCTGTTTTTTTGGCATTTATGGTCAGGCCAAAATTTTTGCATGTGGCAGAGAACTGGTCCATTCCAACCTGCATGTTCAGTTCTGAGTTGCTTATTAGAGCGCAGTCGTCAGCAAATACAAGTTCCATAATTATGTCGCCAGCCACTTTGGTTTTGGCCTTCACTCTTCTGGAATTGAGTAATTTGCCATCTGTGTGGTACTTTATGGATATTCCAAGCTCCAATGATCTGAAGGCGTCTGCCATCGTGGCCGCGAACATCATGCTGAACAAAGTCGGGGCGAGTACACATCCTTGTTTTACTCCGTTTGATACTAGAAACGTTTTAGAGATTGCACCGCTGTCCAGTACACGAGCACACATGCCTTCGTGTAGCTGTTTTACCATTGTTATGAACTTGTTGGGGCAGCCAAACTTAGACATTATCATCCACAGCCCTCCTCTGTTAACTGTATTAAATGCCTTTGTCAAATCAATAAATGTGGTGTACAAGGCCTGATTTTGTTCTCGACACTTCTCTTGTACTTGACGAGCTGCAAAAATCATGTCCACTGTTCCTCTTCCGGCTCTGAATCCACATTGGCTTTCTGGGAGGTGGTGGCTTTGTTCAAGGTGTTTGTTGAGCCTGTTTATCAGTAAGCGCGCTAGGATCTTGCCTGCTACGGAGAGTAGCGATATTCCACGATGATTGTCTCATTCCTGACGGTTGCCTTTTCTTTTGTACAGATGAACGATTGACGCGTCCTTTAGCTACTGCGGAATTTTTCCTTCCGCCCACATGTGACAGAAGAGTTCAGTGATCCTTCTGGTGAGGGATGGGCCAGCTGTCTTATATACCTCTGCTGGTATTGCATCAGCTCCTGGAGCTTTTCCTATAGATAGTTAACTGATTGCCCTGTCGACTTCCTCCTCAGTAATGACTTCATCCAACGCCAGGTTCAGTTCCACCTGCGGCATTCGTCGGATGGCCTCTTCATTTATGGACAATGGGTGGTTTAGTATTTTGCAGAAGTAAACTGCCCATCTGTCTAGAATCTGAACCTTATCTGTTAGCAGTACCCCATCCGCACTGCGAACTGGAGTATTATTAGAGGGCTGCGGTCCGTAGAGAGCTTTCAGTGCCTTGTAAAACCGTTTGGTGTCATGACGCTCGGCGAACATCTCAATTTCGTCAGCTCTTTTGCTGAGCCAGGAGTCTTGCATCGCTCTAAGCCTGGTCTGGACAGCTTTACGAGCAGTATTGAAGGCAGCTTTTGCTGCCGGAGATGGTGTGTCCCTCTGGTATTTCCTGTGCGCTTCATGTTTTGCATCGAGAAGGCCCTGTATTTCCAGATCGTTCTCATCAAACCAGTCCTTATGCCAACAGGTGTAAAATAAAACACACAGTGCAACGCAAACCGAATTGGGGATTAGAGAAATAAGGCGAACGCAAAAAAAAAACAAAAAAAAACTGGCACAATAATATCTTTCTGGCTTTCTATCTCTACCTAAAAGTAAAAACGTAAATCGAAGCTGATGCGGTAGTGAAGGTCAAAAGTTGATAACAATATAAACAAGTATGGCTCAGTTACCGCACTCAAGCAAACAAAATAAAACCCATGTTACAGCTCAAGGTCTTCCTAGGTGACAAAAGACCAATACAAATGAAACTATGTTTCTATTTGTTTCGGTTTTTGTTTAGCAACTGAGCCATATTAGTTTTTTTGTTATTATCAACTAAAAGTAAACACAAACATGAAGCAGTAAACCATCATCTCATCACTAGAAAAATGTTTACTTTTCTACTCATGCATCCTATATAGGGGTATTTTTTTAAGGAGCTGTCTTTCATACCCAGAAGGTTACTTCACGGTCAGCAAGTTTTTAGTCTGAATGGTGGGGCTTACACTGATCGCTAATAAGATTGCTTGAAGTTCAACTTCGACAACCAGCATACAAAATAGTCATCATTGAGAACTTTAATGCAAGAGTAGGGCATAGGCAGACAGACAAACGTTACATTTGCACCTTCT
Source organism: Ariolimax columbianus (assembly GCA_036924085.1). Taxonomy (NCBI): domain Eukaryota; kingdom Metazoa; phylum Mollusca; class Gastropoda; order Stylommatophora; family Arionidae; genus Ariolimax; species Ariolimax columbianus. The sequence continues at coordinate 20,185,812 of JAVGWX010000010.1, read as the reverse complement.
CCGATGACATACGAAATACACGAAGTGAGCGCCTGGCTGTCTTTGTTCAAATACAACAGCTTCATGTAAAGAACACCTACCTACAAAAGTGGACTGGGAATAGATGGACCTGGCACTCCCTGAACTTGGAACAGATGAATCTGGCACTCCCAGAACTGGGAAACCAAAGCTGCATCAACTAGATATTAACAGCGAGCACAGACCCATTAAAGCAACCTTAAACATGGACTCACTACTGCACAAAAGACGCTTTCAGATTAAAACAATAGTAGATGCTGCTACGCTGTCAGAGAAAATTAGACAAGAAGATTGGAAGTGTGCAAGATCTCCTACCTGTCACCTGAAACAGCTGATGGAAAAGCTGAAACAGTGCATCACTGTTGCAAAAGTACCCATTGCGGGAAAAGGCAGTCGGATTAGTAAAGACACCCTACTTTTACATATGAGGAGAAGGGTGAAACAGAATGGCATGCACAACAAACTCAAGTTATGCAAGCTGAACAGGCTGATCAGAAGCAGACTAAAAGAGGACTATGAACAGCATATTCTAAACAAGATAATCAGAGCGGCTGAGACAAGAGGCAGCATTATCAAATGCTGAAAACGCAGCACATGAGCTGCAGTGGTCAGCGACCCATAGCTGACTGCTAGCGTCAGCGAAACAGAGCTGCCAAGACCCCTCTACACCTCTACCAAATTGACACCCAACAACGAATCTGTGAATCAAAGTTCAAATCAGATGAGGTGACATGCAATCAATCAAATTAAACCAGGTAGAACCACAGGACAAAATGGAATCACAAATGACATAATCTAGGCAGGTGGGGACATACTAGAGCAGCATTTAACTACTTTGTTCAACATCTATCTGAAAGAATGCCAAATCCCTGACCAATGGAAAATGCCAAAAACCATCCTAATCCATTGATTACTGATTAGATCAAACATTTTTGGTGTATGTGAATGGTAGGGCTTCCATTGATCACTGATTAGATCAAACGTTTTTAGTCTGTGTGAACGGTTGGGCTTGCATTGATTACATAGAAGGTTTTTGGTCTGTGTGAATGGTAGGACTTTCATTGATCGCTGATAAGATTTTTTTTAAAGTTGGAGGCTCGGGAAAACTCTAATCATAAACATCTTATGTCATGTCCATGTACGAGAGTCATGTATGGATACTGAAAAAAATTGGAGAGGGGGGTGGGGATTGGGAGGGAAGGGTTTGTCCCAAAAGATGCCATCAGGCATGATGACCACTGATTATTTTTCAGTCATTGACCTAGGATCAAAGAAGAATGGTATGTGTACAAAAACCATGAGTTGGAGAGTCTTCTGCAAAAAAGGGGTTTTAAAAAACCAACTAAAGACTAAACAACCTGCAAAACATACCCCCTCCAATAAGAAATAAGCTGAAGATTCATCTTTTAGCCATTATTTGATTATTATATCATTATCTCATTTATCTGCATTACTCACAGGAGTGAATACTAGATACATGATGTGTACTGGGCTGGTAACCTCATGCCAAACAAAGAACCATCCCACAGAAACAACCACTACACACAAGCGTACTAAATTAACAATTAAAAAATGCCTTGGGCTTTTGCACAACAATCCCTGAGAATGGCCCCATGGAAGAATGCTAAAGCGCGTAAAGGTCAAAGGACATGATACACAATTGTATTACTAATAATTGGCAATTATTATATTCAATGAATTACGATATTATCAATCAAAACATAACGACGGTAACGCAAGCACTAAAAAATAATAAATAGTTACAAATGTCGAATGACGAATGCAACATTCCAGCCTACAAAACTACAAAAGTTTTATTATTTATTTTATTTTTTAATGTTTATCAATAATGAATGCAGCAATACATGCAGATATATAAACCTATTTTTAAATTGTATGCGCAATAACGTTAATTGAATAATTGAAAATATCACGGATCATACAGCTTCGTTTAAAAGTGAAGCACTAATTCAAAGTGTCACGCTAAATTACGTTAAAACAGAACGTTCACAGTGTTTACGACTATTTGTACACCATCTTGAAATTACACCAGGAAGTCTTACGGGTTTGTTATGGTACAAACTATTATAGTCCAAACAGCAACAAAAACATATGAACAATTTCTTTTTATTTCTTTTTGTTGCACTGTGTTCTGACTCATGGGGTTGAGAGAGGGAGGAGGAGAGGACGATTTCATCCGTCTTCAATATTAACAAGGAGGCGGGAGGGGAACTGCGTCTCTAACACGGTGGCGTATTTTCTGAACAAACTTGCTGGACTAGCCTTTCAATTCCTATCTGTCACTGTAATGTAATTAATGACGTGCTTGTCATCAGTGACATGTGGGGGGACGAAGACTAACGTCTGGTCAGGCAAAATATACTAATCTGACATGTTAGTCAGGGTCTGGCAAAATATACTGGCCAAGACCCTCACCTTAGCTTCCTAGTAGCCCTCCCTGGAAACGGGTTGTTTTCATTGCTGCCTGGCTAATGAGGTATATGATTGACGTGATCCCTGTAGTAATGAGTGACACGCAGATGAGGCCAAGCATAAAACAACCGCTTGGAGGACCCCGATCCACTTTCATCCTCGTAATGTTAGGAAAGCTACTGCAACCCGTCACTTTGCGTCCTTTTCATGTCGCACAAAAGAGTAACCTATTCATTGTGGGCCTCCGCAAACAACAACCCTTCATGTCAACCCTATGCTGAAAGTAAAGTTAAGACTATTTTGTACATTTGTTGTAAACATGGTACTATCTTTAGACTCTAGGCTGAAGCCTAGTTAACTAAATGGGGAAATCTGACACTGCTTGTCCTCGTTGTTGACATACCTCCTGTATGTTGTATACAGATTCTGCATAGTCTTCTAAACCAGTATAAAGAAGTTAAGTTAAGTTATGTGATGGTGGGAAACGCCTGAAAGCAAGACCTCATACAATTGCAGGAAAACAGTTGGGAACTGAGACGCTAGTCCAGTCAGACACAGGTGTAAGGGTTAATACACTGACCAAGCCCACAATATCTCCTATATGTAGCGTTCCCTGGAAACAGGTTGTTTTCAAGGCAGCTTGGCTGACGAGGTGCGGATAGATATGATCCCCGTATTAGTGAGCGATACGCAGATGAAGTCGATCATATCGCAACTGTCTAGATGATCGCAGTCTACCTTCATCAGCACGCTCGGGGTGGGAGGACAGCTACTACAACCCGTCACTTAATGTCCTTTTAGGGACGGCGTGGCCTAGTGGTTAAGTGACACGGCTCACAACCCAAAGGTGCTGGGTTCGATCCCCATCACAGCACCGGCCGTTACCCCGAGGAAGCAAACCCTTAGAAAATGCAGTAGGAAGCAGACCCTTACATAAAATACATGCTGAAGTCGGATGCATTGGGCCGACAGGCGCAAAATAAAAACCACAGGGCGCACAAAAAATAAAAGTACTTACTCATTGGGGGCATGGCATTCATCCAAAATTGCTGTTTGAAATTAGAGACCAACTAGCAAAACCATTGGCTATATTATGTTCTCAATCACTTACAAAAGGGATTGTTCCACAGGATTGGACAGATGCAGGAGTTATCCCCTTATTCAAAAAAAGGCAAAAAATCAGATCCAGCGAATTATAGACCGGTGAGTTTAACGAGCATAGTCTGTAAATTGTTAGAGTCAATTATCAAAGAAAACATTGTAATGCATTTAGACAAATTTAATCTAATTAGAAATAGTCAGAATGGGTTTACTAGAGGGAGATCATGCTTAACAAATCTATTAGAATTCATGGAGGAGGTTACTAAAATCATAGATAAAGGGGAGCCAGTAGATGTTATTTATCTAGATTTTGCAAAAGCCTTTGATAGAGTACCTCATCAAAGATTATTTCGGAAGTTAAAATCACATGGAAGAGGTGGTGAAGTTGCCAAATGGATGGAAATTGGTTAACGGGAAGAAGGCGAAGGGTGGGCATAAATAAGGAGTACTCTGAGTGGTGTGAAGTAAAAAGTGGTGTGCCACAGGGCTCGGTTTTGGGACCAATTTTGTTCTTGATATATATAAATGATTTGGACATTGATAACGGATCCATGATTGCAAAATTTGCTGATGACACAAAACTATGCAGTAGTGTCTCATCTAAAGCAGAAGTGGATATATTGAGGTTGGATTTAGATAAAACTCGAGAATGGTCTGTAATCTGGCAAATGGAGTTTAATGTAGATAAATGTACAGTCATCCACGTGGGTAGATCCAATATGGAACATAATTACAGAATGGGAGAGAACAATATTAGAAAGATAGATAAGGAAAGGGACCTAGGGGTTATAATATATCATACAAGAAAGGTGAGTGAGCAAGTTAAGATAGCAGTGAAAAAGGCAAATGCAATGTTAGGTATGATAAAAAGAAATATTAAACATAGGAGCAAGGAAGTGATCATCAAACTGTATAAAGCTTTAGTTAAACCTAGATTGGAGTATTGTGTACAGGTGTGGAGTCCTTATCATAGAGGGGATATAAACATGCATGAAAGAATACAAAAAAGAGCGACAAAGATGATAGTGGGATTCCAGAATTACAGTTATGAGGAAAGACTCAGAAAAACCGGCCTACAGTGTCTAGAAGAGAGAAGAATTCGTGGAGACTTAATACAGGTTTATACGATGATCAGAGGAATGGATAAATTAGACTATAAAAAGTTTTTTTAAAAATACAGCCACTCACAATAACAAGAGGGCATAGCTACAAGCTGACTAAAGAGATGTCCAGATTAGATATTAGGAAATATTTTTTTTAAGTCAGAGAGTGGTGTCTGCTTGGAATGCATTGCAAGGGGAGGTAGTGGAGGCAGAGACAGTTAATGCATTTAAGAATTAACTGGATGAGCATAGCTTTTAGAGCAAGGTGGTGTAAATGTAACTGGTTGTATACAGACTCTGCAGGTTCTTCTAAACCAGTATAAAGACGTTATGTTAAGTTAACAACAATAGGAAAACAGTTACCAGCACAGTAAAAGGCAGACTGCAGACTCTATGCTCTTTAGTAAGCCAGTCAACAGCGAAAGGCAGACTGCAGACTCTATGCTCTTTAGTAAGCCAGTCAACAGCGAAAGGCAGACTGCAGACTCTATGCTCTTTAGTAAGCCAGTCAACAGCGAAAGGCAGACTGCAGACTCTGTGCTCTTTAGTAAGCCAGTCAACAGCAAAAGGCAGACTGCAGACTCTATGCTCTTTAATAAGCTAGTCAAGAGTGAAAAGCTTGGAAGACACAGATCCACACCTTCCCTATTCTAATAAGCCTATTATTAAGTCAAATTAAAGTGAAACGCAAACCAAGGAAGACACGAGACAGCACTTTCTAAGGGCCAATTAGATGGACCAAAACAAATTGACATCAGACACTGATCTGCTTGCTTGATTCTTGATTCTAGACACCAACAGCATTACACAGACGGCGTTGCCATAAGGCTAGTTTACAAGCAGCCAGTTTAGCGAATATATATTTAGAATCCCAGTCACTTGTTAATTTCGTGTTCTTCTGTTATTTCTTCCCTAGTCACTCCCAAATCTATCATCCTCTGCACATATGCATTTTCGCGACCTTTTGTCTCTTCATCATTCTGTAGAATATCCATAACTGCCCTTATCAACTCAAACATGTCTCTCGCCGCCATGGCGTCGTTTACCACAGCTCGTCCTGCTACTGCATCAGTTCCTTCGTTGCCCCAGACCCCTGCATGTCCCAGGCCGTAGATCCATGTGACACACTGTACACTAGAGTTGTTCAGAAGGAGGCCCACTCTCTTCTTATCATGCATCTTTCTTTCTTACGAATCAAGCCTTGCAAGTCTGACAGTATGACTGCGTGTGTTCCCGGTTGTGTCGCCAACTAAGTTAGGGCCGTTGTTACCGCCTCAATCTCCACCCTCATCCACCATGTGTTAGTGGATTATACCGTTGAGTTCTCTACCATCTCTCTGCCATTTTGGTGCCGACAAAACCCCATTCACATCTGTTTGCATCTCTGTTGGTGGAGCCATCTTTGTACAGAATTGGGTCTTGTGGACCTGGATACGCTCCCGTATCGAAGCTTCTGTCCTAGTGGCGCCCCACTCGCCCCACTCTTTGCTCAGTTATATCACCACCCTTGTCAGAAGGCTCTCGTTGTCCACATCTACCTATTCACTGCCTCCTGTCACTTCTTCCAATGCACAGACCCTCATCATGGAGTCTTCTGCCTCTGCCATCTTGTGTATCCAAGTCTTGGTGTAAAGGGTGGTGTTCATTGTTGGTAAAGTTGGTGTATACCTTTACCTGCGCTACTTGATGTCACATCTTGATGTTTGGAAAATGTAACAGGAATCTCATGGCAGCAATGGGAGTATCTCTAGTGCATCACAGAACTGCTCTCATGGCCTCGTTCTGGATTTTCTCCAATCTGTCTACCTGTGTCCGCGATAGCGTGAGCAACCCAAGACCGTAGTCCAGGACAGACAAAACAAGTGCTTGCATCAATAGGATGAGAGTCAATTGTTGCATGTCTGTGGTCGCCATTACTTTGATCGCATTGATACCCCTCTTTGCTTTCAGAATCACATTGTCAACGTGTTTATTGAAAGAGAGGATTCTGTCGAATGTGATTCCCAGATATTTCATGACATGCTCTCTCTCTCTCTCTCTCTCTCTCTCTCTCTCTCTCTCTCTCTCTCTCTCTATCTCTCTCAATATTGGTGACAATGCAAGTGGCCCCTTGAAATGTTGATGCTCCAGATATTTGTCTCGTTTATCAGTCTTAAATTAAAGATCTGTTCGGTAGTGCTTCTTCCCTGTCCGAATTCTGCTTGCTCCCCAACAACGATGATATCCCCTTGGGGTTTCAATCTGTCTATGATTATTCTAAGGCTGACCTTACTAGGGTTACAAAAGAAGCCACTAACGTAAAAGAAAAAAAAAAGAGGGTGACAAAAAATCATAAATGGCTATGGTCTGATACCGCAACGAGACGAAATCACGAACAAAACCTACGTTAAGACCAATAGGTCTTCATTGGGGACAACGAACAAAACAACAACAATTAACTAACGAATCTTCTTCTTCTGCGTACACAGTCAGACAGTAACCATTATTTTCTCGAAAAAAGCGGCGGTCATCCTGAGACTCTCGCCACTACCATAGAGCTTGTCTTGCAGTTCCACTGGCAATGGCCACATCTGCTCTCTCTGATCCTCGTATGTCGGGCAGTTCTGCAGCAGATGTTCAGTGGTCATTTTACCAGTACCGCACGGGCATTCGTCGGTACACCCTATCTTCAATTTGTTGAATAGGTGGTACCTCAGTCTGTTGTGGCCAGTGCGAAGTCTGAAGACAACGACCTGCTCTCTTCGGTTCAACTGGTAATAGGCATCGTTTTTGGTGTAACCAGTATGTTCGGTTTCCCATTTGGTCATGTATCTGGCTTTGATAAGCCGTTTTGACTCTTCGTACGTCATACTGGTATCTGTTTGTGGTAGCCTTGCACCTTCTTTTGCCAGTCTGTCTGCCTCCTCGTTGCCTTGGATGTTGCAGTGTGACGGAACCCACTGTACCACTACCCTTTTTGGTGCGGACTGCTGGCACAGTTTGCAGAGTGCTGCTCTTAAGTCATTAAGCTCAGTGTTTTTCTGGCTTTTTAGCGCTGTGACTACTTCGAGAGCATCTGTCAGCAGGACTATATGGCTCTCATTTTCACTGTGTGTTACCATTTCTTCCACTGCCGCCCTCAGTGCCTCTGCCTCTGCTCTGAAATTGCTTGTGTACTTACCAGTAGCGAATGACAGTGTTATTTTTCTGCCATTTGGTAGGTTCAGGAATGCTCCTGCCCCTCCGTTCTGTGTAGTGTTTGTTACAGAACCGTCGGTGTATGCATGGGTCCAGTCCATGCTTGGGTAGCTTTTCGTTATGAAGCTTAGGGTAGTGTCTCTCCTTTCTTTTTCACTCTGGCAGTTTTTGTTTGCAATACCTGGTATATTTTCTACCACCTCTGGAAATATATCCTGCCTCCAAGTAGGTTTTCGTACAGTAGTGATGGGTTTTGGTGTTGTTAGTGCGTTTATGGGATCTTCGTGCATCTTTGCTTTGGAACTAACGAATCAAAGAAAGATTAATTCATAAAGTGAGAGGTCAAAACATAGGGGTGAAGAAAGGGTTTACTCAACTGAGAAAAAGTCAGAGCACTTGTTTCCCAACGAGGGTTCAGTTCAGGTAGGAACCCTAATGACAGACAAAAGCGGGGTGAAATAGCTAGGGGGGCGTAAGAGGTGAGAAAAGAACGGGTAAGCCAATGGCGTCCAGATTCGAAAAAAAAAACATAAGTGATTTAAGTAGAGATGAACGAAAAAAAGGCGTTATCAGATAGATGGAGGCCGGCATGAGATGAGGATTAAATAAAAGGTGAGGAAGATATTAATGGAATGTGGCTGGAGGCACCCATGTGGGAGATCAGTTTGTTCTCAAGGGCTCATTTATGACGAGAAGCAATAAACTGAGACTGTGACACTAACATCTGTTTTTCCCCGGTGCCCAGCAACATTGAAGTGGTTGGCAATAGGGGGACTCCTGCGATTATAGATATCATTGAGGTGTTGGTGGAAACGCTTGCACAGTCTTAGACAGGTTTCCCCAGTGTGTATCATACCACACTGGCGATAGATGAAAGAGTAGATGAGATTGGGGGACTTACATGTGAAACCCACCTTGATGAAGAACTCGGCTTTGGGAAGGTAATCGAGCGAGTAAGGATGAAGTGATCGCAAGTAACACAGCCATATGCGTTATTGTATGGACTGGTGCCTGGATGGCAGGAAGGGGTGGGGGCCCCTCGTGTGTAAACGGCTACTGGCCAGCAAGTCTATCAGGTTTATATCCCGCTTGCAGGCGACAATTGGAGGTTTGTGAAAAACCTCAAGAGTGGAAGAATGTTGCGACTCGCTCCCCTTGAACCAGCTCCTCTGACTTTGTCAGGACGACAATGATTTCCTTCTCAGGCAGCACGAGATGTTTGAATTCTTTCGTGAGTGACTCTACCCCGAGACCACTCTCTCGTCCACCCTTCAGAGGGCTCTCTCCATCTCCCGTTACGACTCTCACTCCCACTCACCGTCCTCCCTTTGACCGTGTGAAACTTGTTAACACCCTCACTGCGCCTCTGTCCGGAATAACGTATTCCGTCCTCTTCCTATCCTGCACTCTGATCCTTCCACTGTTGAGGTTATTCACAATGCCGCCGCAGCCTCGCTTTATTTTAATGCTATTTACTAACGGAGACTCAACATCTATGGGGCTGTCCGAAGTACTGTGATCTCAATTGTTGACAACAGAAAATGCTTCTAATCTAAATCTACAAGAAAAAAAGCTTGAAACAGTTTTTTTAATGCATTAAAACAAAATTAAGCTGGGCAAAATATAGACATTTATATTCCTCCCTGATTGTCCAATCTGGTGTTTGAGTGTGTATTTTCCTACATCTGAAAAATATTTTATTCTAACATTTCCTGGTTATGTCTTGCTCAATATTCAGTTGTTTGATTATGTAACATTAATGTGTGTGTGTTGTGTGTGAGGATGTTCATCCATTTAGAATAATATGTTCATTCAATCGATGATTACATATATAAATTAAATGTGTGTATGTTGGGGAGGGGGGGGGGGGGGGGTTGGGGGCGCATCTTCTGATATGTGTGAGGAATATTGGCGAAGAGATGGTTTGCATTTCGTTCTTCTTCTTCTTCTTCATCATCATCGTACGCTGTTAACAGCGATATTTACGTTGCACTGTTTTAATTTGTAAGCCAGTGGCTCGGTGCATCCGATTTCAACTGGCGTTTCTTTAGGGTTGCCCTCCTTAGCCTTTGGCTGTCCCCAGCCTAACTGCAAGGCAGCAGTTGTTTTTGGTCAGAGTTGTCTCTCTTAGGAAGTTGTCTTGCAGGACTATCGAGTCTTCCCTACTCGTGTCTATAGCGTTTGGCAATGATATGATGGACTATGTACTAGTTTGTACTATCCCGGAAGAGAGGCAGTCCAGTGTGACGTTTTCCCAGGATCGTCACGTCCTGCCAGAAACGTAGCATATGCATATGAGTGAGGTATCTTTTTGCTCGCTTTATTTTCTCGGCTCATCTGCAGTGATGGTACGCCTAGCATTCCCCGCCACCCGCGAGCTTGTCACCACAGGGCAGGAGGTGCAATGTCCGCTGGACTGCATCTCTTCTATGTCCATTGGAATGACTGATAGGAGACAGATGCAAAGAGCGAGGAAGGAGTGCATTTTACCAGGTGCATTCCTGCCGCTCGATCGGACCGGGACGCAAGCCCCAGCCATGTCGTAGCCTCCCATCTCAGCGGTGCTGGGATTTAGGGCGGGATTCTGGCTTAGAGGCGTTCGGCCGTAATCCCTCAGATGGAAGCTTATCAGCCAAGCACGTGGACCAAATGTCAGCGACCTGTGATTCCTCTCGAAATAGTGCATTTGACCAGGTGACAAGCCTAGTCTTGCACGGAGATGTTGTTCGCCTGGGGAGCGGACATATCTCATGGTCAAGGGTTGAGTCTCAGCAGTTCGCAGTGAGGTAGCTGATTTACTGCTTAGGGCACCCCGACGGAGAACTAAGTCTTCTACAAATGATTTCATACCTCATCGCCGTATGGGGTGAATATCGAGCAGCTTCCCGCCCGCTTTGATCAGCGGACGGCAGAGACCTCATTCTGCGGCTTGACCGGGCGGGGCTGGAGCGTGGGCCCCAGGTCCCCACCATGTCGAAGCCTCCCTTTGCATTCGTGCTGAGCTGCTTTTGGGCGGGATTTTGGCTTAGGGGCGTTCGGCCGTAATCCCTCACCTCGCACCGTTGGCTTATCAGCCTAGTACGTGAACCAAATGTCTGCGGCTCTTCTCGAGTTTAGCAGGATTACCGTAGCAACGCCCTGTCATTAGTAGGGTAAAACTGACCTGTCTTCCGAGGGTCTATTTCCAGCACCCGTTCAATATTTGCCAGAACGTATCAATAGAGGGCATTTCGTTCAATCTCTTAGACTTGTCTGACTGAATAAGGTGAGAAATACTCTATATACGCTCCTTTCAACAATATTATTTGTTATTTTTTAAGTATAACTGAAAGATAGAATCATTGCATATTATTTTGTTACAGGTGTAGAAATCTCCTCAAGCGACTAGTGAAGATACGCAAGTAAAGAACACAACAAATGATGACATAACACATGAAATCAGAACAGAGCTAACTGGCATACACACGATTTTAAGGATCACACTCCAGTGGCTCCGTTCTCATTGTGGAATTACGGTAAACGAGAGAGCCGATGCACTATCCAAAGCAGATAGGAAAATGTAACAATACACCCATAAACTGCCATATAAGGAGGCTAAAATTATCATTCGGAGTCAGTATAAAATAAAAATAGGAGAAGGAAATAGGAGAGATTAACAGTCCAGGCCCAATCCACCAGCTACAACGACACCAGGACACTGCAAACTTTCACATGAGAACGGGCCACAGCAGACTACTAGGCTTCCTATATCGGCGCAAAATCTCCCAAACAAATGAATGTCCCCTTGGAAAAGGAGTCAATACCTTCGAACACGTACTTCAAGAATGTCCGGTCCATGATGAACTAAGATGCCAGACCTAGCCAGATGGAGCAGAACTGCAGACATGGAAAAGGCTGTGGATCATACTGGCGATAGAACGGAAAATTTAGCATGATCAGAAAACCCGAGAACAGAAGAAAAAGAAAAAGAAGAAGAAAAAGACACTGTGCTATTTGTGCAATTGTAGTAATTTATATTTTGTATGGACACAATAATTATAATAATGCACGGTAGCAAACTTTGGATATGTTTTTAAAAAAAAGTCAAACTGAGCATCATCAGCTACATCACCATACCGTCATGAGGCAATATCAAGCGCATTGTACATTTCTCTCCACATTTTGGAGGATTTGAAACGGATACATTATCCTTTACCAAAGCTTACCTTCAGAGATCATAACGACCAAGTTTCTTTTCTACCATTTAGCGATTATGAGAAGGACAGATTCTCCTCCACTCAACTCCGATATGTGAGAAATTGGGTCTCAGTAGCCTTTCTCCTTGCCAACCACCAACACTTCATCTGCTACTGAATCATCTTTCAATTGCGTTTACTTAAATTTTATTTGTATGTATAAGGCACATATATGCCTGCTTATCTTTTTTCTTTCTTTGCGTTCAGGAACTTTAGGTCATGCTAAGCTCGATTATATATGTTTAGTCTTCGAAGGCTCGGATGCCTGGGACAGACTCGGAGAATGGAGGATGGCAGAATACCAAAGGGTCTTTTCTATATTTAATTACAGTTGGAAAAAGATCTCGGAGTAGGTAACATCTTCGGTACAATGATGTATGCAAGTTGGATATGAATGATGCGGGCATCGATTTGGAATCATGGGAACAGGACGCCATGATCGTTTTGCGTGAAGGGGATGGATTAAGCATGGACTGCAAACAAAAGAGATACTACTTGCGGATAGGCTCATGGCTCAGCATTTGAGAAGACATGCCACACCATGCGATACTGCAAAACAGTCCTGATTTTCCTTGCACGAACTGAGGAAGACGCTTCTCTGATCGGATTGGGCTTACGTGTCACATGGACTGTAGTTGTATTCCTGTTTTTTTTAAAAGACGGAAAGAGTCAATGATGATATGATGCCTGATTACAATATACAAGTGTTATTTTTCATTAACTGTTGAGAATATTTTGGCTAGAAATTTACTGAAGGAACATATCCCTGTTTTTATAATTGATTCTTTTAAAAAATCGTTTTCACTCGCTGTTGTTTCAGTTGCAGTCATGGTTACAGGAACTTAACCACGAGGTTAATGGTACGACGTTGGTGCATGAGTGTGGGCGTATATACATGTGTGCGTGCGTGCGTACGTGTGTTTGTGTTGTGCACTTGTGGATCTGTCCGAAGTGCAGTGGTATCGAAATTGCATTACATAACATTAAAAACCAAATTATTTAAGAGTTGCCTCGCGTGGTGTGACGCCCCCACGGTAGATGGCGATGGCATCCGAGAACATCCGCCATTTCTGGTCATATTGTCAATAAACAAACTTCAGGACCAACTACATCGTCAATTGTCGCTTGTAAATATACGTCTATTTCGTGAGTGTTTCCCCCCAAATACTCACTATTCTAGATACGGTATGTAAGGATTGTGTTTAATGCTGGGAAGAAAAGTTAGAAAGCCTAAATCATAATAAACTAGTTAGAGAATCAAGGAGCCCAAATGAATAAAAAAATTGTTGCCCATTTTACCATTTTAATTTACTTTTATTTAGATTTGCTGTTTGTAACTCACTGTAAATCGACAAACTGTTCTTCATCTTCCTAATGTGCTCTCAAATAATCGCATCTGTTTTCATTATAAACTGAATGGCCTATCTCAGGCATCGTTTGTCGCCATGCAACTTTGCAATTTATCCCTCAAATGACCACATTATTTCCCTCATTAAAATCTTCTCTTATCACAACACGGTTGACACAAATTATGATATTTATCTCGCAAATAACCACAACCACAATGCCACATCTATTTCCCCCATTAACTTGCTATTCTGTCTTAGGTTTCTATTGTCGCCATACAGTTTATTCCTAAAAAATAACCACATCCAATGCCAATGCTTTTACTATGCACTACTGTCTTTTGATTGGTCTGTTATCTGTTCTTGTAACCACGCAGTTGACAGTTTATTCATCAAATATTGGACAGACGCACTGTGTCAACGACAACGTTTAACCTCCACATATAGCCCAGGCGACGTCACCAGGGTCGAAAACCTGAGAAGAAACTTAATATCTCCAAATTGCAAAGTGGGCTCTATCATCTATGCAGAAGTCTTTTCCATGGATCTGGACAGCCAGCTGAAGGACACACATCCATGCATGGAAACAGTTGAGGACAAATGGGCCTTTCTGAGTAGAGCTATCTACTCTACCGCTTCTGAGTATTTGGGTCATGCAGCTCGCAAAACCAGGACTGGTTTGATGACAATGATGAGACCATGAAGACTTTACTGGATGAAAAGCATCGTTTATTAAGACGATCCCTCTTCGTCTTCCAAAAAGTTTGCGTTCACCAATATTCGCAGGATTGTCCAGAATCAGCTTAGGACTATACAAGATGCATGGTTTAACAGCAAAGCTGATTAAATCCAGCGTTACGCAGACACAAATGACCCAAAGCGGTTTTACTAAGCCTTGAAGACGGTCTATGGTCCCAGGTCATATCATTCATCTCCTGTCCTTAATGCTGATGGCACGGCACTGACGACTGACAAAGTCGAAATTTTAGAGCGATGGTCAGAGCACTTCAGTGCTATCCTAAACTGTCAATCCACTATCAGTAAATTAGCATTAACACGCATGCCTCAAGTTGAAGTCAATGACAGGCTGGGTATCCCACCTAATACAGATGAGGTTGAGAAAGCAATCAGCTTAATTTCCAGTAGCAAAGCCCCTGGGTCAGATGCTATTTCTGCTGAGCTCTATAAGGCAGGAGACCCTGTGCTATTACACAAGTTAACAGACCACTTTTGCTCAATTTGGGATACAGGTCATATGCCCCAGGAACTGAAAGATGCCACCATTGTCCACATAAACAAGCACAAGAGCAATCGTCAATCTTTTGATAACCACAGAGAGATCTTCCTTACTGTCTATTGCTGGAAAAATATTAGCTCGAGTTATGCTCAACCGCTTAACAACTCATCTTGAGCAGAGCCTTTCAGAGAGCCTATGTGGTTTCTGAGCTAGTCGTGGGACGGTTGACATGATTTTTGCAGCTCGTCAAATCGAAGAGAAATATCAGGAACAGCATTGTGATCTGTACACGACTTTTGTTGACCTAACAAATGCCTTTGACACCGCCAACAGGGATGGACTCTGGGCGAAATTCGGTTGTCCGGAAAAATTCATCACAGCCGTTCACCAGTTTCATGATGGCATGTCAGCCCGTGTACTGAGTGATGGTGAACTCTCTGCAGCATACCCAGTCATAGGGTTGTGCTATGCTTAGCTTCATCTGCGTGTCGCTCACTACTACGGGGATCACATCGATCCATCACCTTGTTAGCCAGGCTGCCATAAAAACATACAATTTCTAGGGATTGCCACGAGGAAGCCGAGATGAGGGTCTTGGCCAGTATATTTTGTCTGACCCTGACTAACATGTCTGAACAGTATATTTTACCTGACCCTGACTAACATGTCTGATCAGTATATTTTGCCTGACCCTGACTAGCATGTCTGACCAGTATATTTTGTCTGACCCTGTCTAACATGTCTGAACAGTATATTTTACCTGACCCTGACTAAGATGTATGATCAGTATATTTTGCCTGACCCTGACTAGCATGTCTGACCAGTATATTTTGCCTGACCCTGACAAACATGTCTGACTAGTATATTTTGCCTGACCCTGACAAACATGTCTGACTAGTATATTTTGCCTGACCCTGACAAACATGTCTGACTAGTATATTTTGCCTGACCCTGACAAACATGTCTGACTAGTATATTTTGCCTGACCCTGACAAACATGTCTGACTAGTATATTTTGCCTGACCCTGACAAACATGTCTGACTAGTATATTTTGCCTGACCCTGACAAACATGTCTGACTAGTATATTTTACCTGACCCTGACTAACATGTCTGATCAGTATATTTTGCCTGACCCTGACTAGCATGTCTGACCAGTATATTTGGCCTGACCCTGACAAACATGTCTGACTAGTATATTTTGCCTGACCAGGTGTTAGTCTTCTCAGTGTGGAACTGCACCTATTCTTGTCTCTGTCACAAAGTGACTGCCAGTCGCCCTTTTGGCTCATGTCGTCTTCACGCTTCTCGCAGCGAAGACCTCAAAACACTATTTATTTTTATGTTTAAGACTATTGTAGATTGCATCTTTTCTTTTCAGTTTGTTTTAATCTGTTATGTTTTTTTTTCTCTGCAGATACTTTTGTCCTTAGCATAAAATTTGTGACAGAAGGCCAACATGGCAGCAGGACCATACAACTACAGCTACATTTTTAAATATATCATTATAGGGGACATGGGAGTGGGAAAGTCATGTTTGTTACATCAGTTCACTGAGAAAAAATGTAAGTTTATTTTATTAAACCTCTCCTTCCTCTTTCGGCATCAGACATGTAAAACAAAGTAATTTCTCTGCCTTATTTCTTTGAGTCAGGTTGAGTTACATTGTGCATGTTTTTGTTTGGGGCTGCTTCCCTTGCTTTTGGTTGTCCTCGGTCCACCTCATCAATTATCGATGCTCGTCACTGCTTTCGAGGCATAGGCCATTGACAACCCTTCTCCAACAAGTTTGGTCTGGAGTTGTTCTTTCTGCATTTCTCCAGTTGAGATCCAGGGACCAAAGTTCATTTTCAGTCTCCTCTCTAGGTATATCCTGATCTACCTTTCTTTATGTGGACCTGTGGATTCCTGTCAAAGCCTATCTGGCCACATTATGCTAAGCAGCATTTGTTTGATGTCAAAGTTGGCAGTGTCAACAGCCTCAGGATGACCACTGCTTTTTTTGAAAAAATACAGGTTGACGTCGGACTGCATACGAAGAAGAAGATGTCAAAGTTGTCTCCGATAGAAAAGTTGTCTTACTGGAAAATTGAATCCTTTCTGACTGACAGCGAGGCATGTACACGTTGAGTTTCATTACAATAAAACATTAGTATGTAAAAAATGAACTCAAACTTTAAATACAGTAGCAAGAGCATGAAATCAATGAGCTGTAAGCATGTTTCCAACATGCACCACGTGTTAGAATGATTAAAATAAAAGTTGGAAAAATGCATTCGCTGCTACCCAATGCAGAGTAGAGGTCCAACACAAGCTAAAGAAATAAACCAACTCACCTGCCGAAGATGAATGTGTCGGACTGAAAGGTGTAAATATCGCAGTCAAGCTGCTAACTAGCGACACAACGCATTCCGTTTTCCGGACTACATCCTGCTTCTTCCAAAGACCTGTTCAGGGCTTGGTAGCAGGAGATTTAGAATGAATGCAGAAGATTTTTAAAATACCAACTCAAAGGAAGATTTATGTAATTTTCTGTCCAAATACCATCACCAACAAAGAACTCCGAGCCATTAAGAAAATATGCACACAATGATCTATACTACAGTTGAATGAACCGTTTCCTCAATAGAGACAATGACTCTTATCAACAGAACTGTCATGCATTAAATCCCGGAGGAAAGGTGAAAGAGAGGCTAATAAAAACTTGGTGACTGAAATGTAAATCATGAACTTCTTTGTTTACTCACAAATAATTGCATCTACTTCCACCATAAACTTGAGTGGCCCATCTCGTGCTTCTCTTGTTGCCATACAGTTTATTCTGCAATTGATTTGGTGAGGGCCACCTTGTCACTCTGTGCCACTTATGAAGCTGGCAGACTTCGAGAACATATTTCACCATTTGTTTGTTTTCTCAGCTTTGACACTTGTCTGTGCTCCTAATTGGATGATTTGTCAATTTGCAGTGGATATTGTCACTTGATCTCTTATTGCCAAGAAGTAGTTATTGTTGTTGTTTCGAATGCCCATAATGAGTAGATTTACTCTTTTATGCGTCCTGAAAAGGACGTTAAGTGGTGGGTTGCAGTAGCTTTTCTCACATTCCGAGCGTGCTGATGAAGGTGGACTGGGGTTCTCCATGGGGTTGTACTATGCTTGGCTTCATCTGCGCGTCGCTCACTACTACGGTTTTCACGACGATCCCTCACCTCGTTAGCCAGGCTGCCATGAAAACAGCCTGTTTCCAGGGAGGACTATGGGGAAGACGAGGTAAAAGTCTTGGCCAGTATATCTTACGTGACCCTGAATAACATGTGTGATCAGTATGTTTTGCTTGACCAGGCATTATTCTTCCTCCCTACCACTTTGAGGTAAAAACATAAATGATGGCTGAAGTGTGGCTCCTAATGATGATGAATCTCTTAGATATTAATTCAAAATCCAAAGAACCTTAACAGTTGCTCTTCAGTGGCTACCCTCCCAATGTGGAATCACAGGGAAGTAGAGAGCTGATGCCCTGTCCAAAGCAGGTGGTAAGATGGATCAACTTATTCAATGTCTTACAGAGAGGCAAAAACTATCTTCCACAATCAGTACAAATTCAAATGGAAGAAAGACATGGATGTAAGCAATAAACCTGACCAAATCCACAGACACCAACAGACCGTTATTATTCGTCTGAGAACAGGCCACTGCTGATTACTGGATCACCGAAAAGCCTTGAATGCAGAAGAAGAAGAAGATCAATAACTGACAAAGTGATCAATGACCATTAAACCTGATGCCATCCCTAATGGCAGCTATAAACTTCCTCTGCCATCCTTTGTACGGCACCCAAGCTCTAGTTCATGATCTTCAAAATGAAATGATTTCTGCTAACTATTTCATGTATTCTCTTTCTCTGTTACAGTTATGGCCGACTGTCCTCATACAATAGGAGTGGAGTTTGGGACGAGGTAATGTGATAACAATTAATAAATATTCACGGATTTAGTCTAATTTGCACATGCTTTCTGTTGTGCAAATTAATTTTGTCCCGTCTCATCTCATCTGTCCACTTATGTCATCGGAAGCTGCCGAAGACAGATGTGTTGGACCGAAAGGTGCAAATATCGCAGTCAAGCTGTAAACTAGCAACACAATTCATTCTGTTCTCTGGACTACATCCTGCTGCTGGCAAAGCCCTGTTCAGGACTTGGTAGCTGGAGATTGAAAACGAACAAAGAAGAATGTTGTTATGGTGTGCAATCATATACCATGTGCCATCTGTTATATTTTCAATCCCTCACTTTGCGTGATTTCTTTAACACTGTCATGTCATCTTTTTATTGATTATTCTTTTGCTGTGAAGGCCTTTGTTAAAGGCTCATGCAACTGGTAGGTTTGGAGACATTCCTGTCACATGACCAAATTACTATCTGTCTACACAGTCATACATGGTATTGTTCCCACTTTTTGTCAGATTTTTGTCTTGTCTTGTGACCCTGATTGCTTTTTGCAAGCATCTCAATTCACATGTTGGGATCTTTCTTTGCTGTGCATGACAAAGGCATATGTTGGCCAACAGCTCTGATTGTTCTTTTGTAACATTACAGCTTTTTGAGTTTCTCAATTATCATTGATTTCTGATTTTTCTGCAGGCCTTTTAATAATGAAGTAAGTGCAAAACTTTTAAAATAATTTAAAATGGTTTTTTTTTCAGATTGCTTTTTCATGATACATGCATACAAATTTATAATTAAACATTAAAAATAATATATTGATATAGCAAAAACATTTATGACCATTTTGGTATATCAACCTTTATTGCAGCACTATACATAAATAGCAACTAACAATACATAAATAAATTAGGTTGAAATCATCAACACATGTTACGCTTCTAAAATTCACTCCAAAAACTGAGCGCATGAAAACATGACTTCTCAGACTTTTCAGTGCGTAAACTAAGAGTTAATGTGGTCATAGCCTAAAAACCCCTTGGCTGCTTCAGTAATAGGAATAAAGTTGTACGACATTAGCATGGAGTGGAATTGAGGATCGCCAGATACATGACCAAATGGGAAACCGAACATACTGGTTACACCAAAAACGATGCCTATTACCAGTTGAACCGAAGAGAGCAGGTCGTTGTCTTCAGACTTCGCACTGGCCACAACAGACTGAGGTACCACCTATTCAACAAATTGACGATAGGGAGTACCGACGAATGCCCGTGCGGTACTGGTAAAATGACCACTGAACATCTGCTGCAGAACTGCCCGACATACGAGGATCAGAGAGAGCAGATGTGGCCATTACCAGTGGAACTGCAAGACAAGCTCTATGGCAGTAGCGAGAGCCTCAGGATGACCGCCGCTTTTTTCGAAAAAATAATGGTTACTGTCTGACTGTGTACGCAGAAGAAGAAGAAGAATTGAGGATCAGCTGTTTATTTTTATAAATGCTCCCTAGACGTGCAAATCATAGCTTTTGTCAGCAAACTCAAACTTTTACTTCTGGCCATCCTATGGTAGACCTGTTTCTGCTAACAGGATACCGTGTGATAGGCTCAACAAATCAGATGCTGCACTAGATAAAACTCATCAGCATAGAATGCAGCTTGTGGTGAAGAAATGAAACTGATTTTAAACAAACATGCTGCCTAGCAAATGAGATACTGGGAAATTAAAGGCTAGAGGGACTCAGTGGTCTCGAGGTAAGGCCTCGGGTGCCGGAGGTCACGGGTTCGAATCACGGTGTAGACCAGGGTTTTTTTCACGTAGATCTTCTGGTAAAAATTTACCTCATCTCTTGGTAGTGAGATCGAATCCCGTGTTCAGTGTCGAGCACGTTAAAAATTCCGTGGCAGTTGGAAATCGAAAAGAGTAGGCTTAACGGCTGCTGCCCAGACAAAATTCAAGTTAAAAATCTACCCAAGTTATTTGTACCTTTTCCCAGGTGGTTTGTTAAGAGCGGCTGTAAATGGCAGAGAGTTAACAGTAAAAAATACAAATGTTTGCCATAATTGGATATCTTCTTCTTCACTCTTACACCCTTTTTGGGACACCAATGAATCCTCTCCAAGCAGATTATTGTGCTATTTTCTCCAATTCTCCCTGACTATTTTGTATCTGCTCTTAAGTCTCTTCTCTGTGTGTTCTTTGTCCTTTTGCTTCTTTTTCCCTGTTGGTTTCATGACAAGATTGCCTTATGATACTGGCTTTCACAATATGTGGCGACCTTCTTCCCCAGATTTCCTGTTCACCTGTCCTTCTCCTGTTCTCTCCAATAAAGATTTATCTGTAACCTTGTCAGACCACTGCAGGTCATGGTTCTTTCTCAGGGATTTGTTGATAAAGACATAGTATAAAGTCATTAATTTGTATAATTTTTGTGAATATTTGATTCATTGGATAATTTGTGGATATTAATTTGTAAAAAATATTTTGTGGATGATTCTAAATTTGGTAGAATCATCGAAGTAGCTTCACAGAAGATCAAGTTGCAGATCTGGGACACAGCTGGTCAAGAGAGGTTCAGGGCTGTCACCCGAAGTTATTACCGTGGAGCTGCTGGAGCCCTTATGGTCTACGACATTACAAGGTCAGCTATCATATTCTTCTTTATTTTTCTCTTATTTTCATTAATAAATTGTTAGTATAGTAAAAACAATGCTTATTGTGGCAGAAATTTATTGCATTGCTAACAGATCATGGGTAGAACCAGTATCTGAAATTAAAAAGAATGTGTTCACGTGTATAAACTGCTTATGGAACAGAAAAGAATAGGTTCTGAGATCAATCTTTTTGGTGTTTGGGGTAGTTCTGAAAAGGACCCGTTTTCAAAGTTGATAAATTCTGGTATGAAAAATGTATTCAGCATTACACATCCTCTTGCCCATAAATTTCTTGGTTGGATGGTTCCTGGTTGTTGTTGTTTAATGCTCACAGTGAGTAGGATTAATCTTTTGTGCGCCCTGAAAAGGATGATGTGGCGCGTTGTAGTAGCTTTCCTCACATCCCGAGCGTGCTGATGGAAGGGGGAGGGCTGCGGTTGTGTTATGCTTAGCTTCATCTGTGGGGCGCTCACTACTACACGGATCACATTGACCCACTTCTCATCAGCCAGGCTGTCTTGAATACAGCCTGTTTTCAGGGAGTATTACATGGAAGAGAGATTGTGGTCTTGGTGAGTGTATTGGGCCTGAGTCTGACGTGACATCCTGGTCAGTATGTTGTACTTAACTGGACTAGCATCTCAGCTCCCCTGTTTCCAGGTAAAATTACATGTTATCTATATTTCAACTTATTCAGAGTCAGACAAGTCTAATATATTGACGACTGTTCTTGGTTGTATGAAACACAATTTATCATTTTTTCAATAGTTATTTTCCTTCTTGTCTATCTTTGAGAGGGTGGCGTATGTAAGCTCTTTGACATTGCACAGTTCGAATGTTCATCGGCCACAAATCCTTTAACTTTTGTCTACACTAGTTCTATTGTGTTTAGGTGGAAATGGTAAGGTGGCAGTCTCAAACACCTATGTTTTTGCTCCATTATTATTTTGTGTGTATGAAATATCAGCAATTTAGGTTTTAGATACATTTCGTTAATGGTATGTGTTCTTTCTTGAGCCATAACTTTATTGCATCTTTTGTACTCAATAATATAAGAGCTTTGTCCTCTTGTGACACTAAGTTGTGGTATGATGTATTGTCCATTACAATACAAGAAAGTTTCTAGGCAGACCAAAGCAGCTTCCTCAATTCTCTCTCTAAATATATGGTCATTGATGTGCTAGTCCTGATTGTCTGTTGACTTTGAATTAAAAACAAGTTCAGCATTATTGACTAGCCATTATGTCTGCTGCTGACATGTGCTAATCAATCGCTGACCTTTCCTGCCTGATGCACTAAATCCTTCCGTCTGTCGATTGCCATTCCTTTTCATTTGTGTGGGGATCATTGATCCAAATATACAATATCAAAACATTCTTTAAGCATTTCTCTTACTTCACCTACATACTTGCTTCTCATAGCAACAGTGTGTGGCTTCACGTTTTTTTTTTGTACCAGCATATTTTCTAAAAGTGAAGCCTGCCCTCTTACAGTTCTCCAAAACGTAGATTTTGATACACCAATGCTGTAGTTTTTCAGCCAAATTTCCTCAGAGTCACTGTTTCTTTCAAATTAAAGTGTCTACAAATTTCTCTCCTAATAACGTCTACTTCAAAACTATCTACAATTTCCTTTCTTCCCACTTTGAATATGTACTCCCAGATGCAATGATGCAATACTTAAACCTAAAGTCTGGATTGTTCTTTTTTTTAGGTTCCTTCTTATTGGTTTTTTCTCAAACTCCTGCTTAAAGTCCTGGAAAGGGCTTTGCAAGTAACATTTTGGGTACCAGGTTAGCCTTCCCTCTTTGATCCCTCCTACTTAGCCAATCTGCCTTGTTGCAGCCTGTTATCCAGGATCACCACGTGGAGGTGAAGAAGGATCTTGGCAGCTCTGGGTTGTTGGCCCTGACGTTAGGAATCAGCTTTGAGTTGCTGACTGCTACAGCTTATTCAAAACTCAGCACCTTGATCCCTTTTTAGGTTCCAATATACACAAGTAAAGACTCACTGTATAAATATTAATTGTAAATAATAAAGTGGAAAAAAAATCATAAATGTGTATGGTCAGATACCACACCAAGACGAAAACACGAACGAAACCCACGTTACGACCAATAGGCCTTCATCAGGGACAACGAACAACAATTAACTAACGAATCAAAGAAGAAAGATTTGATACATAAATGTGGGATGTCAATTAATGGGGGGAAGAAAAGGATACTAAATTGAGAAAACGTCAGATCACTCCTTTCCAGACTGGTGCAGGAACCCAAATGACAGACAACAGCGGGATCAAGTAGCCAGGGTAAGCCAGTGGCCGTCAGATACAGAAAGACTAAAAGGTTAATTAGGTAGAGAGAAAAGGGTCAGGCAGATAGATGTAGGCCGGTATGAGATGAGGATTCAAGAAAAAGTGTCTTATTCTTAGTTGACCTGTACTTCTACAGAGGCATAAGCACCTGTGCAGGTCCCATTTCTGATGTGAGCTGAATGTAGCCAGGAGGAGGATTTCCTGCTCACATAGTTAACGCCTCTTACGACATGCTCTCTGTGGGGCATTGGTGCTATTCTTGTCCTTGTCATACACGTAGACCCCGGCAGACCACTCGGTGAAAAAAAAGGAAAAGTGGGGAAGATATTAATGCCATGTGACTCGAGGCAGCCATGCAGGAGATGAGTTTGTTCTCAAGGGTGAATATGGGCGATGATCGTCAGAGAAGCAAAAAACTAAGCCTGTGACACTAACAACTGCTTTACTCCAGTGTCTAGGACCATTGAAGTTGCTGGTGATAGGGATGTGGTTATAAATATTATTGAGGTGTTGACGGAAACCCTCACACAGTTCCAGACCAGTCCCCCCAATGTATGTCATACCACACTGGCAACAAATGATGGAATATACAAGATTGAGGGACTTACACGTGAACCCCTTTATGGTGAAGAACTCTGCTATGGGAAAGGTAATCGAGGTAAGGATGACGTGATCGCAAGTAACACAGCCATATGTGTTATTGTATAACCTGATGCATGGATGGCAGTGGGGACTACTGTGCAAGCAGTTACTGACCAGCAAGTCCCTTAGGTTTCTGTCCTGTTTGTAGGCGACAAGGGAAGAATCTGGAAAACACTCAAGAGTGCAGGATAGGAAGATGGCTGAATAATATATTCCGAACAGAGACATAGTGAGGGTGATACATGATATCAAGTCTCACATGGTCAGAAGGAGGATGGGGAGTCGTGACAGGAGAAGGGGAGAACCTGCTGGTGGACGGAGGAGAGAGTAGTCTGAGGGTAGAGTCGCTTACAGAATAAGTCCAGCATCTCGTGGGTCCCGAGAATGAAATCATCGTCCTGACAAAGGCAGAGAAGCTGGGAGAAGGAAAGCGAGTCACGGCAGGATTGAGGATGAGAAGCAGTGTATAGGAGGTCGTTGTGGGCGTCAGTAGGTTTGTGGTGGTGAGGCTAGAAGGGCAGATGGAGACTGTGATGTTGAGAAAGTGAACAGACATTAGGGAGATGACAACTGGATAGATGGATGGAAGTCATTAACAAAGTCAATGAAGCTTAAGAGGTCCTGTTCGGACATGTCGGTAATACCAATCCCATCGTCGATGTATCAGTAGTGTATAGGAGGTCGTTGTGGGTGTCAGTAGGTTTGTGGTGGTGAGGCTAGAAGGGCAGATGGAGACTGTGATGTTGAGAAAGTGAACAGACATTAGGGAGATGACAACTGGATAGATGGATGGAAGTCATTAACAAAGTCAATGAAGCTTAAGAGGTCCTGTTCGGACATGTCGGTAATACCAATCCCATCGTCATGTATCAGTAGTTCATCAGAGGAAAAGAGCCCTGACACTGATGCAAAATTAGGTATTCCAGGTGTCCCATGAAATGATATGCGCAGCTGCAGCCCATTTTGATTTCCATAGCTGCACCGCTGATCTGGTCAAACGGCTAAACGGTTGATATCATGAGGAGATAGATGAGTTAACTCTCTGGTTAAGGAAGAAACGAAGGGCTGATAAGCCATCAGAGGGGAGGGTGGAGATGTAAAGGGAACAGACATCAAGTAAGAAGAGACGATAAGTGCGGTTGATGAGAGTACAATGGAAGAGAAAGTGGTTAAGGCGTGCTTGGTATTCTTATCCTCAAGAAATGTAGGAAGATTCTTAACCTAATGCTGGAAGATACCATCAAGGAAGTCAGATTCCAGTTCAGTGGGTCAGGAACAAGTGGAAGTCGATTGGTCTGTCAGGGTTGTTAAGTTTGTAAATTTTAGGAAGCACGTAGAATGAGGGCTTACCAAGACAACTATTAAAGATACAGAGGTTCATGGTTCGAGCTGGGAAAAGATGACGTTTGGGCATATCAAGGATGGTGGTGGAGACCTCATTGTTATATTTATATACCTTCATTGCAATATTTTGAAACGTTACAAATTTGACTTTCAGACTCATTGTTCACAAGTTCAAATTTCATGTACAATGCCTATGTACTACAGACAATTTCTTGTAATCACATACGTAGAACACAGGAAGTTACTATCTATCTGTTGAAAATTATTACTATTTGCTGTAAAATGTGCAAAAATCCACTAAACACTTGCAAACTCATGTTTTCAAGATTGTTGAATACTGTAATAGATAAAGATACCGTAAAAATGTTAATGTCTTTCCTGTTTATGTTTGCTAGTTATTGCATACTGCAAAGAAGCAAAAATAAAAACCACCTGCTTGTCTCCATTGACATTTTTTTGCCTTAATGTCTTAACATTTTCCATTCAGAATTTCATCCAATTCTGCTAAATGATTTTTGAGGTGTGCATTTTTAAAGAGAGGCACGAGTTCTGAATCGTACAATAGCAGTTGTTTGTAAAGTAATATAGATGATAGTTTGGAATAGAAAACATAATCAATCAATCAAAACCGGTCAGTTCACTGTGGACCACGGGTCTTCAACAAATTAATGTCAATCCTGTTCATGGCCATTCGTTTAACCCTAACCACATCTTTCCAGTTTCCTTCATGTATGTCTCAAGCTCTCTTCTGCGTGAGTGTTTTAGTCTGCCTCTATATCTTTTACCTTGAACATTATAGAACACAGACTGTCTTGTAATGCTATCAGCTGGTTTCCTTAATGTGTGTCCTATCCAACACCAGCGCCTTCTCCTCATGTCATGTTCCACTGATATCTGTCTGGTTATTTCCAATAGTTCCAAATTACTGATTTTATCATACCATTTCATTCTATCTATTATGTGCAAGTGCACCCATTTAGGAAAGTCTGTACCTTATTGATTGTTGTTTCTGTTGTTGTTCTTCGTGTTTCCAAACCATACAATAAAACATACTTTACAACGAAGTTATTTTTGTATTGGACGTGTGTTTCAAAATATTTTGATTTCTAAACATTAACATAGGTAATGAGAGCTCTTGTATTTTGAGTTTTTATTTTAATATCTTTATCTGCTATCTTGTCAATATTGTTGCTGAGATATATGAATTCCACATCTTGTTGGTGTGTGACTCTCTCCACAATCTGATTGTTGTCAGTTGCATTTATTCTCATCTTTGCTTTTTTTCTGTGTATTCTCAGTCCTAATTTATGTGACCTTTCATCAAATATACTTATTTTATTTTGCACCTGGTTGTGGTCATGGGACAAAACAGCCAAGTCATCTGCAGTGTCCAGATCAAGTTGTTTTGTCTAATTTAATTTAATTCCATTTTAGTTGATTGATTTTGTTGTCTTAATTATCCAGAAAATAGCCAGCAGAAAGTGAAATTGTGATAAAAGACATCACTGTGGCACCCCAGTTATTATCTGAAGACTCACAAAGTCAGCTTTCATGCAGTATGAATTCTTTTAGTTCACTGTATTTAAAAAATTATATTTCAGGCGGAGTACATACAACCATCTAAGCAGTTGGTTGACAGATGCCAGAAACCTCACCAACCCTAATACAGTGAGTTTCTACATTTCTTTCATAAGTTGAATACCATCGACATGTAATGTCATGTGACACTGTCAATTAGATACCTCACTTAGTCACCTCAGCGTTGAAATAACTGAGGTAATCTCTATTCTTATAGAGGTTTAGAAGTCATAGCTGATTTCACACCATGCACCACGAATTCATCCATATATACTATAGTCTTAGTCGACCTGTACTTCTATATGGGTGGATGACCCTGTGCGAGTCCCAGCTCTTGGTGTGAGCTGGATGTAGCCAGGATGAGGATTTCCTGCTTAGCTGGCTAGGCTCGATCAGCTTATTACTCCACTGTGTTGAGACAAGTGCCGCAGAGGGTGGTTAACCAATGTGCGAGTCCGTCTTAATAGACTCAAGCACCAGAGCAAACTAAACTAGCAGTCTGTTAGGCGCCATCTATTCTGCTCTTAACAAACCACCTAACCATGGTCTGTGTTATGTCATGTCACACAATCGTCTCTTATGACATGCTCTCTGTGGGGCAGTGATGCTATTCTTGTTTGTATCATACACAAAGACCTCGGGATACTATATTCAGCAGCATCATTAACCCAAAGTGTCATTACTTATCAACTGATTGACCTCAAGCTCCCATGACATGGGAGTCATTTGTGGTCAATTCTTGGAGAGGAGAGATTTTCTAGTCTCATGCTACATGGCATTGGCTATCAGTTCTTTTCACAACCATTAATTACTCCAGCATTTAAACATTCTATACTTTTTTGTGTTTTCCTCCAGTTTGTCGTGTCATCTCAGATAATTTTCTTTGTCTTCCCCTATCTCTCAGGCCCTCATTTCTGCAACAAGGCTTTCCAGGCCTCCATCCTGAGAAATTTGTCCAAAGAACTTTGCCTGTCGTTTTTTGTTATTATAGCTAGTAGTGATCATTTCAAATTGTTGTCTTGTTTCAGTGTCCATGACTTGCATTAATCAAGCTATATTGGTTCAACATAGCATTGCAAGATAATTCTGTCTCTCACTTTCATTGCCAGATACTTGTTTGTTAGTGTTTTTTATTTTCTGAAACATTTTCAAACATCCCAAAATAAAAAATAATGATGGTTCTAAAACAAGGGGAATAGCAAAAACAATAGCCCAAAAAAATACAAACTCTCATAAATTGTGCAGAATAGGGAATCAAAATGGTAAAGTGGAAATATTGGAAGGAACCATACAGACAAGGCAGTCTCTGTTCTAGAGGGCCCCCTACCCCAGGGAAGAGAAATAGAGGTAGACCACAATACACACGAGTAAGAGAACTCAGTTTAGACATAAAGAAGGCAAAGAAGTTGGAAGAGACCTGGATCAGATGGCACAGGACAGGAGCACTTGACATGTACAATGTGCGTTAAAAAAATATCTGACCTTAATTTCTTTTTTTTTTTAATGCGGAAACAAATGAAGCATGGGTGTTATCCACCAACAAGGAGGTATAGGGGACTGTCATGCATATGCATGTATTTTTTTTTCCTCCCGCAGATTGTGTCAGTCACTGACAGTCAGCTTTTCAGTGTTAAGGGTAGTGAGCACCCATCGGGTTTTGTTCACCACGAAATGATGGGTAGAATTGAGCAGTGATGTTGCATAAAATTTTGCCAAAAGCTAGGCGATAACTAAGTGGAAACCATTCTGAAGATTGAACGAGCTTCAGCTGACCATGATTACCCCGGCAGGAGTGTGCACAACCGGCGAGCTACATGAATCATAAATATCTACACCCTTGGACGTGTAACTGAAAGGGTCGGAACACCTACGGGTCGATTTTCAACAGAACAGATAACGGTCTCGTTCTATCAGTACCCGCTATCTTCTGCATGTTTATCGAATAGATAATGCGAAAAAATGGAGGTGCAACATACTGACCAAGACCCCATATCATCCAAGCCATACACCTGGAAGTAGCTTGTGTTACATCAGTTTAGCCAGTGAGATTAGGTCGACACAGTGATATGTGTGAGGAGCCTGCTGATAAGCATATAGTATTGTGCTACAGACTAAGACCCAGGTCACCTTTTCAGAACACCCTAGGATTTTAGAAACACCACGGAAAGTCTGCTACCAAAGACAGTTAGTAAGAGGCAAAGAACTGTATATTGAGTTATTTAAAAAACAAAAGTGCAACACATGTGCTGTGGCACGGGATGAAAACTGGAAAACAAAAGACATTTGATGAACATGTTCATTGATTGTAACTTTGAGAAACTCATCATATTTGTAACCACTAAAGAATCTTTGTACTGTTTATATTTTCCAAGGTGATATTCCTAATTGGCAACAAGTGTGATTTGGATGCGCAGAGAGATGTGACGTACGAGGAAGCTAAACAGTTTGCTGAAGAAAATGGTGAGACATTGTTGTGTCCTTGTGTGTCTCTGAAACATGTTGTTGTAGAAACTACTACTGAGTTCTTAACTTTTGATGATTGTTCTCTAATATACTGGCTATTCCTGTATATGTGAGCATACTAAAGAAAGTAGACGGAGGTTGCCCTAACTGTAGTGCAATGCTAGACTTCTGAGTAGGCTCACCACTATGAGGATAATAGTGTCAATTCCTACCTGACAGCAGATAGCAACTCATATCTGGTTGCTTCCATCAAGGTCAGCAAACCACAGCTGACCAAGACCCTATTACCGCCTCTGAGTGCGGCCCTAGAAACAGGCTGCGTTAGTGTAGTAGTCTGGCTAAGAGAATAGGGTTCACAGTGAGGATACAATACTGTTTTCCAAAAAAGCCAACTGAAATCTGATGTGTCGGTTCAAAAGGCACATATACCGTAGCCTCGCTGTAAGCTATAGCACAACGTCCTTTTCAGGACGAACGCAGAAGAAGAAACACATGGCATGTTCCTAAGAGTATCACATCCAGGCTGTAAACCATCACCAATAGATGTTTCTATGGCTCAAACACATGACATGTTCCT
Organism: Ariolimax columbianus; assembly: GCA_036924085.1. Lineage (NCBI taxonomy): Eukaryota > Metazoa > Mollusca > Gastropoda > Stylommatophora > Arionidae > Ariolimax > Ariolimax columbianus. The sequence continues at coordinate 20,155,648 of JAVGWX010000010.1, read as the reverse complement.
AAGAGTATCACATCCAGGCTGTAAACCCTCTAAGAGTATCACATCCAGGTGGTAAACCATCACCAATAGATGTTTCTATGGCTCAAACACATGACATGTAATTAAGAGAATCACATCCAGGCTGTAAACCATCACCAATAAATGTTTATGGCTCAAACACATGACATGTAATTAAGAGAATCACATCCAGGCTGTAAACCATCACCAATAGATGTTTCTATGGCTCAAACACATGACATGTAATTAAGAGAATCACATCCAGGTTCACAAAGCAAATGTAAATTCTTAGGCTAGTTAACAAACACAGTAATAGCAACAACCACAGATATATTTAAGCACTCATATTTCAGTAGTACCCAACTTATAGCAACAGAGCATGTTCGTAAAGTAGAATTCAGCATTTCAGTGTAACAGATTTTTGAGTTTTGTAGCATTCATATTACCTTTGCACTTATTCTTAAATTGAGATGAATATCACCACACTTTGTATCATTATGAATGGTTATAGTGGCAGAGTCAAGATTTCACTGTAAGTTAGCTATCTAGAATGTTACCACATGCATGCACATCACTAACGACACAACCACACTCAGCAATTAACACAGCAACACTCTCCAGCACGCTGTGTCATTTTTAATACTATCACATTCAATTAAATTTGAGATTACAAACAACACAAGAAATACATCTTAACTAAGTAATCGTATATTATATATAATAATATAAATATGTTTTACCGCGGAGGTTCTAAGCACAAACTTTTGAATATTGCCCCCAACTAATACAACCCAGTTCTAGCCGCTACACTCCCCTTCCCTTATCTGCCCACTCACCACACTCTCACAAACTCGTCTTCACGATCGTATTCTGTGCATTCACTCACACTCAGATCACTTCAGGCAGGTGATCTTTACATTATATATTCAGATCCATTCAGGCAGGTGATCTTGACATTACACATTCAATCTGTTCAACGTATGCACATACTCTGAAACATACATCGTTCCCTCTGTCCTGCACACACACCACACCCACATTCAGATCTCTCCTAGTCACGGGGTGCCCAACACACACCTTATAGAGCGACTGGCCAAGACTCAATGGCGTATGCTGGTTCAGCCGCCCTGCAACTCATTCCATCTTTCATACATTCATAAAACAGTCTATCAATCGCTCTTCTAGAAAGTCGGTGAGCTAAACTCTCATTCCTTTCCAGCCTGCCTCCTAGCTAAACTCTCAATCTCTCTCTCTCTCTCCATGGCCAGTCTGTTTGAGTTAAACTTTGCATAGTATTATATAGTCTCAAGCAGTATCATGGCTGTACAATGGTCTTCTGTGGGTTGTCTGACTCAGCCGCCATCACTCTAGTTTGGTTCTACCTTCAACTAGTTGTTATTGGAACGAATCACTCCGATTTCCTGTCACTCTAAAATGTTGCAGCAAAACCTGATGGTCTCTGTCTGTCACTAACCTCTCACTACCCAATTTGGAATGCCAGAGTGGTCAGCTCCTAACCTCTACCTGTACCAGACACACAGGAACCCCCCTCCCCCGGTTTTCATTTGTTGACTTAGTGGTGAGTGACCTTGGCACACATTCATGTACCTTTGTTCCTGGAGTCACCTGCCTCATCATCCCTGCCCTTAATGCCCATGCTCCGGTTGGAACTGTTACATTATGAACAGAAATATAATAGACACATATGAACAATTTCAAAGAACTGTTATGAACGTCTTTGGAATGGAAACAAAGGAAAACACAGTGCGCAGCCAATTTTGAAATGGGCCAACTGGTTGGTTTAAAAATCATGCTTTCAAAATGATTGTATGACAAGAGCAAACATTCATACACTAGGATTGGCTCCCGCCAATATAACTCTTCGCATTGATAAAACACATTATCACAGTGTTGCATATCTTCTTGGTTGCCTAGAGACAAACAGTTCTTAGTTCATGAATCCATATCTTTGTTTTCTTCTTTCCCACTTTCTCTGCTAGTTCCATAACATGTTCTTTTTTTTCTCATTTTGCAGGTCTAATGTTCCTGGAATGCAGTGCGAAAACGTGAGTATTTAATTTACATGCAATGCTTTCAATTGTATTAATGGTGGCATTGCTGATGATATAATCACTTTAGCTGACAGCCCAATGCCTCTAGAATAAAAGCACACATCTTCCTTTGTTGGAGTATAACTCTGTTGTTTTAGAGGCATCATGATATCGAAGGGGAGAGTGGACGCATGTTTTGAGTATCCTAAAGTCTCAGCGTCCCAAGATCGACACCGCCTGCTTTGGAATGTAGCAGCCATGCCGGTTCATCTATTGTAGCAGCACATCTGGCATTCCCCGCTTCCTTGGATATCATCACAAATGGACAGAGGTTCAATGTTTGCTGGTCTACATCTCTTTGTCACATCTGGCATTCCCCGCTTCCTTGGATATCATCACAAATAGACAGAGGTGCAATGTCTGCTGGCCTACATCTCTTTGTCACATCTGGCATTCCTCGCTTCCTTGGAGATCATCACAAATGGACAGAGGTGAAATGTCTGCTGGCCTACATCTCTTTGTCATTCAGGTTGATAACTTCTTCTTCGACATTTGTTCTGATATGGTTGTTTGTGACGTTGTGTCATAGTTTATAGTCGGGCTGTGATATTTGTGTTTTTCAGCCCGAAATCCCATTTTAGCTGATGTTTTTTAGTACCTTTTTGCCTTCCTACTGCGATCCCTATCCCTTAACTTAACGTCTTTATACTGGTTTAGAAGGTTGCAGTCTGTATACAATTAGTTTCATTTACATTTCCTTGCTCTAAAAGCTATGCGCATCCAATCTATTCTTAAATGCATATATTGTCTGTGCCTCCGCTACTTCCTGTAGCAATGCATTCTAAGCATTCACCACTCTCTAACTAAACAAATATTTCCTAATATCTAATCCGGACTTTTCTTCGGTTAATTGTAGCTATGCCCTTTTGTTCATGTAGGTTGTTGTTTTTTGAAAAAACTTGTTATAGTCTAATTTATCTGTTCCTTTGCTCATCTTATAAACTTCCCTGTCATTTCCACATTTCTAGACACTGCAGTCCTGTTTTTCTGAGTCTTTTCTCATAACTGGAATCCCACTATCAGCTTTGTCACTCTTTTTTTTAAATCCTTTCCAGCATGTTTATATTTCCTCTACGATAAGGACTCAACACCTTGGTCAGACTACACTAGCATAACTCTTGGTGCCAAGGGAACACACAAACTACTCTGGTCTGGTTTGCGAGACCGAGCTAGTACCCATGCTACAGTTGGCATAGCTCATGAGTTCACAGCTCTACCACAGCAAGATGAAAAGATAAGGCAACAATAAATTACATAGAAAGACACTCACATCTTCTGTTCGCTTCATATTATGAAACGTTGCACACAATAGTACCACTGAAAGAGGCAACTAAGAGAGGGGGTTGAGGATTGGGTTGGCTACTCTCATGTAGAAAATTATATGCGCAATCTTGAAAGTCACTCGTACTGAGTCCATTTATCTCTTGAATGTGTCTCTTTGGTGGTGAGATAATGTGGCTCTTACATCCCGGGACATTCTTGAGAAGGTGGACCTGGATCTCGTGGCTGTAGTGCAATACAAAGCTCCTTTATAAGCTCAATCACAGTGTTGATCCCCGTCTTGCTGGTCAGACTGCTGTGACACAGCCTGTTTCGAGGAGCATGACATGTACATGAGATGGGAAATTGCTCAGGATTTTTTAACAGAACCCTGGTGTTACTCTTCACTTCCAACCCTTGTGTTACTCTTCACTTCCAACCCTGGTGTTACTCTTCACTTCCAACCCTGGTGTTACTCTTCACTTCCAACCCTGGTGTTACTCTTCACTTCCAACCCTGGTGTTACTCTTTACTTCCAACCCCAATGTTACTCTTCACTTCCAACCCCGATGTTACTCTTCATTTCCAACCCTGGTGTTACTCTTCACTTCCAACCCAGATGTTACTCTTCACTTCCAACCCCGATGTTACTCTTCACTTCTAACCCTGGTGTTACTCTTCACTTCCAGCCCCTATGTTACTCTTTACTTCCAACCCTGATGTTACTCTTCACTTCCAACCCAGATGTTACTCTTCACTTCCAACCCCGATGTTACTCTTCACTTCCAGCCCCTATGTTACTCTTTATTTCCAACCCTGATGTTACTCTTCACTTCCAGCCCCTATGTTACTCTTCACTTCCAACCCCGATGTTACTCTTCACTTCCAACCCCGATGTTACTCTTCACTTCCAGCCCCTATGTTACTCTTCACTTCCAACCCTGATGTTACTCTTTACTTACAGGAAAAGGGGAGGAAGACTAACATCAGGTCAGGCGAAACATACTGATCAGACATGTCAGGGTCAGCCAAAATATACTGACCAAGACCCTCACCTTCACTTCCCAGCAGTCCTCCCTGGAAACATGCTGTTTTTATGGCAGCATAGCTGACAAGCTGATGTATCAACGTAACCCCTGCTGTAATGAGCAACACACAAATTAAGCCAAGCATAGCACAGCCGCCTGTAGGACTCCGGTCCACCTTCATCAACACGCTCAGGATGTGAGGAAAACTACAATGATCTACCACCAGACGTCCTTTTCGGGATACACAAAAAGAATAATCCTACTGATTGTGGACATTCAAAAATTTCCAGGCTTAGTAATTTAGTTCTGAAGATTTAGAGAATGCACATTTATGTCACTTCTCGTCCTTTCTTCTAGTAGTACGGTCCCGAGTCTCTTTACTGGAGAGAATAGTCCACAGCACTACCATGCATTTTTTAAAGTAATCTAAAGAGAGTTTTGTATGATACTAGCAAACCTTGTCTTAGTCTTGTATCTTTTTTCAGCCCAGCCACTGCTACAGTTGGCCTCCTTTAGGAAGAATGCAATTAAACACTTTGCATGATTTAGCTGTGGGAGTTTTTATAGCAATTTATCTTACATGATAAGGTTGCTAGCCCCCATACACAACTCATTTTGGTCACCTTTTACAACATGCATTGATCGTCTGGCAAAGGAGGGTGCTGCAGACGAGCAACCAGATGTGCCAGTTACATACCAACAGAAGATAAGGATGATCAAACCAATCAGAAAGTCACCAACAGTAACACCAGACGATTACCATAACATGAACAGACAAGAGCAAACTGTTGTGTTGCGCCTTAGAACAGGACACAACTGACTCCGCAGCCACATGTACACAAAAATGAAGATTGGCAACTCAGCCATGTGTACATGCGGACAGGCGCCCCAGGCAGCAGAGCACATACTGCAAAACTGCCCCGAATATGATATACAGAGAAAATCTCACTGGCCCATAGAAACAACACTGGAAGAGAAACTTTATGGACCTGTATGTGAACTACAAAAGACAGTGAAGTTTATACAAGAGACAACATTGCAGATATAGACAATATTTTAAAGCAAACGAAAGAAGAAGAAGAAGAACATACATTGATGTACATTTATCCTATTCTTTGCACCCTAGTAAGAGCACTGGGGTCTATTTCAGGAAGTGATCTTGTCATGTAAAACAACTTGCTATGCACAAACTACCACAGGGAAATCATGCTATGTGATCTTGTACGGGCTACCTGAAGGAGGACTACGACATTGGTTTCTCAATACTCCATCTGGAGTGAAATAGGGACATGAAGAAACATAATGAGGAGGAATGAGACTCTTGACTTCAACTCAATAAGTCACCATAGATCTATGATGCTCAGCACCTATATTTCATCTTCTTTGTTGTTCATTCTCAAACTCTTGCTACCAAACCGTGAAAAGGGCTTTGCAAGTAACAGGATGTAGTCCGGCGAACGGAATGCGTTGTGTCGTAGTTTACAACTTGGCTGCGATATTTGCACCTTTCGGTCCTACACATCGTTCTTCAGCATAACATTTGTGGGTACTGTGTTAGCCGTCCCTCTTTGATCCCTTCTCCTTAGCCAGTCTGGGTACTGTGTTAGCCGTCCCTCTTTGATCCCTTCTCCTTAACCAGTCTGCTCTGTTGCAGCCCGTTATCCAGGATCACCACGTGGAGGTGGAGAAGGGTCTTGGCAGATCTGAGATGCTATCTCTGATGCTAACAGTCAGCTTTGAGTCGCTGATCGCTACAGCTAATCCACCACTCAGCCTCTTGATCCCTCGGCAGCTCTAATTGAGGGAAAATCAACAAGTTCAGAAATTATTTGTCTTTATATTTCCAGGGGTGAAAATGTAGAAGACGCATTTTTGGATACAGCCAAGAAAATTTATCAAAACATTCAAGATGGCAGGTAATGGCAATCTTACATAATATGCCCTCTTCCTCTGATCACTAGGTAAAATAGTTACTAACTAAGACTTATTGGCCATAACATTTGGTATCATATTGATGTGGTAGCTGAAGCATACTTGTGCATGTTGTTATTAACTTTTGTATGCCTGTATCGTACATGGATTACTATTTATAGAGTTTTCTTGTATGCATGTATAATACATGGGGTATTATTTCTAAAGCTTTCTTGTATCATTCATGAGGTATTGTTTTTAGAGCTTTCTTGTATCATTCGTGGGGTATTGTTTCTAGAGCTTCCTTGTATCATTCGTGGGGTATGGTTACTAGAGTTTTCTTGTATAATACATTGGGTATTGTTTCTAGAGCTTTCTTGTATCATTCGTGGGGTATTGTTTCTAGAGCTTTCTTGTATTCCTGTATCATTTGTGGGGTATTGTTTCTAGAGCTGTCCTGTATACATAGGTTAATTTTACATTGCTCCACACACTTTTGGTTTTTTGTGAATAGAACCGATGAAGAGAATAGTAACAGAAATCTGCCAATCATGTCGTAAGAGGCAACTAAGAACGATTGGGTCGGCTAACCGATCCTATAAATTACAAGAAAAGAAAAGTCCTCTACATCCCATTGTAGAAGAGGATTATCTAAGTCGTCAGTGTAGGAAAAGGGCAGCAGTGAATGAGCATACAGCGACCCTAAGCTGAACAAGACCCTTTTCCGCCTACAAGTGGTGACCCTGGAAACAGGCTGCGTTAATGTAGTCTGGCTAAGCGAATAGAGTTCGAAGCGGGAAGGCAAACCCGGCCCGAAATATCCCATGCTAAAACTGGATGTGTCAGGCCGAAAGACACAGTTATCGCAGCCTAGTCGTGAACTACCTACAACACAATGTTCTTTCCATGACGATCACCAGAAAGAAAAAACAGAAAGATTAATTCACAAGAAAAGAAAAGACCTGCACATCCCATTGCAGAAGATGAGTGACTAAGTCAAGCCAGTGTATGACGGCAATGTTATGAGTTAAAGCATCTTCTACCGCAGAGACCTTTAGACCACACTGTTAGTCGTGTCAGACAGCATGTTCTCAAAGTGGCAGTGATTTTATTCTTATACCTATCTCAAACAGAGGACCTTCCCATAAACCATTCTGGTCTTCTTTTTTTTTTGCGTTAGTTCATTTCTCAATTCCCCAAAGCGGGGTGCGTTGCACTATGTTTTTATTTTGCGCCTGTCGGCCCAGTGCATCCGATTTCAGCATTCAACTTTGTGTAAGGGTCTGCTTCATCCTGCATTATCTAACGGTTTGCTTCCCCGGGATAACAGCTGTTGCTGTGTTGGGGATCGAACCCAGCACCTTCAGCTTGTGAGCCGTGTCACTTAAGCACTAGCCCACACCATCCCCTATTCTGGTCTTAAGATCATAGTAAAGTGCCTGACGGTAGTATCACCACCAGAATGTTGACAAGAATAGAAGCAATGTAGCCTTCCATGCTTGTTGTAAAAGACAACTAAGAGGGTTGTGTATGAGGCTAGCAACATTATCATGTCTTCATCATTATTAGTCCTGTGAAGGTCGTTATGCTGTGTTGCATTTTACAGCGAGGCTGCGATATCTCTGTGCCTTTTGACCAGACACAGTTTCAGCACTGCACATATTTGGGACCAGTTTTGCTTTCTTTCCTTTTCGTCTCATTTGTTGTGTTTATTCATTATGTCTACACATGAAGTCCACTTCTATTTTTCGACTTCGCACTTAACACATACAACTTAACATTCACTTGAACAGAATCCAACGAGAACATACTTCAGAGTGCCGGTTGTGCACACATCCCTGTAAAACTGTTGAACATCATCTTCTTTTTGAGTGTCTGGTGCTTGCCTGTGTTAGAAAAGAGCTTCTTCCTCCAAGGCCAGACAAATGGAACAATTTGTACGAAACTAAACAACAGCTCACAAACACTTGCAGATACCATTATATGGTATTGGGCCAAAGGGCAGGAGCCCATAGGCCGAGGGTCAATAACCAACCAGTCAGCCTGGATAAAAGTTACTGGGGTGGAGAGTTCTTCAAGGCTCTCACTTAGTGTTGTGGATGGGTTAGTCTCTTTGGGCCAGTGCTCAGTTGCCTAAGCATATAAATCTGGTAGGATATGTTGGCTATTTGTGCCGCTTGTCTGTACATACACATGGGCGATTGTGCCAATTTTAGTCTGTGCTACGCTGAAAATGGATGTGTTGGACCGAAAGGTGCAAATATTGCAGTCAAGGTGTAAACTAGCAACACAGCACATTCCGTTTTCCAGACATATCCTGCTACTTGCAAAGCCCTGTTCAGGGCTTGGTAGTGTGAGATTGAGAACGAAGAAGTAGTAGTAGTAGTAGTTTTTGCAAGTGCTTTATCTCTTCGATCTCTAATCTCCAGAGCAGCCACTACTGGATGAAATAGTATCTTGGACAGCTCTGGTTTACTGACCAAAGCACAAGCAGTCAGCTATGAGTCATTGCTTGCTGTTATCTTCTTTACTGCATTTTTAAGTCCCTCTTCGTGTAAAAGCATTGCTATCAAATCACCACTGCAAGTGCTTCTCGGATACAGGCTTCATGTGAAGGGACCAGCTGTAGTGGTGACCCAATGCTTCACTTGTAGCAATTAGAGGAATCAGGTACATCGATGAACAAGTGAATCAGTCAATTACATCAGTGAACATTTGAATTAATCAGTGACCAGGGAAATTAATCAATTACATCAGTGAACAGGTGAATTGATCAATTACATCAGTGACCAGGTGAATTAATCAATTACATCAGTGACCAGGTGAATTAATCTATTACATCAGTGACCAGGTGAATTAATCAGTTACATCGGTGAACAGGTGAATCAGTCAATCAAAGCCATCGCTCCTCTTGGTGCATAAGTAATGGACAACATCCGTCAGCATACATGGTCCTGACCTGCTCTTTCTGCCTCTCTCCAGGTGTAATCATTTAATTTGAGTTCTTTTTCACATTATCTTTTCACATATTTTTTGTGTTTACCTCTCTCGCTGTCTCTTCCCTTGAGGATTCCATGTAAGAGCCTGTCTGGTTATGTTGAACTGGTTTTCACTTACTTGTAATGATCTAAGAGCTTCTTATAGGACAGGGAAGAATATACCTGTCTGACCCTGTGTGTTGTAATAAACTACTTTGAGGCCATTTATAAAAGACATCCATACAATTCTAGACAGACCCCCTCCCCCATTTCCATGTCCACCTCTGTTTACTTTTTATTGACCCCTTTCCCCTTGTGGGGCCTTAAAAATAATCATAAATTTTGTAATCAGCTACTCGTTAAAAACTAAGATGCTTTCTATACAATACATAATTTGTATACAGATATCTCAATTTAATTATGTGAAAATATTCTCTTTGTATTAGAGATTTTAAGCAAAAGTTTTCTAGAGTTTAGCTGGACAGTAAGAAGCTTTCAAAGATAAGAGGGTTTGTTGCTCTTGATAGATTTGTATGTGAGGGAGAGTTGTCATGTTGTGTGTGAATTTTGGCGTCTACATTATACGTACCCCTCCCACCCTTCTTTCTTCTCTCTCTTACGACCACCCGTGTATATTTTTTATGGATCGTCCCTTTAGTGGAATTGTGCCTTCCCCTACAGTAGCTCATATATTCTTTGATCACAGACTTCCAGCAAGTAGGGCAGCAGTAGTTGTAGCTCCTTGCTACAAATGGAGAGATCACTGTCATATTAAGATGATGTAGTTTAACACTTGCTTATTCTCTTCCCCATCTCAGTTTGGACCTCAATGCTGCAGAGTCCGGAGTCCAACACAAGCCAGCCACACCTCGTAATCCTATCAACACAGATCAACCTCCAAATAAAGAAGGATGTGCTTGCTAGAATTATATATTTGTTTTTGTCATTGTCTCAGTTTAGTCTCATTGCCATTTTTCCTAGTTACTGTATTGGCCCGAATATAGCTCAGTGTTTGTTTTTTAAATGTCTTTCCAAATACTGAACTTACTTCTCCACCCACTTGTGCTGATTAGCATTGTGTGTAGTGGAAGTTTGTTCTCTTGGGGCCAGGTATGTTGTGTTAGTTATTGTAAGTGTTGCTAGCTGGAGTGTCCTCTTTTGGGTCCAGAGTGTTGGCTTTTGTAAGTCCTTGGGGAGTTGAAGAGTCCTCTCTTGAACCAAGAGTGTTGTGTTGGGTGTTGTAAGTCCATGTAGTTGTAGGATTTTTGTCATCTATCCATCTATCATGTGGTCTTCCTCATGCATTGTAACTAGACCTTCTTGCGCACAGTGGTTCTTTGATCAGGTTTCATGAGATGACTGAACCACTTATTTTCTGTCTTTCTATGTATTCACCAGAAATTGTAGCTGTCACAATATTTCTAATGCCGTTATTTCTCAGACATTTCATTTTTGGAAATTGTTATATTATATGCATAGCCTAACATTTTTAACTGGAGGGGAAAACTGTACAGGGTGGCTAAGCTTAGAATGGTAAGAAACCGAGGATCTGCACACTGCAGCACCACTTAACTGGTAATTTATTACGTCAGTGTTAGTTGGTGGCAAAATCTGTGCTGTGTTACTGATGTACATTATAGATAATTCAGTTCAGTTCATCCCGTAACCCATCAGGTCGTTGGGGCACACATGAGGACATGAAAATCCCACGCCAGCTCGCTCTGTCTGTCGCCGCCTGATGTATCTCACCGTGACGAAGGCCTGACCACTCAGTTCGTTGTTGTTGTCCTCATGTGTGACTCTTAGGCTTGAAATCACCTGGCAGCGCCCATCTCCTCTCCAAGCTGCGGTGGGCAACATCTGCAAGTAACCTGAAGGAGCCCATCCCACCAAGCGAGCCATTGCCTCGTTAGCCTAGAGCCTCACGGTTCTAGTTGCCCAGTGTGTACCCCGAGGAGGTGAGGTTGGCTTGTGAGCTCACTTTAATCGGCAGGCTACTAATTTCACTTTTCACTCTTCCAGGGAAGAGCTAGCCGACCTCAGCGCCACTGGAATGCGGCGCCAAGCATGAGCACACCTTACACACCTAGATAATTATAGATGACAAATCCACAAGTGAGCAGCCGTATTAATGTCTTCCTCTTCATCTCAAGTAAACAAGGGAATCAGAGGAAGCTATAATGTCATTTTAAAATTAAGAGCAGTACGCAAAACTCGACAAACAAATATAACTCCATCTGAAATCTATTACCACAACTGAAGATGAACTTGGAAGATGAAAAATAGAATGAGGATAATGAGGTTATAAAATAATAATAATTACGGTAATTTATCACTTAACCTTGACATTGAATAAAAAAACTGTCCAATATTCGAGAGAGCCCCTAAGAAACAAAACAGTAGAACAATCACTTCTAGTGGCAAAGGTTCTGGGTTCAAACCCCTTTATCGATACACTCAAGTTAACCCAGCTGTAAATAGGTACCTGACTTATGGTTCAGGAAGGAAAGACAGCAAGGAAGAAAACTGGCCACCCCTACTTCATAAAACAACTGAGGCCTAGTACAATGAAGTCTCTAACACTCCAACTCCTTCAGCAGTGTTCTGCTGTAGGATTTTTTATTTTCAAGACTATTTATTTTTCATATAGTAGAATACCTTCCAAACATTGGGGTTGTGTTACTTGTGAGGTCGTGCTATATTCGAGCCATTACGTTATGTACTGATTTTGTTTATTACATTCATTTCTGTGTTCTTAAATGGGTAACGCCAAGGGATAGAGATGTCCTAAGGGTCATTATGTATTTATCATTCAGATAGTACTCAGAAAACATCTGCCATTCAACTGGTAATAATATAAAAATAGGAAATAAACATGTTTATTACAAAAATAAAACTTATTTCTATTCTATGTAATAAACTAACACCTCTATATTGTAAATATAGTGGCTGAGCAATGCTATGTAAATCCCGTGAAGGACAAACGACTGAGCAATCAGGTATACTCAACTATAATTTCTCTCTAAAATTCCCCCTAGGAAGAAAATTCCTCTTGCCTCTGCTAACATTTACAAATTTCAAATCACCTCATGGGCAAAAAAGCTTGCATGTGAATATGGGGGGGTCACCAGTTGAACAGTCTGGACCTATGGTTACCAGCGTCAAGCAAATAAGGGCATAAGAACATTTCTTCAGCATTCCTGGGCTCAAAGCTAATGTTAAAAGCATATTTTTTTGTTAAATGCTCAATTGTCTTTTTTGTTTTAATAATTTAAATTTTTTTTTAAATAGTAAAATACGCTGTGCAGCATTTGACAGTTGGACTGCTATATTTGCACCTTCTAGGTTGGCAAATCTGCTGTTGGCAAGTCTTATTTGGGCTAACTCTCCTTAGACTTGAACTGACACCAGACTACCTGCATGGCAGTAGAGGATATGCAGTCAGAGTTATCCTTCTCTAGAAGAATTGCCACCTATGGCTATGGGGGCTTCATAGGCCCAAAGCATTCTGGATTTAATGTGTCCGAGACTTACACCTGTTAGAAGGAAGAGTCCAATTATGAGAAGGTCGGGAGCTTGGCTTCTGCTGTCAAGAGTCTATGTGTTTGCCCGTGTGTTACCTTGGCCTAAATGAGGAGCAAAGAAAAGAAGCAATGTAACCTGTCAGGCATGTCTTAAGAGGTGACTAAGGCAGGATGGGTATGGGACCAGCTACCTCATCCTGTAGAAACATAAGCCAAAAGAAAATTAAAAGAAGACCTCCACACCCCATGGTAGAAGACTCTACACCCCATGGTAAAAAGGGAGTGACTAAGTTAAGTCACAAGAACCTGTAACAACCCATTTAAATACACCTGCAAATGTGGTTTCTGTTTATTTTACATAACGGGACAGCCAACCCCATACACAACCCTAATTAGTCACCTTTTAAGATATACATAGTATAGTGCAATGTATATTTTCTTTTTTTTCCATTATGAGGCCCTGAGATTCCCACGTTGTAATTAAATGCATAACAGAATAAAAACATGTTGTGTTTGAAGAGTTTCATTTGAATGTTCTTGATAATTAATTACATTTAATGCTTCATACAAAAAATACTAAATGTCATAGATCATTTTATTATGTGTCATACATCTTTTAATGATAATTAAAATTAGCTGTTTATCTCATATTAATTAATTTTATATTGGAACAATACAAATTGACATATGGAGTTGTCTTGTACTGTTGTTGTTACGGATCCAGCAGTATCTGGGCTCTCGCCCTTCGGCCCAATGCCATGTTATGGTATCTGCACATGTTTAACAGTTGTTGTCTAGTGTCATACACAGTGTTCCATTTATCCGGCCTCGGAGGAAGAAGCATTTTCCTGCAGCCCAAATTCACTTGCATTCAAAATACAGATGTCTGACTGTGCTCTGGTCCTTAACCAGTCGAACTTTCAGGGGGGTCTGCTGTATACCACTCCCTCAGGGACCCTTACTTGGGAGGAATATGAATAGGACCACTGCACATAAATGCATTTTGCAAAAACCACTGAAAAGATTTGCTCGTGTAGCAAGCAGCCTCATAATGTAAAACAAATTGCTAGAGAAACTACCACAACGAAAAAACATGCAAAGTGTTTTGGTTTAGTCTTGCTAAAAGAGGCCAACTGCAGTGTTTGATTCAATACTCAGGTTGGAAAGGTTTTATAAGGGACAAAAGAAAAAACTCTAGGACTTCTTATATACCTGTTTTTACTCATGGATGGCGTCACGAACAATAACTGCAAACCACAGGCATCATCGCCATAACTCAGAAATGTTCAAGTGTCAACCGGGCACAAGGCCCAGTAACAGACAATAAATCAGATACGTGTAATCCAGCCATTACTGAGAAATCTATAGCTATGATGGTTTGGTCATTTTTACAGAATGAACAAATACTGTCTACAAGGTAAAAGGTGTAGGTTCAGACCCCCAAGACAATCCAATGTCCACAAAGTAACAACTTAGGACAGTTTCTGAATGACTGAGTACTAGACTGGAGTTAAGCCTAGCAGAAGATAGATCAGCCTAGCATTCTCTGTGGCAAACTTTGTACACTCTAAGGGTGGAGGGTACATGATGGCTGCACTCGCTACCAAAAGACATATTTCTAGAGGAATACATGTAGGTGCTGTGCAACCTGTATTGAACGCAATGGAGACTACCTTGAAAAAATGATATGGTTGTGTGTTACTTTTTCTTAATTAATTGTTAACACCAAAAACACCAAAAAAGTTTATAAAAGTGTGTGTGTGTGTGTGTATATACACTTTTATAAACTATATGAGGGGGAGAGAGAAAGATGAATGAATGTGTTGAAGAACCAACGCAAAGATATTGAATTTTATCAATCCATTTATTTTAAGGCATCCCATAAAAAAATTTAAAACAATTCTCCAGCTCACACCAGTGTTGATCATTAGAGGAGCATGGAACTTGGTTTCTTTGCATTTGGTTTCGAATGCTTGTTTTATGCCACCAGATGGGCTGCCTCCATTAAGTGACATGTCAGTCGCAGGTCCTCAATGGTTCCCCACAGTTTGTCTTTTTCTTTCTATGGACCAGGTCTTCTCACTGGAGCCTTGGTGCAGTGGACATGTTTGCAGATGTGTTCTGGGGTCCTCTCTGACATGTGCATTGTGCAGTCTGTGCTACTTTCATTTTATGCATGTGTGCATTTAGTCTGCAATGACCTGTTCTGATGCGGAAAATTGTGGTATACTGTTTCCTATTCAGTCTATTGATTGGGTCCTGTGAGTATTTACTGTTTGTTCTTTCTTCTTCTTTGTTCGTTTTCAATCTCCCACTACCAAACCCTGAAAGGGCTTAAGTAACAGAATGTAGTCCAGAGAACGGAATGCGTTGTGTCGAAGTTTACAGCTTGGCTGTGATATTTGCACCTTTCGGTCCAACATATCTGACTTCAACAAGCATTTTTTGAGTACCGGGTTAGCATTCCCTCTTCAATCCCTTCTCATTAGCTATTCTGCCCTGCTGCAGCCAGTTATCCAGGATCACCGTGTGGAGGTATAGAAGGGTCTTGGCAGCTATGGTTCGCTGGCCCTGACGCTAGCAGTCAGCTATGGGTTGTTGACCACTGCAGCTCATGTGTTGCTCAGCATCTTGATCCCTTTGTTCTCTCTATCCACTGTTTATATCTTTTTTTAATGTGTGCCTTGACTTCTGGTAGTGACACTGGGTGCGTGAATTGTTCTCTTTGTCTTTTCTCCCTGGCTAGCCTGTCCGCCCATTCATTCCCAGGTATGCCGCAGTGAGCTGGAATCCACTGGAGGGTGATTTTATTGTTGTCTGAGAGTTTGTTTAGCTGGCATATCAGTTCCCTTTCCATACTATCTCGTGGTTCTCTTTAGATGGCCTGCAAAATTTCCATGCAGTCGCACAAAAACACTATTCTGTTATCCTTTAACCCCTTTTCATCCAATAGTTTGACTGCTTCAATTATTGCCTGTTGCTCTGTTCTTAGATTTGTCGAGGGCTCCCCGGCAAAACTTGCTTTGTTTGTAACGGTTCCATCCTGTAGAAATACGTCCTGCCCCTCCTTTCCTCAATGCTTCCTCTGATGATCCATCTGTCTAGATGTGCGTCCACATGGGTTGAGGATAGGCGTCTCCAATATTCTTTAGGGTTTTTTCTCTCAATGCATGGTCTGATTCTTCCCCCTTTCTATCGATACCTGGTATTTTCACTTCCACCATTAAGTTGGGCTGTTGGTCTGTATTTTCATATACTTGTATCATTTCCCATGTAATTGGACATTTTAATATGGCTGTAAAGGCTTTTGATAGATGATTGAAGCTTGTTCTTTTTATGCGGTTTTTTGTTAATTCATTGACTTTTCCTCGCATTGGATGTTTATTCATACGCTTGAAATTTTATGTCAGATTTAGTATTTTTCCTTCTCTGTGCTCACCGTGGCTCTGGAGGCCTGCTACCGCTTCGAGTTCTCTAATTGAGGTGCTTCTCAGACCTCCGGTAATAATTCTGAGTCCAGTATTCTGTGCCCTGTCTGGTTTCTGTAGGTTGGTCTTTGCCGCTGTTGCATAGGCACCCATGCCATATTCCAGTGTTGGCCGTACATATCCAGTGTAGACCTGTCATTGTGTTTGCATCTGTGCCCCAATTTGTCCCTGCCAGTTTTTTCATCACCCTTATTCTGAGTGTGGCCTTTTGAGTATCCTCTTTGTCTGGGCCCCATGTTAATCTAGAGCATGGAACTATGTCAGTGGTCCTGCTATGTCTTACTCTGCTGGTGATCTGGACTATTGAAGTATTGATCATACTATATCAACATCTCTTCTCCATTAGTGTTTAGATCTGCCCCGATTTTTTTCCCTAGGGATTGCATAACAGTGACTGCCTTGTAATTCTATCAGCTGGTTTCCGTAATGTGTGTCCTATCTCTCACCAACGCCTTTTCTGTCTGGTTCTTTTTTAAAGTTCTACATTAGTCACTTTATTATATTTTATTAACTCAATTCTTCGCAAGCATACATTGATGAAAGCTTGAACCTTTTTAGTTGCAATTTTCTTTGTTCCCCACATTACAGATCCATACAATATGAGGGACTTGGCATTGGCGTTGAAAATATTTTTGTGTGAGACTTGACCCAGTCGAGCCTGATTGGTTAGATTTGTATTTTAAAAACACAAATCTAATCAATTAGGACGGACTGCAAAGAGCTAAGACACAAATCTAACCAATTAGGACGGACTGCGAAGAGCTATGACACAAATCTAATCAATTAGGACGGACTGCAAAGAGCTAAGACACAAATCTAACCAATTAGGATGGACTGCAAAGAGCTAAGACACATATCTAATCAATTAGGATGGACTGCAAAGAGCTAAGACACAAATCTAACCAATTAGGATGAACTGCAAAGAGCTAAGACACAAATCTAACCAATTAGGACGGACTGCAAAGTGCTAACACATAAATCTAACCAATTAGGCTGGACTTCAAGGAGCTAAGACACAAATCTAACCAATTAGAACGGATTGCAAAGAGCTAAGACACAAATCTAACCAATTAGGATGAACTGCAAAGAGCTAAGACACAAATCTAACCAATTAAGCTGAACTGCAAAGAGCTAAGACACAAATCTAACCAATTAAAGCTGGACTGCAAAGAGCTAAGACACAAATCTAACCAATTAGGACGGACTGCAAAGAGCTAAGACACAAATCTAATCAATTAAGCTGAACTGCAAAGAGCTAAGACACACATCTAATCAATTAGGATGGACTGCAAAGAGCTAAGACACAAATCTAACCAATTAGGACGAACTGCAAAGAGCTAAGACACAAATCTAACCAATTAGGACGGACTGCAAAGTGCTAACACATAAATCTAATCAATTAGGCTGGACTTCAAAGACCTAAAACACAAATCTAACCAATTAGGACGGACTGCAAAGAGCTAAGACACAAATCTAACCAATAAGAACGGATTGCAAAGAGCTAAGACACAAATCTAATCAATTAGGCTGGACTGCAAAGACCTAAAACACAAATCTAACCAATTAGGACGAACTGCAAAGAGCTAAGACACAAATCTAACCAATTAAGCTGAACTGCAAAGAGCTAAGACACAAATCTAACCAATTAAAGCTGGACTGCAAAGAGCTAAGACACAAATCTAATCAATTAGGATGAACTGCAAAGAGCTAAGACACAAATCTAATCAATTAGGACAGACTGCAAAGAGCTAAGACACAAATCTAATCAATTAGGCTGGACTGCAAAGAGCTAAGACACAAATCTAACCAATTAGGACGAACTGCAAAGAGCTAAGACACAAATCTAACCAATTAGGACGAACTGCAAAGAGCTAAGACACAAATCTAACCAATTAGGATGGACTGTGCAGGGTTAAAACACAAATCTAATCCATTAGTCGTAACTGCATCTTGATCTTAACATGAACAATTTATCCTGATGGTGGTCGACTTGTTCGACTTCATCTTAATCTTAACATGAACAATTTATCCTGATGGTGGTCGACTTGTTTGACTTCATCTTGATCTTAACATGAACAATTTATCCTGATGGTGGTCGACTTGTTCGACTTCATCTTGATCTTAACATGAACAATTTATCCTGATGGTGGTCGACTTGTTCGACTTCATCTTGATCTTAACATGAACACAACACACACACACATCAAGTCCTCCTAACCGAGCCATCTGCCACAACTCTCTCTAGGTCTTCCCTGTTTCCCTTAAGTTTATCTCATCCCCGCGTGGTCTCTACTTCTCTTACCTGGGGGATTCAAAAACAAATTCAATCATGTAGTGATTGATGTCAGTTATTTTTCTTTAATGTGTGTCCTGTGTGCCCTTATCTTCTCCTCGCCACCTGTTCTACTGTTGTCTGTTTGGTTGCTCGCAACAGTTCCACATTAGTGATCTTGTGTAGTTTTATCATGTTAAGTATCTATTATTTATCATACTACATCCTGTTTTAGTTCCGACGAGGTATCTGATCTATACTTGTTAACATGTTATACTTTTTATTTTACTTTTGGCACTGCTCCAGATTCTCTTTATTTTGTTTAACCCCTAAAATGAAATGCAAGGGCGTTACCGGTTGGGGCATTCGTGGCAGACAGCTTCTTGTAATAGAAAGGAAGGAGTGATGTAGCGACGGGTGGGAAGACCAAACACGGAGTTCAAATCCAGTCTCCCCGATGTATGGTATGCCACACCTGTGTCAAATGATGGAATATAGTCTATTATATACGTACGGGACTTAGGACTTTAAAAAAACACTGTCTTTTGGGAAAATCCCGGACGTGTATGGATGACATATTCACAGCTAGCACAGCCATAATGAGTGTTACTTGACGATGTGTCCAGGTGGTTAGTGGAGCTGGTGTTGATGCGGTTTTGTCAAGTAGGCCCCCCCTGTTTTTGTCCACGTTTGTAGGCGACAAGTGGCGGATCAGGCAACCCTTACACGTGGAAAGACCAGAGTGGAAGATCAAATAGAAGAGGAGTGACTAAGTAAGATAAGTATTCATTAAAAGCTTGAATGTGTTTTACTATTTGCGTAGTCACTCTTGTTCTACCCTGGTGTGTAGAGATTTGTCAGAGATAACGTCAGCTAGTTTTATCAGCTGTATTTCTCCTGGCCTGGTCTTTGGTTCTTCAGATACTGTCCTATGTTGTCAGATGATTTTAGATCGTCCCGGGGGATCTCGAAATTGGATTGCATGGTTGTCGTAGTTAATTGTTGTGAATACTTGTCAGTACATTACGTCTCATATCATCATTGAGGGGGTGGTGATTGAGACCATACCTTAAGACTTAACAGCCTGGTCTAAACCGTCTATAAGACCCTGAACATCCGACACAGTCCGGGTGATTGAAGTGTTCTGTGTGTAACAGAAGGGGTACACCGCCACACTGAGAATGTGTTGTAAGTGGCGACTAGCAATGCTGTCTAACCTCTTTTGTGTGTGTGGGGCAGGTGAAAATATGACCACCACCACGCACGATGCAGTTAGAGGCGACTAACAGTGCGATCTAGCTCACCCCTCCCCTTCTTCCCCAAGCAACAGAAGACCTTCCATCCCTGATTTCGGACACCCTCCTATACACAATAGCCTTGAGAAGGAAGACTAACGTCTAATCATGAAAAATATACTGATCAGACATGTTAGTCGGGGTCAGGCAAAATATACTGGCCAAGACCCTCACCTCGGCTTCCTCGTAGCCCTCCCTGTAAACTGGCTGTTTTCATGGCACCTGGCTAACGAGGAAAGGGATCGACGTGATCCCTGTAGTAGTAAGTGACACACAGATGAAGCCAAGCATAGCACAACCGCCTGGAGGACCCGGCCCACCTTCATCAGCACGCCCGGGATATGAAGAAAGCTACTGCAACCCGCCACTTAACGTCCTTTTCAGGGCGCACAAAAGAGTAACCTACACATTGTGGGCATTCAACAAAAACAGAAATGTAAATGATGTCTTACTATATGGCTCTGAGACATGGCATGTGACTGAAAGTATCACACACGGAACGCAGATCTTCGTTAACAAGTGTTTCCCGCCTCCTGCGTGTTAGCTGCCCAGAAATAATAACAAACTCAGATCTGTGGGAAAGAACACGACAACAAATACAGCGGAAAAGGGGAGATGGACAGGACACACTCTCAGAAACAAGCCGGACAACACAGGGAAACAAACGAGAAGGAATACCAAGAAACAAATGACGGGGAACAGTCGAAGAGTAAGTCAGTTCAATCGGGCGGCTCGTTGGACATTACATCATAGGAATAAATAGAGAGCACCTGTTGTAGGCCTGGTTCAAGGGGAACCAGGCCAGTAAATGATGTTTCCGACCTGTTCCAGTACTTGACCATCTATTTTTATCTGTGGAGCAGAGATCAAGTCAACTGAGCCAATAATGATAGTTTTCTCAGTGTAATGGGCAGTCTATCAAAGCTCGTCGCTTTTTTCTGTGCATAGGCCATTGACAACATTCCGGCTGCATACACCGTCCTGGGCTGCTCTGTCTGTCTCTCTCCCGGTGTACTCATTTAATCTTAGTTCCCTCTCACTTTCTGCCTCTCTCCAGGTGTATTCATTTAATCTTAGTTCCCTCTCACGTTCTGCCTCTCTCCAGGCGTAATCATCTAATCTTAGTTCCCTCTCACGTTCTGCCTCTCTCCAGGTGTAATCATCTAATCTTAGTTCCCTCTCACATTCTCTTCTCCGTGTATCGTTGTATCTACCTCTGTTTCTCTTCCCCTGAGGATTCCATTTTGTACCCTGTTGGTTCCTTTTCCATAGACCATTCATTCCTCACCATATCCTGCCACTTTATGTCCCTTATCCTTCAAAGTCATCTGTTAACTGAAGACTGAAGTCTTTGTCGTATGACCTTGGTCGTTCTCCATGTTTCCCCTCTATACAGCAACACAGACTTGGCACTGGCGTTGAATATTATAATGTTGGTGTGAATAATAATTTCTCTGGATCCCCAGTTGTTGTTTAGCATAAAAAATGCAGCCCTTGACTTTCCAATTCTGATCCTTACATCTGCATCTCCTGATGTGTCTGTTGTACCACCCAAATAGGTAAAGGTATCCATGCTCTATACTCTTTGACGATCACTTCCTTGCTCCTATGTTTAATATTTCTTGTTATCATACCTAACATTGCATTTGCCTTTTTCACTGCTACCTGGACTTGCTTACTCACTTTACCTGTATGATCTATTATAACCCATAGGTCCCTTTCATTTTCTATCTTTCTGTTTCTAATAATCGACGTCACTGCACTCCGGGCATACCCATAGGTGCTCAGTCTCTCTCATCAAATGGCGTAAGGTATGGATGCTGATGGTCCCTGTAGCTCGCTGGTTGTACACGCTCCTGGGCCGCCCTCTCATGCGCTCCACTCTGCTCGAACCTCGTTTAATGTCAAAACTTTGCACTCTGTGGATTGCTGCTTCATCTATTGCGGTGTCCTCATCCAGCAGGCAGTCATTGATTGATTTCAAAATTTCACTTCTGTCCATCACCAATGTGCCCATAATGGGAGCCCGTGAAGCCAAGATGTCAGCTCTTTCATTGCCCTGAACCCCGGCATGAGCAGGACAGTAGATCCAGGTCAGCGCCTGGAGGCTTGAGGCCTCAACAGCAGCTATTCACTCGTACCTAAGCCATCCCTTCTGTACTTTCTGAAGTACGGCTTGCATGTCTGTCACGATGACTGCCTTTGTTATAGAAGTCTCAGATATCCATTTCAGTGCTGAGGTCACTGCTTCCGTCTCCATTCTCATACTGGAGATTGTTGACATGTATGCCCTACTGCGCTCAGCCACGACCTCTCCTCTCACTCTAGCCGAGAAACCCTAGCCTGATGTCCCACTGCGCACGACTGATCCGTCGGTGTATATGACAGCGTCACTCTCCTGGGTATTCTCAGTTATCAGCTGATTTACCTCGTGCTCTGCACTCTCGTTGTTCCGTTCTCTGCATTCCTTGCCTAAGGTTATGATGACTCTCTGGTGCTCTATCATTCTATCACCAGTGTGGACACATGCTTCCCCTTTGGCTATCGTCTCAGCTGGAGTGACGTGTCCAATTGTTGTCTCAGCCTGTGCCATCCATGACGACCCTCTCTTGATTCTTGATCCCTTGATGTCTGAGATACTACTGTGCAGAGGGTGTCGAGTGTCTGTGGTGAAACGCATATAGGCTTTGACTTGTGCCAGTTTATGTCTGGATGTCACCGATAACAATCCCAACATAATTATAATGTACCGCACCATCACAATCGGGGTATCTCTAGTGCAGCCCAGAACCAGACGCATACCTTCATTCTGGATGCGGTCCAACCTTACACACTGTGTTCTTGATAGTGTGAGGATGCCTAGTCCGTAATCGATGACAGACAACACGACCTGACGAAATAGGATGAACAGGAGGTGTTGTTCCAAGTCGGCAGCAGCCATGCTCTTGAGTGCTCCTAACCCTCTCTTGCATCTTTGTACGATGTGGTCAACATGTCAGTTATAGGAAAGACTGCGATCAAATGTCACTCCGAGGTATAGGTGTTCTATCTTTCTAATATTGCTCACTCCCATTTTATAATTATGTTCCATATTGGATCTACTCATGTGGATGACTGTACACTTATCTACATGACCCTCTATTTGTCAGCTCTTAGACCATTCCTGTATTTTATTTAAATTTGAACCCAATATATCCACTTCTGCTTTAGATGACACTTCTGCATAGTTTTGTGTCATCCACGAAATTTTCGGTCATGGATCGGACATCAGTGTCCAAATCATATCTATATATATATATATATATATATATATATACAGAGAACAAAATTGGTCACTAAAACCGAGTCCTGTGGCACTCCAGTTTTGACCTCACTCCACTCAGAGTACTCCTTATTTGTGTCCACTCTCTGCCTTCTTCCCGTTAACCAATTTTATATCCAATTGGCAACTTCACCACCTATTCCATGTGATTTTAACTTCCTAAAAAAACTTTCTTCTTCGTTCGATCTCAATCTCCCGATACCAGGGTTTTGCAAGTTGCAGGATGTAGTCTGGCCAACGGAATGCGTTGTGTCGCTTGTTTACATCTTGACTGTGATATTTGCACCTTTCGGTCCAACACATTCGACTTCAGCAGGCCTTTTTGAGTAACGGGTTGCTCGCTCTTCAAACCCTTCTACCTAACCAGTCTTTGTTGCAGCCTGTTATTCAGGATCACCGCGTTCAGGCATGGCTTCCTTTATTTCTACAGTTTTAAGGAGGCCGTGGTGGAGGTGTAGAATCGGTCAACATCAAACAAAAGTAGGACCCCCAGGTCTATCCATCTACTCAGAGCCAGGCGCGCGAGACAAACGTGAAGAGGATATTCGGAAATGCTGTAAAACAGGAAGCACAAGCAACAGGGTAAAGTATCGGTTTGTAAAACATCACCCATGCAGAATCAAGGTAATATGATTTATTCTATTTTATAAATATTGATGAATCAAAACTTTGTTGGAAAAGAGTGGAAAACAGCCAAGGTCAGAACCTTGCACGCATAATCTAATAGATAGTTAATAAAAATTTTTAAAAAAAATAAATAAAAATAAATCTCCCAAATCAGAACAATACTTTTATAATTGGACCGGATTGAACCACTGAACCTCAAGAAAGACTAACAATCCCACGTAGCACAAGCAAAGTGGAAAAAACAAAAACAAAAAAACACAAAATGAAAATAATACAATGGAACTGCAGAGGCCTACACAAAAACTTTAAGCCATACCTAGGACTGGCTAATCTGGGAAAAGAAACAATAATATATGCGATTCAAGAAACCATGCTCAACCCAACCAAAAGACTCAATATTCCAAAATACAATATAGTTAGGAACGATAGAGAGACAGGAGCGAAAGGAGGAGTAGCCTTTATAGTAAATGAAGAATACAAAATAATGGACTGGGATCCATTTAATACCGAAAACCTAGAAGGCCTATCCATTAAAATAGACAGTAGTCCAGCGAGCATCACAATAATAAACATATACAACCCAAGAGGAAAATTCACCACAAATGACATGGAAACAATCAAAGCACAAATAAACAATAGAACAATCATAGTAGGGGATTTCAACGCACATCATCCAGCATGGGGAGGAAGCGCGATAGACACGGCAGGGAAACAAATAATGACCTTCTGCGAAGAAAACAATCTAATAATAATAAACGATGGGTCAATGACCAGAATAAATAACAATCCAAATGGATCAGATACGGCTATAGACATCACAATAATGACGCCAAACTTAGCAACCATCAAATGGGAAGTTCTGGATAATGCAGGATCGGACCACCTGCCCATAGCAATTTATTTAAAAGAAAAATACATACGAAACACTGGATCAATCAGACCCTATTTTAACTACCATAAGGCAGACTGGAACGGATTCCAAGAAGATCTGCTCAGACTCAAAAGAGAAGACTTAATCTCAGATAACGTAGACGTATTCAACCATAACCTAACAACCAACATCCTGCAGATAGCTATAAAGCACATTCCCAACAAAAACATGCCAGCTAACTTAATACAATCCACAGGAAAAGAAAACCATTACGGTAACCGTAAAAACAACAAAACACCTGTACCCTGGTGGAATGAGGAATGCACTAACCAAATTAAAAAAAGACAAAAAGCTCTAAAGAAATACAGGAAATACAAAACAGAAGACAACCAAAAATCTTACCAAACAATTAAAAAAGAAACAGAGAAAGTAATAGAAAAAGCAAAAAGAAAACAGTGGAGGACATTCTGCCAAACCCTAAATCCTTCATCCAAAATAACAGAGGTATGGAAAAAATTAAAATCCATAACAGACGGCAATATCAAAAGCACCTTCCCAGCAATCAGAATCCCGGAACTAGGAGAAACTGATAAACAAAAAGCAAATATACTGGCCGCACAATTCTATAAAGTCAGCGCTAATAGCTCACTTAAAAATGACGAAATACAAAGAAGAGAAAACCTAATGGTACAGTTAAAGGCAGGTCAAGGGGCTTCCCTAGACACGCAAACAAACCTAAACGCAAAATTAACAATAGAAGAGACAATACAGGCAATAAAATCCAAAACAAATACTACAGCAGGACAAGACATCCTAAGCTACGAAATCCTAAAGAACATTCCGATAACTACACTAACTCTAATAGTTCAACTTTTTAATTTAATTTGGAACACGGGAAATATCCCAAAAGCATGGAAAATGGCGGTGATTGTTCCTGTCCTGAAGCCAAACAAAGAAGCCCATGATGCTAGCTCATACAGACCGATATCTCTAACCTCTCAAATAGGGAAAATCTTAGAAACAATAATCAATAATCGTATTAAATATCACTTAGAACAAAACAATCTATACAGCCCCACCCAAACAGGATTTAGGAAAGGAAAAAGTACAGTAGACCAGCTACTAAAACTAGAACACGAAGTAAAAGCAGGATTCCAAAAAGGAGAAAAAACTGCTGCAATTTTCTTAGACGTAGCAAGAGCATATGACGAATGTTGGAGGGAAGGGGCACTTTATAAAATACAGAAGATAGGAATAACAGGCAAAGCCTACCAGTACTTAAAGAACTTCATGGAAGAGAGATACTTTGAAGTTCAAATCCAAGACCAACGGTCCGGAAAATTCAAACAAGAGAACGGCATTCCCCAGGGGTCAGTAATATCCCCAACTATCTTTACAATAATGGTAAACGACCTGGGGGAAGAATTCACAGACATTAGAAATAGCTTATCGCAATATGCAGATGATGCAGCAATTTGGAGATCAGGAACACACCTACCCCATACCTATAATAAACTACAAATACAAATAAACAAAGTAGCAGAATGGATGGTCAAGTGGGGTTTTAATCTAAATATAAATAAGACGGTAGGGATGGTTTTCGGGAAAAGCCGAGAGAAACAAATAATGAATGTACATGTAAATCAAGAAAAAATAAAAACAGTGAGCAACACTACGTTCCTAGGAATGGACCTAAATCGAGATTTAGACTGGAGTAACCATATAAACAAAACAGTAGAAATATGTAGGGGTACAATAAATATGATGAGGTATATAAAAGGAAATGGATGGGGAGCTGGCAACAAGACAATGTTAACCTTCTACAAAGCATTTGTCAGGGGGAAAATCGACTACGCAAGTATTGTATATGACTCCGCCCCAAACAGCTACAAAAGTAAATTAGATAGAATACAAAACCAGGCCCTTAATATAATAGCTGGAACAATAAAGACCACATCAAAAGAAGCAATAGAGGTAGCCCTAGGAGTAACTCCCCTAGGACTAAGAAGGAAAGAGCTAAGATTAAAATATTGGAGCAAAATAGCGAACAATAACACACATCCAGCATTTAAATCTTTTGTAGAGTACTACAACCTCATCGGGAAGAAATCAATAGTACTCAGTAGATGTCCGACAGGGTGGAAAACAACAACAGAAATCAAAGATTACCAGATGCTTAAAGAAACAATACAATCTGTCAAATCAACAAGACTAGATATCCCCCCATGGGAACTCATAACCCCAGTTACAGACACGTTCCTAGCTAATCACAAAAACAAGAAAGAAAAGAAAAACAAATTAAGAAACGAGGCAAATAAACGCATCAAAGAAAACACGAGAAACCATCTAAACATATACACAGATGGATCAAAAGGGGAGGATAACACAGTAGGTGTAGGGATAGTAATCCCTCAGGGGGATTTAACCAAATCATATAAAATAACAGGCCCAGCAACAATATTCACAGCAGAACTTATAGGAATCCAAAAAGCAATGGAAATACTAATGGACAATAAAAATACTCAAAACCTGAGAGATCACAAAGCGGGTATAGAATACGAAATACTGAAACTGAATACTAAATTGTATCTTAAAAAATGTCACGTGACAATCATGTGGGTCCCAGCTCATGTGGGGATAGAAGGAAACGAATTAGCAGACAAAGTGTTTTTTTTTTTTTTTTTTTTTTTTTTTTTTTTTTTTTTTTGGTGTTGTTGACCCAAAAGAGACCTTGATGCTGGGTTGTGAGTTTTGTGGGCAATTGATGAATTTGCACAAGCCTCACGGAGGTGGATGTCCCATTTTATGGCAGCATTATTGGCAGCTCCTGGCTCTGATTTACGGAAGGCAATACCATTCATCTCTTTGCTCAATACATGAAGAGAGTGGTCTCCCTGTAGGACAGACGTGTACCCTCTAGCCATGTGCCGGAGCGAGCAGAAATGCCCTGCTGACATGTGCGACCATCTCTAAGCGTTCTTGGTGGGCTGTTGGAGACATAGCAGGTCTTGACACTTTGTTTGGTGCGCAGTCCGACGATGCGTAAGATTCGTCTTTCCTGCGATGACTGCACACGGGGTTATTCTCCTGCGGTGCAGGAGGTCCATTTTCCACGTGCTGAGTTGGATCTGAAAATGACAGTGGTATACCTCGCGACTTAAAAATGTGGTGCTTCGTGTGGTTACATTCTACTAAATTTGACCTATTGTTGCCAGTGGGTAAATTAACACACAGGTGCCCATGTGGCGATAGACTCGGTGGATTGCTCTAGCTTGGCCACAGTTTCTGTGTCGCCTGTGCCTTGCACGTGGTGATCGGTGGTCGATGCTTGTGGATTCAGTGGGAGGATGCGTCGACTGATGATGTAACGGACTCACACTACAATTAGCCCATCGGTTATGTAGCAAGTGGGTGTGACAAATCACGAACGCTACAGTGTGCACACATGTAGATGTGCACATATGTAGGTGTGTAGATATGTAGGTGTGTAGATATGTACGTATGAGTATATATATGTGGACATTTTAATTTACACTTATGTATGTATTTATAGGTTTATATATGTATATCCCTTCTGCGGGCATCCTCACCACTATATATCCACACTTAATATAATTATACTACTATTACATCAACCTTTTTGTATCTATAATTATTTAATCAATTATCTACCTTTCTATTGTTCTTCTGTTCCTGAGCCTACCACACATTCAACACATAATTGACTGCGAGAGCTAGAGGGCACAGGTGAGATGAGGGATCTACAAGGGGACACACAAATCAGTGAATCGCTTACAAGTTGGAGGAAGTCAACACAGATGGGCCTCACAACAGAAGGAAGACACTTTTCAATTAATTTATATTGTACTCTTAATCCTTATGTATCAAGTATATTGTTTGTTATATTTCCCAATCATTCCATCTCATTCATTCTCGATGTACACCTCACTACACTGCTATCTTCACAATTGTGTATAAAATGTATAAGGGGGCTTTATATTTTTTTTTTTTTTTTTTTTTTTTTTTTTTTTTTAAATAGAAGGAAAAAAAAAAAAATAAAAATAAAAAAGGAAGGAAAGAGGGGACAAAGAAAAAAAAAAAAAAAAAAAAAAAAAAAAAAAGAAAGAAATCAGGAAACAAAAAAAAAAAAAAAAAAAAAAAAAATCAAGTATGACAGAAAATAAAAATGGTCCCAGGAAAACTATTGTGCATATTTATGCAAATACCTACGGCGGACAACTAGGAACATCAAAAGCGAGGAACAACGGGAGGAACATCACGGAAATACCAGGCTAGGTACAAACAGATACACACACGCATCCAAGCACTGGTTTATGCGTCTTAATATCGCCCAAATTGACTGCGGTCTGGGTCGGAATATGCGCGCCTCCGCCAGTAGAAACTAGTGAGGCAAACACATAACGAAAGGATAATTAGAAGCGAGGAACAAAGGGAGGAACATCACGGAAACACCAGGTTAGGTACAAACAGATACACACACGCATCCAAGCACTGGTTTATGCGTCTTAATATCGCCCAAATTGACTACGGTCTGGGGTGGAATAGGCGCGCCTCCGCCAGTAGAAACTAGTGAGGCAAACACAAAAAATAAAAAAATAAAAAAAAGTGTAGAAGTGTCTTGGCAGCTCTAGTTCGCTGGCCCTGTTGCTAGTAGCCAGCTATGTGTCACTGACAGAGCAGCTCATGCGGTACCTTCTGATAGAGTCGTGAAACAGAATATTGTGTCTCTTGTTCTGTCTAAATCCAAATTGTTCACCCTAAACTTTGTTGTCAACTCGACGTCCAATTATCTTCTCGTATAATGTTAAGCACTATCTTAATGGTAATTAAAAATTAGACTCATCAGGTGTTATATGTATTCAGCATTATTATTATGTGCAGAAACGTGGACTATGAACAAACAGCTGGAAAAGACAATAGAGGCCCTCAAAATGTGGTTATTCAAAAGAATGTGTCGCATTTCGTGGAAAGAGAAACAAATATCGCGAAGTCCTGACGAGAGTAGGCATGGTAGAGAACAGTTGAGAGCCATTATCAGTCAAATATTTGTGTCAAATAAAAAGACACGATACTTTATTGACACCACTACTTGTTAGAAAGGTGGGCAGGTAAGAGGCGAGCAGCTATATATAAATGTGATAGCTACATCAAAAGATGGACATGGCAGAGAGTACCTTCAAGACCAGAGACGGAGGATATTGCAGCCAACCTTCGTTGCGGAGACGGCATTTGTCTTGAATGGTCTGGCTTATACGACTGATTGTTCTAAAATCTGAACATTTGGTTGCCCGGGGTTTCCTGGGTAGTGTTATAAAGACATGTAATCAGGTCGCTAAGGTATAAACATGTGCATTTATCATTGCACAGATCCGCGATTTTATCTACACGGAATTCCTCTGGAACTTTTAGCCTTGCTATATTTATTGTATCCATTCCTGCTACTTTCCATTTGCTCATCTTTTATTGATCTTCTATTTCTGATCCGAGGATGCCAAAATGTAAGGCAATAGAAGACAAATGAAAGATCGCCACGCATGCAGAAATAAACCATTACAATATATTTCGAGCCACAAGGATGGCTCAAGAAGGAGGATGACAAGAATGGAGACGTCATACTTGATGTGAACTGTTCGACAACTACCATAATTTCATAATGACGGCACCAGCATCCTCGGATCAGAAGCAGAGAAAGAAATAAAACACGAAATTTGAACAATATAACTGAAAACTAACGACAGTGAGGCGACAAAACTCTTAGTGGCGACAGACCAGGTATTATATCGATTTCCGTGGGTGTCATGTGGGATCGGCGACTGACCCTTGGCCTTCTTTTCTATTGGCTAGAGCCTCAAGTCTGCAAGGCGAATCGACTGTCAACTCAAAACTACAAGCCGGATGGGTAAGGTTTTCTCCGTGTACTTTTTGTTACATATCTGACTTTCCTGTTTGTTAAAGTTGTTTTATTTGGGGGAGATTGATTAAAATAGATCAGTGAGGAACTTATTTCGGTATTCCTGACAATTTTGGACTCATTTGTCAAGCTTAGAGGGGTGAATGGTGAGTCATTTATTTTAAATGTTGAATGTCAACACCACTGCTGACACTGACAGTCGTGACAGGTACGCGGTACGTTTGTAACGTTTAGCTCACGGGGTTATTAGAGCAATTTTAAATGCTAAAGTTGTTTAATTTGGAGAAGATTGAGTGTAATAGCTCATAGAGATACTAATATCGTAATCCCTAGTAATTTTCTGTCATAAACAACTAGGAACCTAGTGGTACTCGGTACATATGGATTGAATTGATTAGTGCAGTCCAGGCCAATGAGTCCATTCCTGTGAAGTTTTGAAGAATGTTAGATACGGTTTTCTACGTAGAGTTCTTGATCAATATCTGACTTTTAGAACTTATAAAGTTGATTACGTTGGAAGAGATTAATGAAATAGTTTATAGATTAACTGAGCTCCTTATTCGTGAATTTTTTCTGTCAGAATTGGATTAGCGACGACATTCATTCCATTCACTTGTCGAAGTCATTCCGATTTGACCTAGTGCCCATTGTTATTGTTGTTTTGAAGACACTAGACAGGTTTGTGTAGTTCTTTTTGTTTATTCAACTTTTAGAACTTGTAGAAGTTTGATTGACATAGTTCATATAATTGAAGCCCAGATTTCTTCATTCCTTGTGATTTTGTCTGAAAATCAGTTACCTGAGACATTCACTTCACTTAGTAAGTTAGGCTTATAAACTCGATCAAAGGAATTGAGGCCAAATTGGGAAGCTGTTTTTTTAATTAGTCCTATATAGCTAAATTTGTTCAAAATATCTATCTTGTTTAAGTTTTTACAAATATAATTGCTTTTTAACCTTTTTGTTTTTTTTCAGTTGATCTCAACTTGACTGCAGTCCCTCCATTTATTAATATCTTCAGGACCTAGACTGTGAGCGCTTACAAAAATCTATAGACTATAGTGGGTTGTCATCTCGGACCAACAATAGTATCAGTCTAACAACGTTGACAGGTGGTTGGGGCACCAGTAATATTCTCGTTAACAAGCAGGCCTACAACCATTTCAAGTACAATGGAAAGCATCAAATCTGTTCAAGAAAACCCCTTCTTCAAACATTTTGGAATTAAACATAATATTCCGCCAGTTTCACGGAGGAGCAATCTTCCTGAAACACACGAGCCAGTCAAACGACATAGTGTACATATCCCATCCTCTTTTGTTGATGATGATATCGGCGAATACCGTCCAGTATCCGGATTTGTTCACAAATTGCTAGATAAATTTACATCACTCGGTGCTCGAGAGGAGCAAGCAGTTGCACATTCATTTTTTAAAAGGTCTCCGAGCCTTGATGATCAGCAAGTTGAAAATGAAATAGTGAGAGATAAACTTAAAACTTCAACAGATAGGCCTGCAAGTTTAATTTCAAATTTTGATAAACATTCCTACTTATCAACATCAAATCTTTCTCACAGAGCTAGAAGTGTTGATGGTTTAAATCATGCACATAGTAAACAGCAACAATACAACAGCTACGGAGTCTCATTCCATGCTGAAAAAAGACAGGATAAGAATAATCAACGAGATCAGGATCTTACGAGAGATAACATTTTAATTATTGAAAATACCCCTTCTGTTCCATTAATAGATATTGAAAATGACAGACAATTTAATTATGTAAGTGGTCGTGAGGTTAATTTTAATAATGAGCTTCCAAAACCGAACACAGTTCTTACAGTACGAAACATTTTCGAAAATGCATCTTATCAGGCCAACTTGTACGCAGGAAGAAATAAACCAGATCAGTCACCTGCCGTGAAATCACCATCAAACAAATTTGGTTTCTCACCAGTCCAGACAGATGTGATGACCTCCAGCCAAGACGGGGCTTCAAGACGTGGC
Organism: Ariolimax columbianus; assembly: GCA_036924085.1. NCBI lineage: Eukaryota > Metazoa > Mollusca > Gastropoda > Stylommatophora > Arionidae > Ariolimax > Ariolimax columbianus. The sequence goes on along the minus strand of JAVGWX010000010.1, from coordinate 20,123,029 downwards.
AGCATACAAACTCCTTCACCCATAATATCACCGCGCCACGAGAGCCATGCCAGACCTGTGTTACTGCCAAGTAGTTCGACTCTTCCAAGGACGTTTGAATACCCTAGACGTCCTTCAGACTCCTACTTAAATTCTAGATCTCAAGATGTCCAATCAACTACTACGACCTCTTCTGCAAGTTTCAGGTCTAATTCAGAATCAGTAAAATCGGCAAAGGAAAATGATAGCTCAATCACCTCACCCAGCTCCACCGCACTTTCATCCATTGATAAATCAAGAAATTCTGAGAAAGTTTATTCTTCTGCCTCAAGAAAATCCTCAAGTGACCAGCCTTCAATACCCTCAACCTACAACATGGCTAGCATAAAGCCAGCTTTAAGCAGTAATCAAAGTTTTCCAGAAACACCATCACCGGTGACTGCACCTGTTTTGACCTATCAGAAGTCACGGCCTGTGGTTTCTGTTGCTCCCTACAAAGACAGCCCAGAAGGTGGTAAAAACGACGAGCAATCAATATTGTCTGAATCAAAGCCCAGCCTAAAAACAGAGAAATCACAAGGAACAAAAGACTCCACACAGTTTGATAATTCATCAATGGACCTGAAACTAAATAAAGATACAATTTCCAACGAGACAGAAACTATAGACAGAAAAGCAGCTAATGACCAAAACAACAAAGCTAAATCTCATGGAAAGAAGTCAATTGAAATTAATAATAAGAATGCTGAGAACCTTATGACTAACCTAAGCAAAACAATACCAACAAAGAACCATACAACTATAGATGTCAAGGAAATTAATGTAAGTGATTTGGACAAAGGCCATTTTGCGTTTGATAAGTTTCAAAGTTTAGAAAAAGGTTCTGATCTAAAATTAGTTGCAGCATCAAGCACGAAGTTAACAAAACACAAGCGAATGGCTCCAGAACCGCCACATGAAAGTGCAACTGCATCTTCTATCACTCTGAGAACACATACTATCAAAGAGCTTCCAAATAAAGATCCAACAGGCAGCTCTGGTGATACAGGCTCAATGCTGGAAACTTCAAAGCAGATAACAGCACCAAGCAGGAACACAAAAACTGAAGCAACTGTCAAATCTGGGTCACAAGAAGAACCAGTTAAAGGGATTCCTAGTATAATTGCGCAGCGGTTAAAGCAGCAGAATCCAAACCCAAGTCACGTCGCCACTGATGTAATCAATTCATCCGAAACGAGTGTCCAATCTAACAATATATATTCTAGGACACGGCTTGCTCCTGTGGGAACTAAAAGGGCTAGTTCATCATCAGATAATGAGGAAAAAGACACACTTAGCTCAGAAATAGAGAATGAGATTACAGCAGTTAAGCGAAAAATAGAAGCAAACCGTTTAAAGACTGGCGGCCCATCCCAAATATTTGACAGCAGTCAATTGACCAAGAAAAAAAAGAATAACCAGAAACAGCAGACACCATCTGAAGACCCTTTGCCACTGCAGGAGCTGTCAATGATTACAGATGATAATGTGGAATACCAACCACTGCTGAGAAAAGTAGCCCCCTGCAACATCATTTTCATTGGAGAGAATTCCAAGACATCAAGGTCTCTCTTGGATAAGAAACGAAAGATCAAGGTAACTGTTTTGTTCATCTGCATTTGGGGTAAATCATTGTTAAATATGCAGGCTCTTGCAAATTTGTAATCAAACCAAAACCTGAGAGCTCCCTGAGTAACACAGGTCTTCTGTCCTGGGCCATCTTTTCCAGCTATTTCCACATATTCGCTATTTCCTTTATTTTTTTTCTTGACCTCTCTTCTCCATGAATGTTTTGGCCTGCTTTTACTTTTTTTGCTCAAACAAGTCTAAGACTGCGGGATAACATGTTTAGTGGCCCTAGAGCGGAACAACATGTTCGGGGGCCCAAGTGTTGCACCTTTTAGACTTCTATTGCATTGAACCTAATTATTAACACACTTTGTTGTTCTGACATTTGCTGTACTTGTTTTAGAAACTTCTTGTGCTTAGCTCTTCTCTGGTAGACGATTAGCAGTGGCTCTTATAATCTACATTGTATTGTGGACCTACCTGGCTGTAGTGTAATACAGGGATCACAGTGTTGATCCCTACTTCATTGGCGAGGCTGCTGTAATATAGCTTGTTTTCAGGCCAATGGTGAAGTCTCCTGACACTAGGTTTATATGATATGTTTCACTTTTTCACTTGACCTTCGCAGCCGAAAGCTTAAATTAGTTCACAAAATCATGTTCCTTGATTGTTAGTTTTCTCTTTGTCTTCTATTGCAAGGGTTCTTCTTTGTACGCTGTCAGACGTCAACCTGTATTTTTTCGAAAAAAACAGCGGTCATCCTGAGGCTGTCGACACTGCCATAGAGCTTGTTTAGTGTTGCCACTGGTGATGGCCACATGTGCTTTCTCTGCTCCTCGTATATCGGGCAGTTTTGCAGCACATATTCAGTGGTCATTTTCCTTGTACCACAAGCATATTCCTCAGTGCCACCAATCTTCAGTAATTGTAAGGGTTCTAATGTAACTGATATGTTTTCAACTCTCTTCCACAATATGGTACTCTGCAGCATTCTCAGTGAAGACTAAGATTAGGCTGTTTAACACAAATGTAGGGGAACTGAGGTACTAGTCCAGCCAGGCACAATATACTGACCAGGACGTCACGTCAGGGTCACGCACAATACACTGACCAAGACCACACTCTTTCTTCCATGTAATGTTACCTGGAAACAGGCTGTTTTCAAGGCAGCCTGGCTGACGAGATGTGGATAAATGTGATCCCCATAGTAGTGAGTGTCATACCGATGAATCCAAGCATAGCACAACCGCCTGGAGGACCGTGGTTTTCATCATCAGCATGTTCGGGATGTGAAGAAAGCTACTACAATCCGCCGCCACTTAACGTCCTTTTTTTCAGGTCACACAATAGAGTAAATTTCCTCATTATGGGCATTAAACAACAACAACACAAAGGTACAGTAGATCCTGGTATATGGTTCTTAGATATGACATAGGACTGGGTGTATCACACCCAGACTGCAGACTTTCGTTGGCAAGTGTCCTCATCGCATACTTCATGTTAGATGGACAGAGAAAATGGCAAACACGTAACTGTGGGAAAGAGCGCTGCAACAACCGATACAGCAGAGAAGTGGGGATAGATAGGACATACTCTCAGAAATAAGCCGGGCAGCATAACTAGAAATGCATTGGATTGGAACCCACGTAGAAAGAGACGAGCGAGAAGATCAAGAAACATATGGCAAGGAGTCTCATGTGCGAAACTCCAGAAGATGGCACAGAGGGAGAGCATTTACTGCTGTCCTGTGTTCCAAGGGGTACCAGATGAATAAATGATGATGAAAATAACTTGCATCCTAGTATTGTATGGTTGTAAACTTGAAAACATGTAGTAAAAATCAACTAAAGAAGGTTGTACATATAACTAGTAACCGTGTTTGAATTCATTGTATGGTGAAGAGGTTAGTAGTGCAGCTCACAGCCCAAACTTTCATGTGTTCACGACACAGCAAGGTCGTGTTCCAGTGGGAAATCACCCATTAAGTGCTAAAGTCGGATGCACTGTACCGTAAAGCTCAAAACACAATACAACGTTTTGAGAAAACGTATGCTATTCTCTTATCCCAATGGACAACACCAAACACTTTCAGGGCCACATGATATAGTCTTGGAGGGACATATACCGCAATTTTGAGGCCCCTGACATACAACAAGGCCGTACTGTACCACGCTTTGACTTTGGTCGCCAACAATAAGGTCGAATGCTTTAACTTCCTGAACGGTAGGTTTTTGAGGCGCTATTTTTAAACTATTCATGTTGTGTTGCATAAATCAGCGTTCAAAGTTAGACACAATAACGATGTCAAAGGTCAAGTGTCCATATTCGTTAAGATTGTGCACCTGGCTCTGTAGACTCTCCCCTTCTGTTCAATAAATACGGGATATACAGGCATACGTTCGTGTTAGGAGAGCAGACGGACATGTCGACTGCACGAGACCCTCACCAACGCTCCCGAAGGATAAACTGTATGGTGACGGCAGTTTATGGAGGAAATATATTTATATATTTTGGCGTTCGCCTTATTTCTAAAGGCGGTGTGCGTTGCACTGTTTTTATTTTGCGCCCGTCTACCCAGTGCATTCGACTTCTGTATGCATTTTATGTAAGGGTCTGCTTCCTCCTGCATTTTTTTAAAGGTTCTCTTCCCCCTGGATAACTGCCGATTCTGTGATTGGGGAGCGAACCCAGCACCTTCGGATTGTGAGCGCGTTACTTAACCACTTGCCCTCACCGTCCCCCCGATATTTGATTATGGGAAGCATAAACTGTATCGGGACGGGAGACGCCAAACTTAAGAGCAAGCGATAAAGAAAACAGGAGTATGGTGAGGGGGAGGTGGGGGCGTAGCAGTCCTTAGTTCTTCGTCTCACATGGCTGCCATGTTCATGTCGGCAGATCCTCGTTTGGTCTGAAGTCAAGGTCAAACTACCGAATGTGCTAATGCTGCGCTGTTGAATGTACAAAGGATTGATTTCGAGATAGTGTCGTATTGTCTGATTGTGGACTTGGTCTCCGTTTATTACTCTTTAACCTTCCTTACCGATGTCATTTAGTCTCAGACATAAGCTTCAATAACAGGCGGGAAAGGGCATGCAGATGACAGTACATTCCCGATACTGCCTACCTCATATAGGAACAAACACGGTTTTTATTTGATAAAACTCTTAAACAGCTTAGTGTTTAACTTTTGCATATCTTAGTTTCAAAGTAAAATACCGTGTGTTCTTTCAAATCTCTCTGTCCAACGTGGACTAGGCTGTATGTATGTATATATATAAATATATGTATGGCTACTTTTCATCAAGATAAAAGGGGGGGGGGGGCTTTGAACCACTATAAGACGTACATGTTTTCTTGGGAGGAGGAGGGGAGAGAGAAATAAAACCCTAGCTTGCGCACTACACGACAACTGTCCGGAGCACCTACCCACTGTCCCGTTCAATTGTGCTGGTAAACGTCTCTTAACACTTCATCCCCATCAACAGTATGGGGCAGCCTTTTAAACTTTGAATATATTTTAAATGTCAGCAAGCATAACAATGCGGAACTAGGTCGTCAACGCGCAGGCCCTGTGGTACGTAGGACATATTGATTAATATGTTGGGTTAACTGTTGATATACTCAGTAAGTGTGGGAAACATACGGTGAGGACAGATTGTTCGAAGAGTAATTGGATTGTGTACGTAGGAACATACGTTTGGACTAAATAATACGGCAGTTAGACGCAGTTATCCCCCATTAGCTTTTTATCCTGCGTAATTACGTAAGTCTGTTCCTCCGATTTCAGTAGGCGTTTCTGACACGTTTGCCATTTTTTTAAATGCAGTCTGTCTGCAAGGCATCGTGTTCTATTAGAGTGGATAGCATGATATATGAGATGGTGCCAGTTTTTTGTAATGTTGTCTGTTGTGTGGAGCGCGTGTTCTAATGGTTTCGATGGCTGACAGTGAAGGCAACGGGTCGAATCTCCTGTAAGGATTATGTTGTTTTCTATGTTAGGGGTGAAATAAACAAAATAGCCAGCATACTGCTGTTAAGCGGCACGTAGTCCTCAGCCTTTAAAACCCCTCGACTATCCCGGGAAGGAGAAAAAAGGTCGTTAGACAGTTGTTTGTTGTTGAATACCCACAATGAGAACGTTTACTCGTTTGTTCGCCTGAACAGGACGTTCTGTTGCGGGTTGTACCAGCTTTCCTCACATCCCGAGCGTGCTGATGGTGTACCGCGGTTATGCTGTGCTTGGCTTCATCTGCGTGACTCTCTCTGCAACGGGGATCACGTCGATCCACATCTGGTCAGTTAAACTGCCTTGAAAACAGGCAGTTTCCATCGAATTCTATATGTAAGACAGATAGTGGTCTTAGTTAGCATATTGTGCTTCCAGTTTAGTTACGATCCTCCGCCAGCGCCGCTTGCGGTGGCTTGGTCACGTGTGCAGAATGGAGGATGGACGAATAACCAAAAGATATCCTATATGGAGAGTGGACCACAGGCAGGCGTAACAAAGGTAGACCCTTTCTCCGCTACAAAGATGTTTGTAAGCATGACCTGAAAGCGTTGTAGATTAACACCTGCAACTGGGAGAACTTGTTAAAGACAGACCCGGCTGGAGGCAGGTTTTGTGTGTTGGTCTGCAGGTAGGGGAAGACAAGATGCAGACTCCAGACGTGGGTAGCGAAAACAAGGGCAACAACTGACTACCTCCTCTCTAGCGGAAGTCCATAGTCTCTCGACACTGACAGGATGCCAATCATGTGCCTCACGCGACGTTGTGGTCAGCATTTGTTGTATCCGGTCTGTCTGCAAGGCAACACGTTTTAGAGTGGATACCATATGATAGAGATGGTGACAGTTTTTTGCATACATGGTTCTTCTTCGGTGTTTATCCTAAAAAGGACGTTCCGTCGTAGTTTACAGCGAGGCTGCAATATCTGCCCCTTTCAAACCCGGACACATCCGATTTCAACTGGCTTTTTGAGTACCTTCTAACTGCAATTCCTATTCTCTTAGCCAAACTACACTAGTGCAGTCTGTTTCCTGGGCTTCCGCATGGAATAGGGTCTTGATCAGCTCGGTTAGCTTACCCCGATTAACGCAACCAACAATCGCTGTCAGCTTATTCACCGTGCTGTATCTTCGACCCTCAAAACCGATCTTCTGACCAAATGAACACGAGTTCAAAATCTCGGCAATGCATACGCTTTTTTTTCCCCCCCTATCTTTTGCTGGGGGACACGTGGCCTTTATTCATCATTCAATGTTTTGTATTGAATTTAAAGTATAGACTTCCCCTTCAGTTATCTCATTTTATAATGAGCATGTGTCCAATCATTTGCAATCATTCTTCATGTCGCTCTAATGGGGCGCATAGGTGTTAGTCCCTTCACGAAGATAGTATCTGTGATTTATGTAGTGACTATGTGTTTTACATTATGAGGTTGTTAGGAAGACGACAGTGCACATATTCTTCTATCCCCGATGCTACTGCTAACACAACACGTCACTTAACAACCTTTTTAGGGCGCACAAAAGAGTAATTTTATTCACTGTGGGCATTATTCTTCTTCGCCGTTCGCTCTCAAAGTCGCCGCTACTAAACCTGACAAGTTTTGCAAGTAGCAGGGTGATGTTTGGAGAACGGAATATGTTGTGTCTTAGTTTACAGCTTGACGTTATATTTGGACGTTTCGGTACGACACATCCGATTTCAACTGGCATGTGTTGGTACCGGGCTAGCCTTCTCACATCTATCCCTTCTCCTTAGCCAGTCTGCCCTGTTATCCAGGATCACCACGTGGAGTTGTTTCAAATATCCACAATGAGTAAGTTAACTCTTTTGTCTGCCCCGAAAAGGACGTTAAGTGACTAGTTGCAGTAGATTTCCTCACATCCCGAGTTTGTTGATGAAGGTGGACCAGGGTCCTACATGCGGCTGTGCTATGTTTGGCTTCATCTGCGTGTCGTTCACTACTATGGAGATCAAGTCGATCCTTCACCTTGTTAGCCATGCTGCCATGAAAACAGCCCATTTCAATGGAGGGCTACGAGGAAGCCAAGGTGAAGATCAGTATATTTTGCCTGATCTTGGCTAACATGTCTGATCAGTATATTTTGCCTGATCTTGGCTAACATGTCTGATCAGTATATTTTGCCTCACCAGACGTTAGTCTTCCTCCCCACGTAGAGGTGTACAATAGTCTTGGCAGTTGTGGATAGCTGGTCCTGGCGCTAACAGTCCATATTTTGATGTTACTCTCACACTTATAGTGGTGCCCGCCTCTTTTCCGCCAACCTTCAACCTCTTCTTTCTCCCTCTCCTCTTCCCCCCCCCCTCCCCCGTGTTTTCAATAAAGCATCGTGTCTTTTTATATGACCAAAATATTTGACTTGCCTTATTTTAATATCTGTCAAAAGCTGTCTACCCATGCCTACTCTCTTCATGTCGTTGCTATTTGTTTGTTTCTATTTCCATCTGGCAAAGATGGCGCCATAACTGGCTGCGAGTCTACATTTCTCTACTGTTTTGGATCATTATGGATGCCGCCAGACCACGGATTTGCCTGGAATTCACACTAGTCGACGACTTACACTTGTGTTCACGGAAACGTGGTGTTGTTTTCCGTCTGGACTTGTTATTCTTTTTTTGTGATTTCTACTTTTTCCTGGTCTGGACGCCGGCTGAACGGCACTACGCTTATACCTGTATCGTATTTCACGGGTTAGTTCTGCCGGTTCACCTTCACGAATTTGGCGTGTGGGAATTTTAGATGCTACTATGATGAGCTGAATACAGCTGGGGAGAAATGCCAGACTCACTCACACGCTGAGTGTTGTCCATACGACCTCTTGTGGTTATCGAAAAGGCACGACAAACTGCGTTAGATGCCATCCCACCTTTCTACCCTGCGGGTTACATGTTTACGGAAAGGCTTCGGTGGTAACCCTGAGGCAAAATCTGCATCCTATGCTATCTCCAGTCGTCTCGATGAATGTCTTGCCACTGGCAAAAGGTAGCTTAGGCTCTGTGAGTGAGGTTGACAAAAGGCGCAGTTTCTTCCTCACTTTAATCCAAATCACCGCGAAAGTCACCCATTTCAGCGGACACAGCAAGAGATACGACTGTCCAAACGGCTGAGCAAAGAGAGTGGTCTTCATCACTTGTGATGGACAACTATTTCCACGAAATGCGACACATTCTTCTGTATAACCACATTACCCGAGTCGTCTGTCGTTGTCTTTGTTGTGCATAGCAATGGCAAGAATATCACCACTGCCCCGCAGAGAGCATGTCGTGAGAGGCGACTAACTGTGACAATGGCATAACACCGGCCATGTTTAGGTGGGTTGTTAAGGGCAACATAGATGGCGCCTAACGGGCTGCGGGTCTACTTTGCTCTAGTTCTTGAGTCTCTTAACATCACTCGCACATCGGTTAACCACCCTCCAAGAAACTGGTTGTATACAGACTTTTGCAGAGTCTTCTAAACAGGTATAAAGGCGTTTTATTAATGTCGAGTGCTTCTGCTTCATGTTTTCCAATCCTTTGTTCGTAGTTCATGTTTCTGCACCGTATAATGTGGAATATATAACACGGTCTTGCAAATACGATCCTGCACGGAGAGGAGGCACTGATATAGAGGAGTTGTGGGGGTATCTTCATATGTGCCCTAACGACAGCCGGTTATGCGATGACCTGATTGGATTATAACACCGCCTTAGATGAATTAGCAATTCACATACCACATGACTTCGAGATAAAACGAAGTAGGTCACTCGAGAGAACGTGACATAAGTATGTACAACCAATGAACTGCAAGGCCCATCATTGACTTTACGCATCGCCGTTGGCTGAAATAGACTTAGCAACCAATGTGTATGCCCGGCATGTAGTGAAGTAGATTCTTAGAAACCGAACGAATACTTTGTCCTGTTGGAAACAAACGGTCGGACATATTTTTAGGGTAATTGTTCATGTGGTTTTTTAATGGGAATGAGCAGCAGGCGACGGAACGCAGCGACAGTTATACACATCCCTTCCAGAGCATGAGGTCCGGGAACTTTTTCGGGCGTTACCCAAAACCTATCTGATGAATGAGATTTAGCCTACGCTACGGAGTCAGTATTATTGCCGAGTTGCTGGCTTATCAGATAATAAAGAAAGCAAGCTTACTCGTGTTTGTTTTTTTAAATTTGGTAATGCGTCGACCGATTTCCAAATTTAAAAAAAATGTCAAATTATAGTTTATTCACGTGACTTTAATTTTGACGTCATTTGACCTACATAAGATCTTTGCTGTATTTTCTTCTTCTTATTCATCGTACGCAGTCAGACAGCAGCCATTTGCTGTATGTTCAATAATTCTGAACCGAAAAAAAGGATTGCCTCCGTGTTTTAACATTTTCACTTCACATAAAACAATATTAACTTGTATCAGTATTTTGTTTTTAAAGCTTTCATTACACCCCTCAGTATTTTCATATTTCCCCCTATTCGCCGACCACTATTCTAGAGACGATTGTTTGAGGCGGAATGACCAATTTAAATTGAAAATTATCAATTCGTGTCCCTTCCAGAGTGTTTAGTTTGCTATAACAGGAATACGGGTACTTGCGTCTTAATTCACCCAAACAGAGTTTCTGGCTTCCCTTCGTATGTAACTGAACATTCCATTTCGTTTTCAGGGGAGGGCAGGTCTTTATAATTTAAATTTAAATAAATAAGTAAAGACTTAGATAAAGATGGAAGTGTAGAAAAGATGGTTATATTCAGTTTTGCTAATGGTTATGGTAAGATAAAATGGCTGCTGTCACATCGTATGACAGCATGGATAATACCATACTGCTTTAGAAACTGGAAGCTACTGTCCTTATCATGTACCAATATTGACTGATTCAAGAAATTCATTGCAAAGACGGCAGGAAGAAGCGGAAGCAGAAATTCTCGTCTGTTCTAGTAGGATGTTTGACACCCGTGACAGTTAGAAAAAAGTGGACTATTCTGTTACGCCACTGCCTCAAAGTCATTGCTAAACATATATATTTCTTTTGTTTGGGGTGAATTAAGACGCAAGTACCGGAATACGGCCAAAGTAGAAGACATGTTAGAAGCTTCGTTATCTTTAGTCATGGTATGTATAATGTAGGAGTGACAATATGTAGAGGTTGGTTCATAGTAGATGTTGCAATGAATGAAGTGTTTTAGATTGTGTAATGCGGTATATTTTGTATCCTGGTAATATACGGTCCCCTTGCTGCCTTTCATGCCAGCCGGGTACTCATTTATGGATTTGTATTCTATAGATAATCTAAACAAGATCACTACCATGGCTTCTTTCCGCAATATCGGTCAACTAATAATCACATGGGGAGGAAGACTAACGTCTGTTCAGACAAAATATACTGATAGACATGCTAGTAAAGGTCAGACAAAATATACTGATCAGACATGTTAGTCAGGGCCAGGCAAAATAAACTGATCAGACATGTTAGTCAGGTTCAGACAAAATATACTGATCAGACATGTTAGTCAGGTTCAGACAAAATATACCGATTAAATATGTGAGTCAGGGTCAGGCAAAATATACCGGCCAAGACCCTCACCTTGGCTTCCTCGTAGCGCTGCCTGGAAACGGACTGTTTTCATGGCAGCCTGGCTAACAATGACAGAGATCGACGTGATCCCCGTAGTAGTGAGGGACACGCATATGAGGGCAAGCATAGCAGAACCACCTGGAGGACCCTGGTCTACCTTCGTCAGCACGCTTGGGATGTAAGGAAAGCTACTGCAACTCACCACTTAACGCCCTTTTCAGGGCGCACAAAAGAGTAACCTACTTATTGTAGGCATTCCAAACAACAACAGTCACGTATCGCACGATACTTCCAACGTATCAGTTGGCTAAATTTGTCACCATCTTTTGGCGAATGTTCGTTCATTCCGCGCACCTTTGTAGTAGAATGCTCGATCGCCTTTATCAGCGCGCGTCACTCTGACCACGTCTTCTTCTTCTTCTTCTTCTTCTTCTTCTTCTGCGTTTGTACTCAATCTCCCGCTACCAAGTCCTGTACAGGTCTTCGCAAGTAGCAGGATGTAGTCAGGAGAACGGAATGCGTTGTGTCGCTAGTTTACAGTTTGGCTGCGATATTTGCACCTTTCGGTCCGACACATCCGTCTTCGGCTCTGACCACGTCTAAGTGGTTACCGGACTTACTGGTATGTAAGTAAAGACAACGAGGGGAGGGGAACTAGAGACGCCACCTCACGACAAGCAAAGATTGGATTCAATGACGTCTCTAACACTTCATCTCTGAAAGCAATGTCTACTGTGAGACCCGGGTTGGAGATCAAGACTCTGAGCAGTGCATAAGCTTTAGTGGTCAGCGACCCATAGCTGACTCCTAGCGTCAGGGCCAGTGAACCAGAGATGTCAAGACCCTTCTACACCTCCACGCGGTGATCCTGGATAACAGGCTGCAGCAGGGCAGATTGGCTAAGGAGAAGGGATCGAAGAGGGAATGCTAACCCGGTTCTCAAAATATGCTTGCTGAAGTTGGATGTGTTGGACCGAAAGGTGCAGATGTCGCAGTCAATCTGTAAACTGCGACACAACGCATTCCGTTCTCTTGACTACATTCTGCTACTTAGGCCCTTGTCAGGGTTTTGGTAGCGGGAGATTGAGAACGAACGAAGTCAAACCAAGACCCGGGTTGGCGGGTAGCAACGGGATATAAGAAGTGCCTTTGTAACCCGCTACTAAAGAAATGTCAAGCGTGCGTAGCTTTAAACGTGTGGTCTGTGTTTGGTTAGGACTCAAACTATTACTACATCCTTTATTCCCATTGACGAGGCCGAAGATGTAGCCCAGTAAGTGAATTAGCGGACATAGCTGGTCTGATTGCCTCGTGGTTTTTCGTCTCCAAGTGGCGGCCATGGAAGCAGGCTGCACTAGTCACCAGTGTAATCTGGCTAAATGATAGGAATAGCAGAGAGAAGGCGAACCAGGAATCTGATGTTTGGCCGAAAGGCACATATAGCGCAGCCTCGCTATAAGCGACACAACGTTCTTTCCAGAACAAACGCAGAAGGAGAAGAGGAACTCCCATTGTTGGGGTCCACCAGGATTATTTGTAGAACTGTGGAATAAAGACTAACAATGCGTTGCGACTACACGGACTATGTTTTACTGAGGTTTTCAATGCATGCCCATGAGGTCAGAAGACTGACATCAAAACGACTTGGTTATCACTTTCTCCCCCAACCCACACCTTTCCTCATCTCAATCTGCCCGTCTCTTCCACCTTCAAATGGCCCATCTCTTCCACCTTCAAATGGCCCATCTCTTCCACCTTCAAATGGCCCATCTCTTCCACCTTCAAATGGCCCGTCTCTTCCACCTTCAAATGGCCCATCTCTTCCACCTTCAAATGGCCCATCTCTTCCACCTTCAAATGGCCCATCTCTTCCACCTTCAAATGGCCCATCTCTTCCACCTTCAAATGGTCCATCTCTTCCACCTTCAAACGGTCTGTATCTTCCACCTATAGGTGACGCCTAACTGGCTGCGGGTCTACTTAGATCTAGTGTTTGAGTCTGTTTAGATGGACTCGCACATTAAATAGACTACCCTCCAAGAAACTGTTTGAAACGGTTCATCGCTTCCACCTTCAAACGGTGAAGTTAGAGGTTAGCATACTGTCCAGGACATCGCGTCAGGGTCAGGCACAATACACTGACTAAGATCACACTCTCTCTTCCGTGTAGCATCCCATGGAAACAGACTTGTTTTCAAGGCAGCCTGGCTGACGAAATATAAATCGGTGTGATCCCCGTAGTAGTGAGTGCCACGCAGATGAAACCAAGCATAGCACAACCGCATAAAGGACCGCGGCCCACCTTCATCAGCATGCTCGGGATGTGAGGACAGCTACTACAATCCGCCACGTAACGTCATTTTTTCAGGACGCACAAAAGGGTAAACGTTCTCATTGTGGGCATTAAACAACAACACATTCAAACGGTCCGTCCTATCCACCCTTCAAACGGTCCGTTCTATCCACCTTTAAACGGTCCGTCCTATCCACCTTCAAACGGTCCGTTCTATCCACCTTCAAACGGTCCGTCCTATCCACCTTCAAACGGTCCGTCCTATCCACCTTCAAACGGTCCGTCCTATCCACCTTCAAACGGTCCGTCCTATCCACCTTCAAACGGTCCGTCCTATCCACCTTCAAACGGCCCATCCTATCCACCTTCAAACGGTCCGTCCTATCCACCTTCAAACGGTCCGTCCTATCCACCTTCAAACGGCCCGTCCTATCCACCTTCAAACGGTACGTCCTATCCACCTTCAAACGGTCCGTCCTATCCACCTTCAAACGGTCCATCTAAGGTGGGCCTCTGTTGTCATCCCCGACAGCAGTGTCTTGGACCACCTTGTCATTAGTTTAGTTAATGTGTTTATCCGTCTTACCGTTATAGCCGGCATCCATGCCTATCGTTGTGCAGCACTGACAATCACATTGCACTGACAATCACATTGCACTGACAATCACATTGCACTGACAATCACATTGCACTGACAATCACATTGCACTGACAATCACATTGCACTGACAATCACATTGCACTGACAATCACATTGCACTGACAATCACATTGCACTGAACAAGACTAGTCACATGAAAGCAGTGGGCTGTGGAGAACACCACACACTGATGGTCAGCGTTCTTCTCTTTTGTAATTCCCCCTCTACAGGAAGGTGCGAGTGTGCGTGCGTCGTCTTGTCTTAATGACAGGTGTGTGCTCTAGAAAATCAATGACTCATCAGATATGTCTTAAACACGCGGGCTAGGTAGCCAAGCCTGGCCACACAAATCATTTCTTCCTATGCTGTGGACGTCAGTGCGGTACTTGAGTGGCATTATAATAATACCTTAGAGCAGGGTTTCTCAAACGGTGTTAATCGAGACCCTAGGGGTTCTATGTATGACCTCTAAGGGTCCCCCGTATTTAGGGAAGGGGGTGGGGTGTGATTCCACAAACGGTCTCCAGTGGTTGCACAAAAGATCATAACTAAATTAATCTCCGTTAACAAACAAAAAAATAAACAGGCAGTTGTGTGTTGCCGCGGTAACTCAGTAGTTATTGCAATGGCTAAGAGATTTAGGTTCAATCCCTAATTGATGAGACATTTTTAAAAATTCACAAACGAATCCTCGGTCTACCCTGTCTGAAATATTGCCTCAATAAGTCGAAACACTTACTCCGCATTTGTATTGGTTTGGGAGGGCGGTGAGAGAGAGATTTCATCCAACGCTCAGATGCCTAATGCTGCTGCCTTGTTCTGAATAGTTTGCTATCGTTGGCATTTTTTTTTAACGCATTAAGTAGCAAATATCCTTTGCAGAACGTCGCTCTTACAACTGTCAATCTATTTGGCTGTTATACGCTTATTGACAGGCGTGCAGTACAGTAGGCTGTCATTACATTTGGTACTTGGAGAGAAGAGCGATCGTGCTAAGAAAAAAACCACGTGGCTGTCACAGCGGGATTTGTATCTGGCTGGAATGCTTTTAACAAAAAGGTCAAAGTAGATCCGATAGCAGACATTGGGGGGGGGGGGGGGGAAAGAAGATTTCATTGTAGGTAAAAATGTCCTCCAGGATTTGTCGTGTCCTGATTATCGAACCTGTCTTAGGGATCAAGATGCTGAACAGTGCATGAGCTGCCGCAGTCAGCGACCCATAGCTGACAGCTGGCGTCAGGGCCAGAGATGATAAGACCATTCTACTCCTCCGTGAGGTGATCCTGGATAACAGGCTGCAACAGGACAGACTGGCTAAGATGAAGGGATCGAAGAAGGAAGGCTAACCCGGTACAGGCTGCAACAGGACAGACTGGCTAAGATGAAGGGATCGAAGAAGGAAGGCTAACCCGGTACATGCTGTAACAGGGCAGACTGGCTAAGATTAAGGGATCGAAGAATGACGGCTAACCCGGTACCCAATAATGTCTGCTGAAGTTGTATGTGTTGGATCGAAAAGTGCAAATATTGCAGTCAAGCTGTAAACTACAATACTGCGCATCCCGCTCTCCAGACATCATCCTGCTATTTGCAAAGCCCTTATTAGGGCTTGGTATCGGGAGTTTGAGAACGTTCAGCGCTTGGTAGCGGGAGTTTGAGAACGTTCAAGGCTTGGTAGTGGGAGTTTGAGAACGTTCAGGGCTTGGTATCGGGAGTTTGAGAACGTTCAGGGCTTAGCGAGAGTTTGAGAACGTTCAGGGCTTAGCGAGAGTTTGAGAACGTTCAAGGCTTGGTATCGGGAGTTTGAGAACGTTCAAGGCTTGGTATCGGGAGTTTGAGAACGTTCAAGGCTTGGTATCGGGAGTTTGAGAACGTTCAGGGCTTAGCGAGAGTTTGAGAACGTTCAGGGCTTAGCGAGAGTTTGAGAACGTTCAAGGCTTGGTATCGGGAGTTTCAGAACGTTCAAGGCTTGGTATCGGGAGTTTGAGAACGTTCAGGGCTTAGCGAGAGTTTGAGAACGTTCACGGCTTGGTATCGGGAGTTTGAGAACGTTCAGGGCTTGGTATCGGGAGTTTGAGAACGTTCAGGGCTTAGCGAGAGTTTGAGAACGTTCAAGGCTTGGTATCGGGAGTTTGAGAACGTTCAGGGCTTAGCGAGAGTTTGAGAACGTTCAAGGCTTGGTATCGGGAGTTTGAGAACGTTTAAGGCTTGGTAGTGGGAGTTTGAGAACGTTCAAGGCTTGGTAGGGGAAGTTTGAAAATAAACGACTAAGAAGAAGAAGAACCTGCGTTATCCTAGAAAGGCTCTTCACAAGAGAGCACAGCGTAGTTTGAACAGTCCGTCGAAACTGTTAGCGGGGAATGGTCACTGTTATCTGCAGCTTATGAGGTTAAAGTGGGCCTAAGCTTTGAACCAGTGCCACACGAATAGCACTGCAAGTGCCTCCTTCGACAACTTCTATCCTTCTGAAGATTATTCACTTTTTATTTATTTAATTAATGGGATTTTAGTCCTGTTTTCGCCTTGTTTCTGAAGCTGGAATTCGCCGCTGCACTGTGTTTTGCGCCATAACGTCCCAGTGCATCCGAATTCAACACACATTTTTAGAAATGGATTAATTTCTCTTTAGGGATACTTCCTTGCTATTTCTTGAATCCGAACACACGTTTGAGTCGTGAACCGTATCATTAACCTTTTAGCCACATATATACACACACACACACACACACACACCCTTTCTTCCCACCCACTCCCCGTCTTTTGTCCATTCCAATTGCATATGATGCAGGTGTTAAAGATTTTAACATTCAATGGGCAGGTACACGCACTTTTCAACCACATTCTCCTTGTTATATATATATGTTTATGTGTGTGTATATATATATATATATATATATACATATATATATATATATATAAATATATATATATATAAATATATATATATATATATATATATAAATATATATATATATATATATATAAATATATATATATATATATATATATATATAAATATATATATATATATATATATAAATATATATATATATATATATATATATATATAAATATATATATATATATATATGGCTCCCGGGTAGACCCAGCCTTAAATGAGTACCGGCTCAGTCCGGGAAGTAAAAGCGGCGAGGGAGAGGAGATGACTACCGCCCTCATATAGCCGAGCCTTTGAAATGTGAGATCGCTAATACCTCACACCCCTACGGCAGTAATGCTATGGGTTACTTTACTTTACTATATATAAATATATATATAGAGAGAGAGAGAGATAACAGTTCTAAATATAACAAAACTAGTCTGTACTTCCCATGGACAAACATTTCTCAGCCCTATAAATCTCTCAGCCCTATAAATCTCTCAGCCCTATAAATCTCACCGACGGATACTCAATGGGAATAAACGCCGCAGGGATAGATTGATCGTAATAAGGGTACTAAAGTCTTCGGAATATTTTTACCAATACTGTAAATATGTTTGTATAGGGGGCTAATCGAAACAGTTGATTCAAACATGTCGTTTCTACGATAGCAGAGTTGTAGATTACTTGCTTCTTACAACAACAGTACTGGGTTCGACCCCATAATCGGCACGGTCCAGTCGACCCAGCTGTAAATTGGTACCTGACTGTGTTAGAGAAGGACATCCGCAGAGGAAAGGAACCGGACACACAACACCTCACATAGGGGAAAAGTTTGGTTTTTTTTTGGTTGGCTCGGACTATAACCACTTTCAGGGAGAAGTACTTTTCTGTTGAACTTTTACATATAACAAATCCTTCCAACGAATTCTACAAAAATGCCCTACCTATGTAGACCAAGGGGAGATCATCTGACCTGGGACAACGAACTTGCTCGAAAAGCTGTGCGAGACCGGCGAAGATCTTACACGCACACTCTTTCATGAACCTCACCGGACTAGAAGTATAGCATTAGTTGATCGTGAACCTCACTGGACTAGAAGTATAGCATTAGTTGATTGTGAACCTTACCGGACTAGAAGTATAGCATTAGTTGATCGTGAACCTCAACGGACTAGAAGTATAGCATTAGTTGATCCTGAACCCCACCGGACTAGAAGCCTAGCATCAGTTGATCGCGAACGTCACCGGACTAGAAGCCTAGCATCAGTTGATCGCGAACCTCACCGGACTAGAAGCAAAGCATCAGTTGATCGCGAACCTCACCGGACTAGAAACCTAGCATCAGTTGATCGTGAACCTTACCGGACTAGAAGCCTAGCATCAGTTGATCGTGAACCTCACCGGACTAGAAGCATAGCATCAGTTGATCGTGAACCTCACCAGACTAGAAGCAAAGCATCAGTTGATCGCGAACCTCACCGGACTAGAAGCATAGCATCAGTTGATCGTGAACCTCACCAGACTAGAAGCCTAGCATCAGTTGATCGCGAACCTCACCGGACTAGAAGCAAAGCATCAGTTGATCGCGAACCTCACCGGACTAGAAGCCTAGCATCAGTTGATCGTGAACCTCACCGGACTAGAAGCCTAGCATCAGTTGATCGCGAACCTCACCGGACTAGAAGCAAAGCATCAGTTGATCGTGAACCTCACCGGACTAGAAGCCTAGCATCAGTTGATTGTGAACCTCACCGGACTAGAAGCAAAGCATCAGTTGATCGTGAACCTCACCGGACTAGAAGCCTAGCATCAGTTGATCGCGAACCTCACCGGACTAGAAGCAAATCATCAGTTGATCGCGAACCTCACTGGACTAGAAGCAAAGCATCAGTTGATCGTGAACCTCATCGGACTAGAAGCCTAGCATCAGTTGATCGCGAACCTCACCGGACTAGAAGCCTAGCATCAGTTGATCGCGAACCTCACCGGACTAGAAGCAAAGCATCAGTTGATCGCGAACCTCACCGGACTAGAAGCATAGCATCAGTTGATCGTAAACCTCACCAGACTAGAAGCCTAGCATCAGTTGATTGCGAACCTCACCGAACTAGAAGTAAAGCATCAGTTGATCGCGAACCTCACCGGACTAGAAGCCTAGCATCAGTTGATCGTGAACCTCACCGGACTAGAAGCCTAGCATCAGTTGATCGCGAACCTCACCGGACTAGAAGCCTAGCATCAGTTGATCGTGAACCTCACCGGACTAGAAGCAAAGTATCATTTGATCGTGAACCTCACCGGACTAGAAGCAAAGCATCAGTTGATCGTGAACCTCACCGGACTAGAAGCCTAGCATCAGTTGATCGCGAACCTCACCGGACTAGAAGCAAAGCATCAGTTGATCGTGAACCTCACCGGACTAGAAGCCTAGCATCAGTTGATCGTGAACCTCACCGGACTAGAAGCAAAGCATCAGTTGATCGTGAACCTCACCGGACTAGAAGCCTAGCATCAGTTGATCGTGAACCTCACCGGACTAGAAGCCTAGCATCAGTTGATCGTGAACCTCACCGGACTAGAAGCCTAGTATCAGTTGATCGCGAACCTCACCGGACTAGAAGCCTAGCATCAGTTGATCGTGAACCTCACCGGACTAGAAGCCTAGCATCAGTTGATCGATAAGAAGAAGCTGGGAGTTTTAGCCACTTTCATGGCGACGTGTTTCACCACGCTGCACAAGAGATTAGTTTTGCATGCCGAATATTTTGTTAGGGCTCACATACACCCAGAATAGACATTGTATGTAGTTGAATACGGCACGCCTTTGTCAAGATAAAGTTAATGGTGTTCGAAGCTACTTGTACTGAGTTTATTTAACTCTTGGCTACGTGTATTTGGTATCGGGTTACAGTGACTTTTTTTTTTATATCTCGAAGCGTACTTAAGAAGATGGGCATGTGTCCATCTTCTGGCTGTAGTTCAGCCGGAGAGACTTCCCGGTACACTCATCACAGGGTTGATCTCTGTCAAGTTTGCCCAACGCATGTAACACATCCTGTTTCCACGAGCACTACCAAGTAGAGAGGTGGGATTTTGGTCAGTATGTTGCAGCTGACCTCAATGTTACTGTCCGCTGCCGCCTAAAAAGGTAAAAGCCCCTAACAAAAAATAATAAAGTATAAAACACTCCATCCGAGACGGCAGCGTCTGTTATGGGACTATCTAGTCTAAAGTTTCTAGATCAAACATCAAAAAAACACACTACGAGTTATTGTGTGAGGACCATTTCAGGATAGCTAGCCGGAAATTCTAGTCAGTCTTGCTGCATGTGATGAGCGCAGGTTGCCACTAATCTCTGAGCTAATATTGACTAAATTGTTGTGTGGTACTTGCAGACGGGACGCCATGGGCTCCACATCTCTTATATGTCACTCCACTGAGATTTTGGCTACATAGCAAGGCACCTATATTGGTTTAAGGTTTCGTTGCGCGAGAGTTCAGCTTATGGAGCGGTGGTGTGACCAGATCCCTTCTTCGCTGGCATCCCTTCCAGATATGGTGACAACTGAAACCTGAAACATAACGTTTTTATACTGGGTTAGAAGACTGCAGTGTCTGTAGACAACCAGTTTCTTTTACATTTCCTTTCTCTAAAAGATATGTGCATCCTATCTATTCTTAAATGCATTAATTTTCCCTGCCTCCACTACTTTCTGTGGCAATGCATTCCAAACATTTACCACTCCCTGACTAACCAGATATTTCCTAATATCTAAAATGAACCTTTCTTTAGTTAATTTGTAGCTATGCCTTCTTGTTCTTGTATGTGGTTGTATTTTGAAAAACTTGTTATAGCTTAATGTATCCGTTTTTTTGATTATCTTATAAACCTGTATTAATTCACCTCAAATTCTTCTCTTTTGTAGACACTGTAGACCAGTTATTCTAAGTCTTTCCGAATAACTGCTATTCTGGAATCCCACTATCAGCTTTGTCGACTCTTTTTTGTATTCTTTCCAGCATGTTAAATCTCGTCTACGATAAAGACTCCACACATGTACACAGTACTCCAATCTAGGTCTAACTAATGCTTTATCGTTTTCATGCTCCTATGTTTACTATTTCATTTTATCATACCTAACATTGCATTTGCCTTTTTCACTGCTACATTGACTTGCTCACTAACTTTACCTGTATGATCTATTATAACCCCTAGGTCCCTTTCCTTTTCTATCATTCTAATATTGTTCTCGCCCATTCTGTAATTATGTTCCATATTTGATCTACCCATGTGGATGACTCTACATTTATCTACATTAAACTCCTACATTTGCCAGCTCGCAAACCATTCTCGAATTTTATTTAAATCCTACCTCAATATATCCACTTCCGCTTTAGATGAGACACTACTGCATAATTTTGTGTCATCAGCAAATTTTGCAATAATGGATCCGATATCAATGCCCAAATCATTTATATATATCAAGAACAAAATTGGTCCCAAAACTGAGCCCTGTGGCACTTCACTCTTTACTTCACATTACTCCGAATACTCCTTAATTTATTCCAACTCTCTGCCTTCTTCCCGTTAACTAATTTTCAATCCATTTGGCAACTTCCCCACATATTCCATGTGATTTCAACTTTTTTAACTTCTAAATAATATTTGATGAGGTACTCTATCAAAGGCCTTTGCAAAATCTAGATAAATAACATCCACTGGCTCCCCTTTATCTATGATTTTAGTAACCTCCTCCATGAGTTCTAATAGATTTGTTAAGCACGATCTCCCTCTAGTAAACCCATGCTGACTATTACTAATTAGATTAAACATGTCTAAATGCATTACAATGTTTTCTTTGATTATTGACTCTAACAATTTACAGACTATGCTCGTTAAACTCACCGGTTTATAATTTGCTGGATTTGATTTTTTGCCCTTTTTGAAAAAGGGGATCACTCTTGCACCTTTTCAATCCCGTGGAACAATCCCTTTTGCACGTGATTGAGAACATAATATAGCCAATGGTTTTGCTAGTTGGTCTCTAATTTCAAACAGCAATTTTGGATGGATACCATCTTGCCATGGACATTTATCCGCTTTCAACCAATCCAATTTTTTTTTTTAAACCATTTCCTCTGTAATACAGATTGATCTTAATCCCGCTGTATCCATGTCTCTTTGGAAAATATCTAAAGGCTCTGTGATCTTGGAGCAGTCTTCTATTGTGTATTCTGTGCTAAAGTACAGATTGAGTAGATTAGCTGCCTCCCTATTCTCACTCATTATTTCTCATGTGCTATCTATGATAGGGCCTACTTTGTCTTCCGTTCTTTGTTTATTTCTAACATAAGAAAAAAAAACTTTTACTATCAGTCTTGAACCTCTGAGGAAGTGTTTTTTTAAGTCTTTTTTTGCTGTTTTATTCGCTTTCTGAGCTATGGTTTGCTTGTTGATATATTTTAAATATGTTTCGTTTGATTTACCTGCCTCTATATATTTTTTCCTTTCTTTATTGTTCGCTCTTCTACATTTCACTACAAATCTAGTTATCCACTTTTTATGCTTGAGGTTTATCTCCCTACATGGAACACATTCCTATTTTAGTGTTTCTAGAACTGTTTTAAAACTCTCTCACTCTTGTTCAACATCTATTCTTCCAACAATATCTTTCCAGATTATGTGGTTCGCTATTTCATCTTCTTAACATCTGCCTTAGAGTAGTTGTAGGTTCGCGTGTTTATGTTTACTTCTTTCCCTGCTATAAGATCCCAACGGTTGATTTGATGGTCACTTGTGCCAAACCGTTCCCCAATGGTAACATTTTCAATCACATTTTCCTCTGAAGAAAAAACTAGGTCGAGCGTGTTTTTACCTCTGGCAGCTGCTTCTACATGCTGAATCAAAAAATTGTCAGTTTTGCACTTAACGAAAGGTTTTGACTCTACAAGGGCTTCTGCCATATCCCATTTTATTTCTGGGGAGTTGAAATCCCCCATTAATAATAATTTTCCTGTACTTGCCTTTTCTATGTTACTAATCAGCTCCTCGTTTTCCACATTTGGTTATACAACACTGTTAGTCACCACACTTGGTTATACAATACTGTTAGTCACCACACTTGGTTATACAACACTGTTAGTCACCACACTTGGTTACACAACACTGTTAGTCACCACACTTGGTTACACAACACTGTTAGTCACCACACTTGGTTATACAACACTGTTAGTCACCACACTTGGTTACACAACACTGTTAGTCACCACACTTGATAATACGTTTTTTTTTATATTTCTGAGTTACATCGATGAGAAGAATTCTAGGTGACTTAAATACAGGTTTATAAGATAATCAAGTGAAAGGAGAATTTAGACTAGGAACTTGTTTTCAAAGTACAACCACCTACAAGAACAAGAGGGCATGGCTACAACCGCCTACAAGAACAAGAGGGCATGGCTACAACCGCCTACAAGAACAAGAGGGCATGGCTACAACCGCCTACAAGAACAAGAGGGCATGGCTACAACCGCCTACAAGAACAAGAGGGCAGGGCTACAACCGCCTACAAGAACAAGAAGGCATGGCTACAACCACCTACAAGAACAAGAGGGCATGGCTACAACCACCTACAAGAACAAGAGGGCATGGCTACAACCGCCTACAAGAACAAGAGGGCATGGCTACAACCACCTACAAGAACAAGAGGGCATGGCTACAACCGCCTACAAGAACAAGAGGGCATGGCTACAACCACCTACAAGAACAAGAGGGCATGGCTACAACCGCCTACAAGAACAAGAGGGCATGGCTACAACCGCCTACAAGAACAAGAGGGCATGGCTACAACCACCTACAAGAACAAGAGGGCATGGCTACAACCACCTACAAGAACAAGAGGGCATGGCTACAACCGCCTACAAGAACAAGAGGGCATGGCTACAACCGCCTACAAGAACAAGAGGGCATGGCTACAACCGCCTACAAGAACAAGAGGGCATGGCTACAACCGCCTACAAGAACAAGAGGGCATGGCTACAACCGCCTACAAGAACAAGAGGGCATGGCTACAACCACCTACAAGAACAAGAGGGCATGGCTACAACCACCTACAAGAACAAGAGGGCATGGCTACAACCGCCTACAAGAACAAGAGGGCATGGCTACAACCGCCTACAAGAACAAGAGGGCATGGCTACAACCGCCTACAAGAACAAGAGGGCATGGCTACAACCGCCTACAAGAACAAGAGGGCATGGCTACAACCGCCTACAAGAACAAGAGGGCATGGCTACAACCGCCTACAAGAACAAGAGGGCATGGCTACAACCGCCTACAAGAACAAGAGGGCATGGCTACAACCGCCTACAAGAACAAGAGGGCATGGCTACAACCGCCTACAAGAACAAGAGGGCATGGCTACAACCACCTACAAGAACAAGAGGGCATGGCTACAACCGCCTACAAGAACAAGAGGCACAGCTACAAATTACTTAAAGAAAGGTCCAGATTAGATGTTAGGAAATATTTGTTATAGTCATAGAGTGGTGAATGCCCCGGGAAGTAGTGGGGGCAGGGTCAATTAATGCATTCAAGAATAGATTGTATGCGCAATGTTTATTTTGATGAAGTGAAGTAAAAGAAACTGGTTGTATACGGACTATGCAGTCTTCTAAACCAGTATAAAGACGTTAAATTAAGTGTTATTTCAGTGAAAATAATGTAATGTTTCGTGGCCTCACAGGGTGACGCGGCACAAAGTTTTGGAACCAATGTACAACAGCAACATTGTTTTATTTAGCGTTATTTGCATTGCTATTGAGTGCCCCAGTAGTCTAGGATATGTTTAGGTTTTGACTAGGGTAGCATTTTACAGAACGATCCACCTATGTAGGTCGTGGACTGTCTATCATTGTCAGGCCTATTCATGTCTTGGGCAAAGTTCCAACTACCAGACGAGAACGGCAGCCCTTTCCTTGTCCTCAACCCTTTTTTGAGTTAATGACGTAACCGACTACGTAAGAGAACAAAAATCATCGCTGTTCTTAGTTCTTGCGCGATGAACCCTAGCGTAATCTGGTTTAGGGAACGAGTGGTTTTCAACGAGAGCTGTGTGTGTACAACGGAGAGAATAATAAAATTACTCTGAGAGTATGACGGAGACAACTAGCATTGAGGTATAACCTTTCGAGGGTAGACTTGAGTTTGTGAGACCAGGAAAAGGTTACTGTCACACTTCGAGCACATGTCGCTAATAATAGCTGACCGACAACACGGTCTAGCCCATCTAGAGCAAAAGGCATGACGGAAGACGAGATTAGGCCCACTGCTACGCTGAGCATCTGTCTTAAGATGTGATTTACAGAATTTACGGAATACATTGCACAGGATGTGGTGGAGGCAGGGTAAGTTAATGCATTCAAAAATAGATTGAATGATCACAATTATTGTTAGTATCGGTGGAGTGAAATAAAATGGTTGTATACAGACTCTATAGAGTCTTCTAAACCAGTAACATGAAGTTGTGGGTTAAGACTCCAGCTTAGTGTGTTCTCAAACCTCTTCTTTCACAAATGTCAAGAAGAACATGGTGTGTGTAGAGTAGCCTTTCGGATTTGAAAGAAAACTCTAGAAATAATATCTATTATACGTTGCTGAAATACAAAAGTTATCTGTTCTTCTAATTACCCACCATGTGCAGAAGGACTGTTTGGTTGGGCAATCTGTTTGGGTGAGCCGGCCGTATCAATCTCCCACTACCAAACCCTGAAAAGGGCTTAAGTAGCCGAATGTAGTCTAGAGAACGGAATGCGTTGTGTTGTAGTTTACAGCTTGACCTTTCGGTCCAACACATCCGACTTCAGCAATCATTTTGTTTAGTAGCGGGTTAGCATTCCCTCTTCTATCCATTCTCCTTATCCAGTCTGCTCTGTTGCATCCTGTTATCCAGGCTCTCGTTCTCTGGCCATGACGTTAGCAGTCAGCTATGGGTCGCTGACCGCTGCAGCTCATGCGCTGCTCAGCATCTTGATCCCCGCCGGCGGTATGACTGGGTGAGCGTGTTGGTTGAACAAGCTGTTTAGGTGAGCCGGCGGTTTTAGGGATGTTGTTTGGTTTTGGAGGCTGTTTGGTTGGGGAGGCTGTTTCGTTGGGAGGCTGTTTCGTTGGGAGGCTGTTTGGTTGGGGAGGCTGTTCCGTTGGGGAGACTGTTTGGTTGGGGAGACTGTTTCGTTGGGCAGGCTGTTTGGTTGCGGAGGCTGTTGGGCTGAACAAACTTTTTTTGTTGCTTAGTTTTGGGGAGGCTGTTTGATTGGGGAGGCTGTTTGATTGGGGAGGCTGTTTAGTTGGGGAGGCTGTTTGATTGGGGAGGCTGTTTGGCTGGGGATGCTGTTTGATTGGGGAAGCTGTTTGATTGGGGAGGCTGTTTAGTTGGGGAGGCTGTTTGTTTGGGGAGGCTGTTTGGTTGGGGAGGCTGTTTGGCTGGGGAGGCTGTTTGGCTAGGGAGGCTGTTTGTTGGGGAGGCTGTTTGGTTGGGGAGGCTGTTTGATTGAGTGAGCGTTTTGGTTGAACAAGCTGTTTGGTTGCTTTGTTTTAGGGAGGCTGTTTGGCTGGGGAGGCTGTTTAATTGAGCACACTCTAGGTAGGTTCAGACATGGAGGGATTTTTGGATGGTCAGAGCAGATCATGGTAGTCATATGGCTGATATTGTCGTCAGGGATAAAGTGTTAAGACTTTATTGTATGATGGTGTCATTTTTTTCTGAGATGGCATGATTAGTTCCCTTCCTCGTCGCTTTCTACTCCCTAACTTTAGTTCAGGTATCCACATACAGCTGGGTGCGCGGTACCACAGAAGTGCCACATAAATCACCTTTATATAAGCACATAAAAAGCTAGCTTCCTACAAGAAGCTGTTGCATAATGCTCCGACTAGAGTTGAATAGAACACGTGATGGTTATGAAAAGAAGGGAGCTGTCGGTGTCTAGAACTGAACCCGGTCTCTTTGCTATGAGCGACAATTGATCTAACTACTCTAAGTGTGGGAAGCGTTACATCAGTACAGCATACTGAACAAGAATTCATCTCTCCCCCCCCCCCCCCAATCTCACTGCTATCATCTCTCCCTCCCGTACCTGTGCTAAACCAGTGATTCTGGAAAGATGATTCTGGGAATTAAAATAGAGAGTATAAACACAGACGAACAAGTATGATTCTTATCAATAGGCCTCCATCTGGGGCAACAGGCACATATTGTTCACGTTATATTCCATGTCTATATATAATGTCTTCAGTGTATGTATCTATCTAAGGGCTGCATGAGAGATCGTGTTGATTTTGTTTTTTTCAAGTTACCGGTAGCTCAGAATTATGAACAGAAACCGAGCAGTCATGTATGCCAGTTCGCGGGGAAGGCGGCGTAGACTATTGGCTAGTTTCACGGCTCACAAACCAAACTTGTATGTATTCGAAGTTATGAACCGGCAAGCTTGTCGGATTATTGGATATGACCCATTTTTAAATGTGTGCCGAAACGGTTGTATCTGGTAGTAAGGCGCAAAATACAGTACAACGGACGCCACCTGAAGAAACAATACGAACGAGAGAAAAAATGTCAAGTGAGTGCGCAATTAGTAAACTACTACCGTACTGGAATCAGTGGAATCTCGATATTCAATCAGGCAGATCGGTGTATGATGCCAGGTTGTCAAAAGATATCCTATTCTGCAAATCAATCTGGTCTCCCTTACAAGGTCATGTCATGTCTTCCTTTCGTTTAGCATTAAGTTAGCTTATGGTTTCTTTCCTAAGACTAACTAGACACGAAGAATCTGAGGTTTCCAGCCTTTATGCTTTTCCCTGCTGACATGTAGCCTACACAGCAGTAGAGTCTGGTGTCTACCATTGGGAAGTTTGGTTACCGTGTGGTGTCAATGTGCGAAGTTTAGCTACTGGACGTTTTCCACTATCACCTCCAGAAGGTGGGTCATCATCAATAGTAATTAGTAAATAATATTTCTTTCGTATTGTTTTACCTTTGAATTTTAGTAACGTTACTAATCAACAGCGTCAGTAAATGTTAGCTGTAAATAAGATGAAACGATCAACCATAAGAATATTGCCAATAAATATTAATGTAAGTAGAATGAAATTTTTATTTATTTATTTTTTTTTTGCGATCGACCTATTTCTCTATTTCCCAAGGCAGTGTGCGTTACACTATAGTTTTTATTTTGCGCCTAGTGCATCCGACTCTGTCATGCTTTTTATGTAAGGGTCTGCTTCCTCCTGCATTTTCTAAGGGTTTGCTTCCCCGGGGTACCGGCCGGTGCTGTGATGGGAATCGAACCCAGTACCTTCGAGGTGTGAGCCGTATTACTTAACCACTAGCCCACGCTGTCCCCGGTAGAATGCCATAAAATCAACCAAACAACAGTGTCAACAAATGTTAACGTTGTTTTTTAATGACATAAAATGAACGAAAAGAATATTGTCAGTAAATGTTAGCGTTGTAAATAGGAGGACATAAAATCAACCAAACAACATTGTCAACAAATGTTATATTGCTCAAACATTCTTACATTATTAATCTGGCAGTGAAGCAGCAACTGGTTCACATCTTTTTACAAACCCTGTGCTAACAGAGCCAACCATAGACCATGTCCAAGGCGCGAGAGAGCAACATCTCCACCTGCGAAGTGAGACGTCTGCGATTGACAGCCGGCGTCTCCAGGAGAGACATTGAGAAACGAGGATAATCGCAAAAGTGTGTTCCATTCCTTGTGCACAACACATTTCTGGACAGACATTCTACTGGGTAGGCCATCTCATGAGTATCCCACCTGATCAGCTTCCCCTGTTGACTTACAATGTCTGATGTTCCGGCATACGAGCGAGAGGACGGCCGAGTGACGATGTAAAGGAGAGTTTCCTGTCACACGGATTGTTGGTGTCAGACGACGGATCTGGCCCAGGAGATGCGAATTAGGCTCAGGCTCCACACGGCGCTAACTAGGGCATACGTGAGCTGATAACTAACTAAATAGTATTTGAAAATTACTGCTCATCGTGATCTGTTAAGATCTTAAAATTATTTCAAGGATACAAAGGTTGAAAAGTGGATTAATCTTTATGCCTAATTCTGACAGTGTTGGCCTAGGACATTCGTCCTTCACCTTTCCACTACTCGTTCCGTTCCAGTGATTCAGGAGCTGACATGCTTATTAAACACATCCACATCTCGTGTCCTAACCTTTTTAAATATGTTAAAAGGCTTATGGTTAGCACAACTATACTTTGTCCTACCTCAAAGCACCATTTGGGTGAATCGGTTCAGCGATCACTTAACCGCGCTACTCCCTTTTTCTCCCCTGGCTGTCTGTTTAATAAGACAGACACAGTGTCTAGGGACGTTAACTATTTGGAGTACAGCAGAGGTCTCGTCTCAAAAATAAACCTCGAATAGACACAGGGCCTAGACCTGTGACGTTAACTCTTGGTGTACAGCAGAGGTCTCGTCTCAAAAATAAACCTCGAATAGACACAGGGCCTAGACCTGGGACGTTAACTCTTGGTGTACAGCAGAGGTCTCGTCTCAAAAATAAACGTCGAATAGACACAGGGCCTAGACCTGGGACGTTAACTCTTGGTGTACAGCAGAGGTCCGGGACTCAAAAATAAACCTTGGTTACGTCGGTCAATCAAAATCACTACTCCTGCTCCATAGTTCTTCACGCATGCACGGATACATGTTTGTGTACACACAAATACAAAAAAAATACATACAGCCATATGTATACATACAGGCATAGATACATACATGCATGGGCGCACGCACACATGTATACAGATACACATACAGGTGCACAAATAAACACACACACATGTTCATACATTGATAAATATTGGGTAGAGATCTACTTCTTCTTTGCGTTTGGTTTCGTGTGCTCGTTTTATGCCACCAGATGAGCCGCCCTGAAAAAGACGTTTAGTGGCGGGTCGGTGTAGCTTTCCTCACATCCCGATCGTGCTGATGAAGGTCGACCGGGGTCCTTCAGGTGGTTGTGCTATGCTAGTTTGGCTTCATCTGCGTGTCGCTCACTGCTACGGGGATCAAGTCGATTTCTCACCTCGTTAGCTAGACTGCCATAAAACCAGCCCGTTTCCAGGGATGACTACGGGGAAGTCGATGTGAGGGTATTGGCCAGTTTGTTTCCCCTGACCGGGCGTTAGTCTTCCTCCCCATCTCTTAAGGAAGTGTAATCTATTCTCGAGCTCACATAGGTTTCGGTCATCAAATAGTTGGAAGTGGAGTTGAACCGCACGCTGTCCTATGCCGCACATTGCCAGGAGATAAAACAGAAAATACATGCAAGAATTAGTATCATACGAAAACTGACTGGTACAACATGGGTAGCAAAGCCAGATGTCCCCAGAACATCAGCACTCGCTCTGTGTTTCTCTGTAGCTGAGTAGGTCGCAACAGTCTGGAATAACTCTGCACATGTCAAATATATAGATAACAGCAATAAATGAAAATATGGGGATATATGGATGATGAAAGAAGACCAGGACCATCTGATGATCTACACAAACCTCCCGGAGACTTGTAGCATGGATGACCTGCTGAGTGACAGGGCAATCCACGTGGCTGAATACTGGAAGAATGATGTGTGACGTAGGGCCTATGACATGGAAAGTAAGTAAGAAGAGTAACAGATCTTAGCTGTGTATATTTGTTAGGGATAATATTTTAGACATGTGTTATTAAAGTTAGAAAGGGTGAGAGCATTGATAGTCAGTAGCCATTCATTGTTTCTTATAGAATTAAACTAACAATGCTAGCCAGTACAGATGTACTCAAATCAGGACATCGGAATGTCGGGAATGCCTAGCGTTGGTTTCCAAGCCACGCAGATGTCAACTTACGTTTTTTTGCATAACGCCTAGACGCCTGTTACAGCTTGATCAGTAGTGACGATTGAGATCGAACATGCTATTAACTGGTTTTTCTGAAATCTCGGGGAGGAAAAAAAACCTAGGTACGAGATCTGGAAAAAGCCGCGGAATGTAGATAGCGGAGAGAACAAGTCGACATTAGTCGGCAGATAGCAGAGAGACAAGACGACATCAGTCGGGTTCGAGATAGCGGCGAGAAAAGTCAACATCAGTCGGGTGCGAGATAGCAGAGAGAAAAGCCGATAATCATTCCAGAGCGAACAGCGGAGAGAACAAGTCAACATCAGTCGGCAGATAGCGGAGAGAAAAAGTCAACATCAGTCGGCAGATAGCGGAGAGAAAAAGTCAAAATATCAGTTGGCAGATAGCGGAGAGAACAAGTCAACATCAGTTGGCAGATAGCGGAGAGAAAAAGTCAACATCAGTTGTCAGATAGCGGAGAGAACAAGTCAACATCAGTTAGCAGATAGCGGAGGGAATAAGTCAACATCAGTTGGCAGATAGCGGAGAGAACAAGTCAACATCAGTTGGCAGATAGCGGAGAGAACAAGTCAACATCAGTTGGCAGATAGCGGAGAGAACAAGTCAACATCAGTTGGCAGCGAGCAACGAGAACAGGACCATCTTGATAACGGTGAAGAGGAAAGAAGAAAGCAGATAGATTTTGGAGCCCAGATAGAGGTTTTAACAGACAACCTTTCACCACGAGGGTCCAGATGTTCAGCAGCATATCAAGGAGATGTAAATAGTAATGAAATTTATGTTTCGCATAGCAAGTGTTAGAAACAGATATAGTAGTGCGTCACGAGGAACACGCACGAGATAGACATCTTAGATACTATTATTCGCGTCGCTGCTGAGAATCCAGAGTCTAACAGAAGTATCTCAAGAATCAGAGTTTTTACAGAATTTTCTAGAAAATCCAGCGTCTAACTAGAGAGATATTGGACTAGCACATCTGGCCAGCGCTTCAACGATCACCACAAGCCACCGTCGACGATGAGAATAGGGCCACTTACGAATCCCGTGGGTTACAGAACAGACTTGAATCTTCCATTATGTGACAATCCACATAGCGGTTCGTATATCAAGTTACAGTTCGTCTATCGAGCTGTAAATCGTAATCAAGTTTCGTTTAGTTTAGTTTAGTTCATAATTTCGTACAGCCAGACAGGTTTTGTTTTGAGTGAAGATTGGGGAGTCAGTTGTGAACGTGTAGAAATAGTTTCATTGTTGTTTTATTTTCAATTAGTGTCGTAGTTAATTTGTTTGAAGTGAGAATATAGTTAGTGCAGACCCCTTGCACCACCTGCTACGGTAGGCCAGCCAGCTGGAGCTGCTACAAGAGGAACGGATACAATACCAGTGACTTTATAAGACACCTACATAGGCCTGGCGTTCAGAATTGTTAAAGTAGTTGGCGACCGAAGAATCGGGAGTCCTAAGCCACGGCCATCTTTAGTACATCTTTACTAAAGCGGGCTATGCCGAAGCAAAATCGATTTTGCGTTGGTAGAAGCGTGCATGAAGATCAAATTCTTTCTGATGTTTGTCATATTGGACCAGTGTTTCGTTAAAACCTGTGTTCGCTTTTTAATTTCTTCACACCCACCCTACCCCACCGCTGAAACACTTGCGTAAGGGAGCTAACAATGACACCTATCACCCTGATGGCTCTGGTTTAAACGTAACAAAACGGGAACAATCAAATCATTTTGTTCTCTTGAGGTCACTCCGTTCAGCATAGTTCTGTCTAGGATCACTCCCTTCAGCATCTCTCTCTCTCTCTCTCTCTCTCTCTCTATCTATCTATCTATCTATCTATCTATCTATCTATCTATCTATCTATCTATCTATCTATCTATCTATCTATCTATCTATCTCACACGCACACATATTCACTCGCCCATTTTTTTGTTTCCTCTGTCGTTCTCAATTGCCAATAATAGACCGCCCACCTAGCCAATTTACCGACATAGTTCAGTAGACAAGCGAATCTGTCTCCCTCAACAATGTGACTTATTCACAATCCTGTCTCAGTTCTCGCGTAGGTGCCGCCTGTGGCCGCAGCAAGTAACACGGCTCGAATCCCAAATTTGCCTGGTCGGACTTCTGTAGTAAGTTAATTGTAAGTGGTAAGTCCAATTGTCAAAAAGTGAATGCAGAAGTTGAACTCACTGAACAATTATGCGCAAAACGCAGTACAACGCAGTAGTAGAAATGTTCATTAAAAACAAAAACACACCGACCCGGAACATCATTTTAGATGACTATCCCACAGTCAGTTTTGTAAACTTGTTCTCACAAGATTTTACAAGAGCTTCAGTACTACGAAGCAGTCGTGCTCGTTGATGTAGTTCAGAACAATGGCTGAACAGTGAACAGACCCCAATAGAAACACTACACCACAACACACACGTACACATAATGGTGTATATGACCTGATATAACAAAAAGACTTGGAAATCAAAACACCCTCGGTATCGCAGTCGGGATCTGGTACTTTTACGACGAGAAGTGGTGAACTGAGACGCCAGTCCGGTCAGGTACAACATACTGAACAAGACGTCGCGTCATGGCCAGGTACAACATACTGACCAGGGTGTCGTGTCACGGTCAGATACAACATACTGACCAGGGCGTCGTGTCATGGTCAGGTACAACATACTGACCAGGGCGTCGTGTCGTGGTCAGGTACAACATACTGACCAGGGTGTCGTGTCATGGTCAGGTACAACATACTGACCAGTACCTCGCGTCAGTGGCAGGCACAACATACTGACCAGGGCCTTGCGTCATGGTCAGTTACTACTTCTTCTTCGTACGCTGTCAGACGTCAACTTGAATTTGTTCGAAGAAAGCAGCTGTCATCCTGAGGCTGTCAACACTGCCATAGAGGTTGTCTAGTGTTGGCCACATGTGCTTTCTCTGGTCCTCGTATGTCGGTCATTTTCCCTGTACCACAGGTGCATTCGTCAGTGCCACCTATCTTCAGTTTATTGAATAGATGGTACCTCAGTCTGTTGTGGCCTGTGCGGAGTCTGAAGACCACGGCCTGCTCTTTTCTGTTCAACTGGTAATACGCATCATTTTTTGTGTAGCCAGTATGCTCTGTTTCCCATTTGGCCATGTATCTGGCCTTAATAAACCTTTTGAACTCTTCGTAGGTCACACTAGAATCTGGTTGTGGTAATCTTGCAATGTTCAGGTACAATATACTGACCAGGTCGTCGCGTCATGGTCAGGTACAACATTCTGACCAGTACCTCGCGTCAGGGTCAGGCACAATATACTGACAAAGACCACTATCTCTCTTCTATGTAACATTCCTTGTAAACAGGCTGTTTTCAAGGCAGTTTGGCTAACGAGATGTGGATCCCCGTAGTAGTGAGAGTCGCGCAGATGAAGCCAACTATAGCATAATCGCCTGAAGGACTGCATCCACGTTCACCAGCACACGCTCGGGATGTGAGGAAAGCTATTATAGTACAAGGAGTGTTCAAATGAAACTTTTAAGTTTCCTTTTTTGTGCGCCCTGAAAAGGACTTCAAGTGGCGTGTTGTAGTAGCTTTTCTCGCATCCCGAGCTTGCTGATGGTGGATGCAGTCCTCCAGGCTGATGTGCTATGCTTGACTTCATCTGCATGATGCTGACAACAAAGGGGATCTACATCGTCAGACAGACTACCTTGAAAACAGCCTGTTTCCATGGACATTACATGGAAGAGAGATAGTCGTCTTGTTAAGTATAGTGTGCCTGACTTGACGCAACGCTCTAGTCAGTATGTTGTACCTGACTTGACGCAACGCCCTAGTCAGTATGTTGTACCTGACTTGAAGCACTGCCATGGTCAGTATGTTTTGCCTGACTTGACGCAATGCCCCAGTCAGTATGTTGTACCTGACTTGACGCAATGCCCTAGTCAGTATGTTGTACCTGACTTGATGCAACGCCATGGTCAGTATGTTGTACCTGACTTGAAGCACCGCCATGGTCAGTATGTTGTACCTGACTTGAAGCACCGCCATGGTCAGTATGTTGTACCTGACTTGAAGCACCGCCATGGTCAGTATGTTGTACCTGACTTGAAGCACCGCCATGGTCAGTATGTTGTACCTGACTTGAAGCACCGCCATGGTCAGTATGTTGTACCTGACTTGAAGCACCGCCATGGTCAGTATGTTGTACCTGACTTGAAGCACCGCCATGGTCAGTATGTTGTACCTGACTTGAAGCACCGCCATGGTCAGTATGTTGTACCTGACTTGAAGCACCGCCATGGTCAGTATGTTGTACCTGACTTGAAGCAGCCATGGTCAGTATGTTGTACCTGACTTGAAGCACCGCCATGGTCAGTATGTTGTACCTGACTTGAAGCACCGCCATGGTCAGTATGTTGTATCTGACTTGAAGCACCGCCATGGTCAGTATGTTGTACCTGACTTGAAGCACCGCCATGGTCAGTATGTTGTACCTGACTTGAAGCACCGCCATGGTCAGTATGTTGTACCTGACTTGAAGCACCGCCATGGTCAGTATGTTGTACCTGACTGCACTAGTCCCAGTTCCCCAATTATGTAGTACCAGTTATGAGGAATGACGCCGAACATCTCTGATCATTGGCAACACATTGGTTACTGTGCATTATTTCCTTCTTGTTATCATTCCATTGTTTCCTAAGACTGTGTCTTCTTCTTCATCGTTCTCAAACTATCTCTCTACCAAGCCCTGAAAAGGGCTTTGCAAGAAGCGTGATGTTGTCCGGAGAACAGAATGCTTTATATCATAGTTTACAGCTTGACTGCGATATTTGCACCTTTCGGCCCGACACATCCGACCAGCAGACATTTTTGGGTACCGGGTTAGCCTTCCCTCTTCGAACCATTCTTCTTAGCCAGTCTGCTCTGTTGCAGCCTGTTATGCAGGATCACCGCGTAGACGTGTAGAAGCGACTTGGCAGCTCTGGTTCGCTGGCCCTGAGGCTAGCAATCAGCTTTAGGTCGCTGACCATTGCAGCTCATGCACTGCTCAGCATCTTGACGCGCCCCCCCCCCCCCCCCCCCTTAAGATAGAGGGATTTTTGTAGTGCAATGCAAGTTTTCTCACTAGACTTACCAAATGGGGATCACAGTGTCGATCGCCACCTCATTGGTCATACTGTCGTAACACAGTCTATTTTTACGAGGACGTGAGATTAAGGTATTGGTCAGTATACTTCACATCTTCTTTCTTTTCTCTCGTTCGCTTTGTTTCCTAAGGCTGAGTCAGTTGTTCTGTATTTCTTGCGCCTAATTGCACAGTTCATTTGATTCAGCACGAATTTGTATAATGTTACTTCCACATAGGGACACTGCCTTGCTGCTTCGTGAATCTGAACACAAGCCTGGTAGGTTTGTGAGCCGTGCCACTAACCAATTCGCCACACCGCCCTTGTACTGATATTTTAGCTTCTTGACCATTTTTGTTAAGAGCTCTCATTGGTGATCCGTCTGTGTATATATTATGGGTGCATTTTTGGGTTGAGAACTCCGTTCCTCTTTTCTATGACCATATAGATGTAACTCTGTATCTGGTTTGAGAACTCCTTTCCTCTTTTCTATGACCATATAGATGTAACTCTGTATCTGGTTCCATTTTTGGTTTGAGAACTCCTTTCCTCTTTTCTATGACCATATAGATGTACATCTGTATCTGGTTGCATTATTTCATCATCTTCAGAATATTGTCAATCGGCACTGTAAATCTTATCCCTTTCTGTGGTGGAAATAAGTTGTCTGTTATTAGTGCTACTGTCTTTACCTGTGACATATATGGAGGCTGGGAGTTTTTTTTACCTTTTGGGCAAAGCAGCTTTTCCTGATTCTGCCTCGACTATAACTATCTAGACGTTTATTCGTTGGATGATTCGGTTAATCTTTGTTTAATTTTCTTTCCATCATGGTACAATGTAGTCTCTTCTGTCAGTTTTTAGTTCAAGTATTATTGATTTCATTTCTTGCAACGGTTTTGATTTCATTACTTCAGTTGATGCAGTCTTTGTTCTGGAGGGTAAGAAAAATAAGAGTCAAACCAAAACACACACAGATAGGAGTGCCGTTCACATGCACAATCAGCGACGTATCCTGGGCATCCTTCTTCTTCTTCTTCATCGTACGCAGTCAGACATCAACCTTTATTTTTTCGAAAAAAGCAGCGGTCATCCTGAGGCTATCGACACTGCCATAGAGCTTGTCTAGTGTTGCCACTGGTGATGGCCACAGCTGCTCTCTCTGATCCTCGTATGTCGGGCAGTTTTGCAGCAAATGCTCAGCGGTCATTTTCCCGGTACCACACGTGCATTCGTCAGTGCCACCTATCTTCAATTTGTTGAATAGGTGGTACCTCAGTCTATTGTGGATAGTGCGAATTCTGAAGACCACGACCTGCTCTCTTCTGTTCAACTGGTAATAGGCATCGTTTTTTGTGTAGCCAGTATGTTCTGTTTCCCATTTGGTCATGTATCTAGCTCTAATAAGCCGTTTTGACTCTTCGTATGTCATACTAGTATCTGGTTGTGGTAGTCTTGCACCTTCTTTTGCCAGTCTGTCTGCCTCCTCGTTGCCTTGGATGTTGCAGTGGGATGGAACCCACTGTACCACTACCCTTTTTGGTGCGGACTGCTGGCATAGTTGACAGAGTACTGCTCTTAAATCATTAAGTTCAGTATTTTTCTGGCTTTTTAGTGCTGTGACTACGGCCAAGGCATCAGAAAGCAGGACTATATGACTTTCATTCCTTTTACCTGTCACCATTTCTTCCACTGCCGCCCTCAGTGCCTCTGCCTCCGCTCTGAAATTGCTTGTGTATTTTCCAGTAGCGAATGACAGTGTTATTTTTCTGCCATTTGGTAGGTTCAGAAATGCTCCTGCCCCTCCGTTCTGTGTTGTGTTTGTTACAGAACCGTCGGTGTATGCATGGGTCCAGCCCATGCTTGGGTAGTTTTTCAATATAAGGCTTAGGATAGTATCTCTTC
Organism: Ariolimax columbianus; assembly: GCA_036924085.1. NCBI lineage: Eukaryota > Metazoa > Mollusca > Gastropoda > Stylommatophora > Arionidae > Ariolimax > Ariolimax columbianus. Next base: position 20,085,062 of record JAVGWX010000010.1, on the reverse strand, counting down.
TTTCTTTTTCATTTTGGCAGTTTTTGTTTCCAATACCTGGAATATTTTCTACCACCTCTGGAAATATATGCTGCCTCCAGGTAGGTTTTCGTACAGTAGGGATGGGCTTTGGTGTTGTTAGTGTGTTCATGGGTTCTTCGTGCATCTTTGCTTTGGCCATTTCTGCAAAGTTTCTCCGCTTTAGTTTCCCATTTCCGAAATTGTTTAGTCTCTGTTGTATTGGATGGTCAGTCAGTCTTCTGAGTTTCTCGGATTGCTGCTGGGCTCTGCAGTCTCTTCTGTCGGTCATGGTTTTCAGTTTTGTAATCTTTTCAAGTTCTACAATTGGCGTTGACTTCATGCCTCCTGTTATAACTCTCATGGCTTGGTCTTGGAGTTTGCTAATTTTATCGATGTTCGCCTTTGCTGCTGTTGTCCATGACGCAAGGCCATACTCGAGAACTGGTATCACTCTTCCAGTGTACAGTTTCTTTAGTATTCTTTCGTCTGCTCCCCAGCTTGTGCCAGCAAGTTTCCTCATGATTGCCATTCTTTCTCTGGCTGTCATTCGGTTTCTCTCGATCTGACTTTTCCATGTCATGCGCCGATCAAAAGTGACTCCCAGATAGGTTGGGTTGTCGTTTGGCTGCAGGTATTTGCCGTTAAGACTTAATTTGGTGTTTTGTTTGATAGCGAGAATATTGTACATGTCGTTTTTTCCTCGTTTATTTTGACCAGCCATGAGTTCGCCCACTCTTCCAGCGATGTTAGGGCCAGCTGTATCCGATTTCTTGCTATGGTGAGGTTTTTTTCAGAGGTCCACATAGCCAGATCGTCTGCAAACATGGAGATGTGGACTCTTCTTGGTATATTCTCTGTTATGTTATTTAAATACACCAGGAAGAGTGTGGGCGACAGTACTCCCCCTTGGGGTACTCCCTGCTCAAGTGTCACCTTTTTGCTCATTTGCCCTTGTACTTGAACTCTGGCAGTTCTGTTTTTGAGGTAGTGACTGATCCATTTGTACATTTTCCCACAAACTTCACTTCTTCTTAGCTTGACTCTAAGTCCCTCTTTCCAGACTTTGTCAAATGCCTTTTCTAGATCCACTCAGACCGCTACTGTGTGTTTTTGCTCCTGGTAGGCATCTCTATTTCCTGGGCTATGAGGATGACCTGATCCTCAGTGGATCTGTGCTGTCTAAAGCCTGCTTGCTGTGGAATTAGTATGTGTTTTTCTTCCAGACCTGGGCATCCGATGTGATGACTACATCTGCAACCTGGAGGTTTCTGCTAAAACAGGCCTCCACCCAATCGCAGAAACACTTGACCGCCGCCGAGTTTCTTTGTTCTATCATGTCGTACGGTTAGACCAGGAAAACCTGGCCCACAAGAAATTTCACAGGTTGTTCCTCAGCGCCAAAATTGTCCCCCGACCGGCTGGACATCGTCCCCGCACAGTATCACTCCAGTACATAGCAACCTATGCCTCCGCTCTGGACTAGGTCTGGAATCACGCCGCAGAAGTGGGTCATGGATGTGGCCGACAGACGCAACAGGCTTTGGACGCCTAAGCGAACATTAATATTATAAGAGATCTCGATAGGGAGACATAACGGAAACAGGAAAACTGTGGACAGAGCTGAAGTGGTTGACCCAGAACAAAATGGTTAGGCGTGTATTGATCAAGACATGTGGTCCACGGGAATCTAAACGGTTTTAAGCAGTGGGTAGGGACTGGCAGAGTGGTAGCGTGATTGCTTCTCACGGTTATAAGTTCCGAGATCGACACCTCAAGTCCATACAGATGTATCTGGGTGCACACATAATATTGCACGGAACAGTTGAGGTGGATGGAAACGAGGACGACAAAGAAAGCCATGGGTTGATAACATGAAAGAAAGTTCAGGACACGATTTTTCAACACTCGTTCACAGGACTGCGTATAGAGAACTAGGAGGACTTTGTGCGTTGATGTTTTTACCATGGCATCACTACGGCACTAACGGGTTTGAGATTATTGATTGCTTGAAGGGGACTGAGTGGTCTCGAGGTAAGACGTCGGCCTCGCGTGTTTAAATCATGGTGGAATCCTAGATATTTCCCCGTGGACTTTCTGGTATTTCCCAGGATCCCTGGGTAGTAGAGATTCTACGCCCGTGTGCAGTGTCGCGCACGAACGAGATCCTCGCCGGTGCTACGAGATCGTGCATTGTGCTGAGATTCTCCAAACATATGAAGAAGAACAGAGGACTTATTGGTTAAACCGTGTGCAATGACGTTGGTTCTTTAACTAAACTAAACTGATCTATGTGGGTGCATGGCTTGCTGTTAGGGAAGGAAACTGGCCACTCCACTTCATAAAAAATTGAGAATTCTCTAACACAGTTTTTATATGGGGCAATTTTTACCTTGAATTTGAGTGAGTTGCAAACTTGAAATGTCGCGTAAGGCTTGGAGTAATTTGACGTGAAATGGTTTGAGAATCACTGGTGTAGGACCTGACTCGTAAAACATTAAATATTCGCATTCCGTAGCTGGGCGTTGTTACAGTGACACGGTTAGGCTTTTTGAATAACACGGCTCTCTGACGATACAGAGGCGTATAGTCGGGGCAGGTAATGAATGGTGCTTGAACATGCTCTCTGACTGGATGCAGGGACGTATAGTCAGGGCAGGTAATGAATGGTGCTTGAACATGCTCTCTGACTGGATGCAGAGGCGTATAGCCGGGTAGGTAATGAAGGGTCCTTACATACTAACCTCAGGACCTTTCATACACACACAAACAACATTTGGGGACCATACTTCAGTGAGCAAGCACATCTGGTCTGGTTTTTTTTGTTGGTTTTTTTGCGTTCGCCTTATTGCTCTAATCCCAAAGGTGGTGTGCGTTGCACTGTGGTTTTTATTTTGCGCCTGTCAGCCCAGTGCATCCGACTTCAGCATGCATTTTTATGTAAGGGTCTGCTTCCTCCTGCATTTTCTAAGGGTTTGCTTCCCCGGGGTAACGGCCGGTGCTGTGATGGGGATCGAACCCATCACCTTCCGGTTGTGAGCCGTGTCACTTAACCACTAGGCCACGCCGTCCTCCTGTCTGGTTTGAACCACACAGAAACATTGCATCCCTGAAACACTAGCATAGGGACATACAGACGCACACATGCATCCAAGCATTAGTTAATACGTCCTGATATCGACAAAAGGACTACCGACTGGAGTAGAAAGGGCGTGGCTCAGCCAGTAGAATATAGAGTGGCAAACCTTTAACGAGAAAAAAAAAACAGCACGTCTTTCTGACTGGTTGCAGGGGCGTATATTAAGTAGTCTGGGCAGGTAATGAAAGGTGCTTGAACATGGAATGGCTTGGATTCGTTCATTCTCAATCTCTGGCTACCAAGCCCTGAAAGTGCTTAAGTAGCAGAATGTAGTCCAGAGAACAGAATGCGTTGTGTCGTAGTTTACAGCTTGGCTGCTATATTTGCATGTTTCGGTCAAACACATCCGACTTCAGCAATCATTTTTTGAGTACCGGGTTAGCATTCCCTCTTCGATCCCTTCTCCTTAGCCAGTTTGCCCTGCTGCAGCCTGTTATCCAGGAACACTGCGTGGAGGTGTAGAAGGGTCTTGGCAGCTTTGGTTCTCTGGCCCTGATGCTAGCAGTCAGCTATGGGTCGCTGACCGCTGCAGCTCATGTGCTGCTCAGCATCTTGATCCCGAACATTGATTGTATCATGTTTTGTTATTTGGTACAATCAACATCACTTACGATCATGTAGAACGAAGAGCAAGGAATAACAACGCTGAAACCTACTTTACCTATGGCAATAGGCGACAATGGGTAAGGGACCAGCTGCCTGTCCTATCAATTCTGAACAATAAATCCTTCCAAAAACTGATGTGTCGGACCGATATGTGCAAATATTGCAGTCAAGCTGTGAACTAGCGACACAACGCATTCCGTTCTCCTGACTATAGCCTGCTACTTGCAAAGCCCTGGTCAGGGCTTGGTAGCGTGAGGTTGAGAATGAACGCAGAAGAAGAAAAAGAACAATAGATTACAAAAAACTACCTATACACCTCAAGGAAGCAGAGGAGCTCCTAAGAAAGTAAGACATCACTGATATCAACATAACAAAGACAGTATTCTGACACAGGCCTATGATGTTCAGAAGAAAATTCAATCTGTTTGATTATATCCGAGTGTGTAGATCCTCTTCATTGTGTGGCTGCTAGTCTGTGGTTAACCTTGATGGGTGCTGATTATGTTGAATTATAGTGTGGGGTGAAGGCGTGCACACCCCCCAAGCCAAACAACAACAAAAATCACATCATAAAAGAACCGTCATCATAATCTACCAAGTTCAAACAGAACATATCAGACCACATCATAGACAAACTGTCATCATAATCTACCAAGCTCAAATAGAACATATCAGACCACATCATAGACAAACTGTCATCATAATCTACCAAGCTCAAACAGAACATATCAGACCACATCATAGACAAACTGTCATCATAATCTACCAAGCTCAAACAGAACATATCAGACCACATCATAGACAAACTGTCATCATAATCTACCAAGCTCAAACAGAACATATCAGACCACATCATAGACAAACTGTCATCATAATCTACCAAGCTCAAACAGAACATATCAGACCACATCATAGACAAACTGTCATCATAATCTACCAAGCTCAAACAGAACATATCAGACCACATCATAGACAAACTGTCATCATAATCTACCAAGCTCAAACAGAACATATCAGACCACATCATAGACAAACTGTCATCATAATCTACCAAGCTCAAACAGAACATATCAGACCACATCATAGACAAACTGTCATCATAATCTACCAAGCTCAAACAGAACATATCAGACCACATCATAGACAAACTGTCATCATAATCTACCAAGCTCAAACAGAACATATCAGACCACATCATAGACAAACTGTCATCATAATCTACCAAGCTCAAACAGAACATATCAGACCACATCATAGACAAACTGTCATCATAATCTTCCGAGCTCAAACAGACCATATCAGACTTAACAAATGCTGAAGACATTACACACAAACCTAACGGAGAATATTCTTCCAACTTAGAACAGAAGACATATAACTCAACAAGTTATACCCTGCACACGGTCCTAACTGCCACAACTGTACCCATACATACAAGACAGCAAACACGTACTGCTCGCTTGCCCATGCCTACTACAAAAAGATACAAGCTCTTGTCAGGATTACCAAAAATCACTATTACCATTTACTCAACTACAGAACACAACTACAAAACACCTGCAGATTCTTCCACTTAGCATTTACCACAAAGAGCTAACAACTCTGCAGAACTAATAATTCAACAACAACACAGGGAACGAAGAGTGACAGCGAGGTCATGAGAAACATACTGACCAAGATCCCACCTCACTTCCTTGCAGTGCTCCTGAAAACAGGCTGTGTTGCAACAGTCTAGACAAGGAGGTGGGGATCAACACTGGGATCTCTATTGGGGAGAGTCTCCTGAGAAGCGGTGCATTACACTACAGGCAATATGGGCCAGGTGTACCATCCTAGTACACTTCGGGATGTAAGAAGAGTCACTGTAACCTGCTACCAAAAACATCTAAAGTTAAATTAATTGATTGGTTGGTTGGTTATTGATCCAGCGGCATATTGGCTTATTCCTTTTTGCCCAATGCCATATAGTGGTATCTGCAAGTGTTTGTGAGCTGTTGTTTAGTTCCGTACAAAGTGTTTCATACTGTGTGGTCTAGGAGGAAGAAGCTCTTTTCTAACACCGGCAAGAGCCTACATTCAAAACGATGGTGCTCAATAGATTCATTGGGATGTGTGCACAGCCGGCACTCTGGAGTATGTTCTGGTTGGATTCTGTTCAAGTGACTTAAGTTATATGTGTTAAGGGCAAAGTCAAAAAAATGGTGCATTGATCTCTCTTTTTCAGGAGGTTAATGTTGTCTTTTGAGATGGCATATGTTTGTAGATTTCTCTCCCAGTATTCCTCATTGCCCATCTATTAAGCCAATCCTTTTGTTTGCAGTCTTCAGTAGTTGTTTGACTGTCTGTATGGTTGTTGGTGTATATTGTTGTTCTTAACTGGGTCCCTTCTTAGCCAGTCTGTCTGCTTTGTCATTGCCAGGTGTATTAGAGTGACTGTTGATGCATTGCAAAACTAATCTGACTTCATGGGATGTGATAAGTTGGTTAGCATCTAGGAATATTTATTTAAGTTCAGACTTACAATGACCACCATCTTCCAGAGCTTGAAGGACAGATAATGAGTCTGTAAAGATTGTGATGCTTTTGGCTTTTGATGAGAAGGCATCAAATACAGTTCTTAAGTTGTACAGAGCTAGTTCCAGTGCTGTTATTTCTACCTCATAATTTGAACATATCTCCCAATAGGCATCATACAGCTCATCAGACATTGTGTCTGGATTCTCTGTGTAGCTTCCATATTCTGCTTTAATGGTGGCTTTATAAGCAGACCCATCGGTATAGACATGTATCCATCTTCTGGGTGTTTGACAATCGTTCTCTGTGATGTTCTCATAAGACTTAATGGATCAGCACTTCTTGTTGTATTATCTGTTAGTTTTGTTGGAATTTATGGCACTATTAGACACGTATGTGGTGGTAAATTTCTTGTTACTTTTTGTTTCTTTTGTCTGGACCGTGATATCTGTCTTTAATCTCACTGAGACGGTGAAGGATGGATTTTGTTTTATTCTCTGCTTTTCTTGCCATTTTTCTACAAGATGTCTATTGGTATAGTCTTTTGTCATTCTTTAACTCATCTTAAAAGCTTCTATAGTGGCCACATCTCTTCGCATCTCAAGGTGTTCCACATTCACGTAAATTTCACATGCAGCAGTGGGTGTTGACCTCACTGCTTCACTAATAAGGCGCAAGGCATTGTTCTGCACTCTGTCCAGTGATTCAACATTAGTCTGTGAGCATGTTGTTGAGCTAATTCATCATGAGAAGTTGGAGCAACATGAACATCAACTATGCATAGTAAGTCCATACTTGTAAATATATTTGATGATGTTTCTATTCTCTCAGATCAGCATCCAATTTGATGACCTCAAAACAGAAACATTTGAGTACCTACGTGAAGAGGTAGCCCTGGAGATGTACCTAGAAGATCATCCACATGAGAAGGAAGAGATTCTCGTCTTGGAAGATTTTAGTGGCAAGGAAGGGGAGTCTTCAGATGATGTGGAAGTTGATGTGTTTGTCACGACTCCGAAGGAAATCTTCACTGACAGCCTAGCTCACTCTGGTCAGTTTGATTTATAAATAAGCTCATCTCATCTGTCCATTTATGTGTGGCTACTTTGGGATGTCTCCATTTATGTCCTCTGTTATTTACAGTCCATGTCCCTGTATCACTCCTTATCTCATCTGCCCATTTTATTTATTGACTACTTGGAGATGTTCTCATCTGTATGGCCTTTGTTATTTACAAGCCATGTACCTGTGTCATTTCTTATCCCATCTATCTACGTATATGGTTAGGCGTTGTGTGGAAGTTTATTCATATTTCCTGTGCCATTTCCTTACATCCCGAGGGTGCTGGTGAAGGTGGACCGGGGTCCTCAAGGCAGTTGTGCTATGGTTGGATTTATCTGTGTGTTGCTCTACTATGGGGATCACATTGATCCCTCACCTCGTTAGCCAGGCTGTTGTGAAAACAGCCCATTTCCAGGAAAGGCTGCATGGAAGCCGAGGTGAGGGTCTTGGCCAATATATTTTGCTTGACCCTGACTAACATGTCTGATCAGTATGTTGTGCCTGACCCTGATTAACATGTCTGATCAGTTAATTGTGCCTGAACCTGACTAACATGTCTGATCAGTATGTTGTGCCTGATAAAGATAATTTGTATAATATCTATGTTGAAGTGTCAATGTCTGCGTTGACTCCTTCTGTTGAGATACTATCTGGGTCAGTGGTTTCACCATCTATCAGGGCATTATGGTTTTCTTAATTTCTTCATTGTGTATTTTCTCTTTGGTCTTTCATATTTCATTTTGTTGCAGTGGCCCATTCGTTTCTTGCAAAACTCATTAATATATTTGACTTTGCCTCCTCTTCTTATATTTTCTAACATCTTTGTTGGTTCTAGTGTATATATCCTGAGACTTTGCTCTAGTGTATGTATCCTGAGACTTGGCTCTAATGTATATATCCTGAGACTTGGCTCTAGTATATATATCCTGATACTTGGCTCTAGTGTATATACCCTCAGTCTTGACTCTAGTGTATATATCCTGAGACTTGGCTCTAGTATTTCTGGTTTTGCTTCTGTTGAAATCTGCATTCATTTTGCTTTCCTTTATCTTTCCAATAGTTTGTTGTTATCCATTCTTTGTGTTGGCATTCTCTTTCCTGTCCCCAGAACATCTCCACAGGTCTCAATCCATATATTTTTTTAATCTCCTGCCAGTGCTCTTCTGTATCTATTTTAGTTGTTGTAACTACCTGATCCCTTACACAATAAGCGTCGATGTAACAGCAATATCAACATCAAAGTAGAAAACAAATTTGAGGCGTTGCTTGCGGTACATAAAGAGATGACATCTGAGGAGTTGACATGACAAGCAAGAAATATTTTAATCTCGACAGCAAACGAAATGATTCCCAGGATGTCAAACAAGAAACAGATCTATATATCAGATGAAACACTGAAACTCATTGAAGAAAGGAAACAATTAAAACAAATGGGAAGTCAGGGACCAACACAGCATAAAAACTGTGCATGTATAGTTAGAAGAGAAATAAGAAAAGAAGATACATAGTGGAAACTTGTAAGGACATAGAAAATCTACAGCAACAAGGCACGTTGAGAGATACCTTTAAGGTGATAAGAACATTGACAAGGGAATTCCGTCCGGTTCTGCATGTCATCAATGACAAAGAGGATAACACATTAGCAGAAATCAAAGACATACTGAATAGATGGAGAGAGTACTGCAAAACCATGTATGAAGATAGCACAAAGCACTCAGTTACAATCCTACCGAAGGATGAGAAAGAACCTGAACCAACATTGGCTCAGCAATCAAAAGGGAAAAGTCTGACTGCGTACGAGGAAGAAGAAGAAGAAAAGGGAAAAACCCCAGGATGTGATGATATCCAGAAGGGCTAGAGCAGCTACTTTCAGCCGTAAATGGACACAGTAAAGATCAAAACCTGTTTATAAACATAAACAAAACAAAGATAATGACCACCGAGAAAACACAATGTCAACATAAATTTACAGTAGATGGTGAGGAAATAGATCAAGTCATGCATTTTGAATATCTGGGCTCCAGAATTGACAAGAATGGCGACTGCTCGAAAGAAATCAGAAGAAGAATAGCCATGGCAATGCAGAGACTGAACAGCCTGAAGAAATTATGGCAGAGCACCAACAAAATGACAAAAGTAAAAGTCTTGAGAGCCTGTGATTTTTCCTGTGACAGCTTATGGCTGCGAATCAAGGACAATTACCAAAACTTCTAGACAAAGAATCAAATCTTTCGAGTCAAAATGTTATAGAAAGATCCTCAGAATACCCTGGACAGAGAAAAAGACAAATGTAGACATTCGGCAAGAGTTGAGCATAGAGGAGAACTGGTTTATCAATTCCATTATGGCCAGAAAATTGAAATACTTTGGTCACATCAAGAGACACAACTGTCTTGAGAGAACAGTGATGGAAGGTATGATGCCAGGCAAGAGAGGCAGGGGTAGATCAAGAAGACAATGGTACCAAGATATCCAGGAATGCCTGGGTGTGATGTGGCGGAGGCTGGAGTTTCATCAAGTGAAAGAGTTTCTGTCAGACAAACTGTGATGGGAGTGACGTTCTATAAAGGACATGCTACATGATGATGAACTACCTGATACTTATTTCAGATCTTAACTTTACATTTGTCTTCCTGAGGAATCTCACATTGATCTGTTGCCTATGGTTATATGTTGCAGTAGACCTTAATCCTTATTTAGACTTTCAGAAGATGGTATTCTGATACCACACCTGCTCCTCTACAAACCTTTACATCATGTAATGATGTACTTTGAATACTTGGAATCAAGCCAGATAGTCATGTTTACAGATGCCCTGACTGTAGTCACAGCATTAAAAAGCCAGAAAAATACCGAACTTAATGATTTAAGAGCAGTACTCTGTCAACCAGCAGACCGCACCAAAAAGAGTAGTGGTACAGTAGGTTCCATCCCATTGTAACATCCAAGGCAACGAAGAGGCAGACAGACTGGCAAAAGAAGGTGCAAGACTACCACAACCAGATTCTAGTGTGACCTACAAAGAGTCCAAAAGGCTTATTAGAGCCAGATACATGGCCAAATGGGAAACAGAACATACTGGCTACACAAAAAATGATGCCTATTACCAATTGAACAGAAGAGAGCAGGTCGTGGTCTTCAGACTCCGCACAGGCCACAACAGACTAAGGTACCACCTATTCAATAAACTGAAGATAGGTGGCACTGACGAATGCAGTTGTGGTACCGGAAAAATGACAGCTGAACATCTGCTCCAAAACTGCCCGAAATACGAGGATCAGAGAAAGCACATGTGGCCATCACCAGTGGCAACACTAGACAAGCTCTATGGCAGTGTCGACAGCCTCAGGATGACCGCTGCTTTTTTTGAAAAAATACAGGTTGACGTCTGACAGTGTACGAAGAAGAAGAAGAAGAATACTTGGAATCCTGGTATTCAAACAGACATGTTTAATGTTTGTTGCCAGGTAGCCGAAAGCTTCGGCTACGCGTAGTAGGTATTTTACAACTTCCTGTGGCTTATTAGACTTGGAGGAAGGTACAACTAGCTTGTGTAGATTTTTAACTTGAATTTATGAATTTTGTCTGGGCAGCAGCCGCCATGCCTACTCTTTTCAGTTTCCAACTGTCAGGAGATTTTTAATGTGCTTGACACTGAAAACGGGAGAACGATCTTACTATCCAGGGGAATTTTTACAAGAAGATCCACATGAAAAAATCCCGGTCTCCACCGTGATTCGGACACCTTACCTTGAGACCACTGAGCTTCTTATTTATACACGTATTCGGTGAATCTAGTTTTCTGTCCTGTGGTCTGGTAACATCCATGTTGTTTTCTCTATCTTTTATGTAGACACATCCTGCCACCAATCGCCAGTTGATTTAAAACACAGATCCATAATTAACTCTTCATTTTTAGTCCTGATCCTATGCTTATCCATGCCATGATTTCTACAAATCAATATTGCCATCCACAACCTTAGGTTTTAGGCCTCCCTTCAAAATTTGCAATTTCTTCCTCCTTGTATCTATTATATTTTAAAATGTGATGTAAAAGTATTCTTTCACTGGGTCTCTTTTGTTATTCTTCTGTGCATAACATTGGACATTATTTATCTTTATCTTATCAACAAATACATCCTTAGAACAAAAAATTGATGAACACCCATTTCTTTTATTCTCAGGGAACCTTCAGTCATATCGTGGCCGCTACCAGCAAGACTTTGAGTTTGGAACCATTTCATTGGAAGAGCCTCAGAAGAAGGTGTCTGATGCAGAGGAACTGGCAGTCGATCCAGAAAAACTGATGCTAAGGCCTGCGGAGGAGGATGACACAAATAATTGGTCTACTAGTGATTCGTCGGACCTTCTATTTTGATCATCCTCTTCATGTTATTTCATACCCGAGTGATTTCTGGAATGACTGTGTTTGACAGGGAAGAGAAAAGTACCACTACCACACTGAGAGCATGTTGAGAAAGGCGAATGAAAGTGTGGTCAAATACCTCTAGGGTAGATTGCAAACAATTATTATTTTGGAACTTGTTTCTCCAAGCCTACCCATCGCATGCGCATTAACCACTAGACAGTAGGGCTTTAGACCAAGAGGAAAACCAAGAAAAAGGTTGGTATGGCAGTGTTAAAAAAAAAACACTACAGAGGCATCGTTTGAAAATTAAAGCGGTCACATACACACATATCTTAAAGAAGATGGCACCTCCCTCTGCTGTCTAACAACATAAGGTGACAGATAAGAATAAAAACATTGCAGAGGTATGAACTAAGAGTAACAATGGCCACACAGATGACATATAAAAGAGGATTGCGTCTCATAGTGTCAAATGGCATAAGTAAACGGATGAGACGAGATCATTTGTTCCTCTTCTCCTTGTTTAGTTTTCGACTCTTTCATGAACAAGGAGGAAATACCTACCTAATCAACAAGCTTTATCAACTTTATGAACAAAAACAAGTTACTGACTCTCATCTCAGAGCTAGCCATTTCACATTATTAAACCAGTTTAGATTATTAAACCAGTTCAGATTGTCAAACCAGTTAAGATCATTAAACCACTTCAGATTATTCAACCAGTTCAGATTGTCAAACCAGTTAAGATCATTAAACCACTTCAGATTATTCAACCAGTTCAGATTGTCAAACCAGTTAAGATCATTAAACCACTTCAGATTATTCAACCAGTTCAGATTGTCAAACCAGTTAAGATCATTAAACCACTTCAGATTATTCAACCAGTTCAGATTGTCAAACCAGTTAAGATCATTAAACCACTTCAGATTATTCAACCAGTTCAGATTGTCAAACCAGTTAAGATCATTAAACCACTTCAGATTATTCAACCAGTTCAGATTGTCAAACCAGTTAAGATCATTAAACCACTTCAGATTATTCAACCAGTAGTATCTTCTTCAATTAAGTGCCAGGCATTAAAATGTTAGGAAAATGCTTTTTCCTATAAATGGAACACTTTCTATAGCACTAAGCAACTAATATATATGCAGATACCATTACATGACATTGGACCAAATGACGAGAGCTTGAATGCTGCTTAATCTGTAACATGATCATCTTCTTGGCTTGGCTTCATTCATTCTCAATCTCCCGCTACTAAACACTGAAAGGGCTTAAGTAGCAGAATGTAGTCCAGAGAATGGAATGCGTTGTGTCGTAGTTTACAGCTTGACTGCGATATTTGCACCTTTCGGTCCAACACATCCGACTTCGGCAAACATTTTTTGAGTACCGGGTTAGCATTCCCTCTTCGAACCCTTCTCCTTAGCCAGTCTGCCCTGCTGCAGCCTGTTATCCAGGATCACCGCATGGAGGTGTAGAATGGTCTTGGCAGCTCTGGTTCGCTGACGCTAGCAGTCAGCTATGGGTCGCTGACCACTGCAGCTCATGCGCTGCTCCTGATCATCTTGTGATCCTCAAGTAAACAAGTTTAAATTAGACTATAACAAGTTTTTACAAATACAACCACCCACAAGAACAAGAGGGCATAGCTGCAAATTTACTAAAGAAAGGTCCAGATTAAATATTAGGAAATATCTTTTTAGGCAGAGAGTGGTGAATGCTTGAAATGCATTCCCGCAGGAAGTAGTGGAGCCAGGGACAGTTAATGTATTTAAGAATAGATTGGATGCGCATAGCTTTTAGAGCAAGGAAATGTAAAAGAAACTGGATATATACAGAATCTGCAGTATTCTAAACCAGTACAAAGATGTTAAGTTATAACTGACTTAGTCACTCCCCTTCTACCATTGAGTGTAGAAGTTGTTGTTTTGTCTGGTTCTTGTGGTACATAGTTTCTACCACACTGGGTAGCCAGTCCCTCGTCATTGCCAAGAATATTGCAATGAGATGAAACTCTTGAACCACGGAAATAGTTTATAGAGTATCACTCTTTGTTTTGTGAAAAACCATTGCTACGAAACATCCACTGCAAATGCTCTAATCGGATACACGCTTCCTGTAAAAGGACTGAAGAGTAGTGGTGACTGTATGCTTCACCGGGAGCAAACTCATCATCATGAGTTCTTCTAAAAGAGTGATAATTGAATAGTTCTGAAGGCCATTACGGCTGAGAAAGAAAAAACATGTATGAAAATTATCTCATCTCTGTTTTCCATGTTGAATATTTAAGATGTTTTTAGTCTCAGTTATGTAGTTGGGATTTCAACCTTCTTCTGCCTTCGTTAACAATCTCCCGCTACCAAGTCCTGAACAGGACTTTGCGAGAAGCAGGATGTAGTCCGGAGAACGGTATACAGCTTAACTGCGATATTTGCACCTTTCGGTCCGACACATCCGTCTTCCGCAGGTGGGATTTCATTAACATGTAAACTTACAAAGGAGTGTGTTAGTTTGGCAAGTCCCACTTCCAACCACGGACCATTTTTCTGTTTTTATAGCAGGGTATGTTTATTATCTTGTCCTTTAATATTTGAACTTATGGTTAGTTAAAGTGTATATGATGTAACTTTTTTGTATATTTTTGATTTATATTAAAAAATTAATGTAGTTGTAGTTGTATTCCTCTTCGTCTTCTGCATTCATTCTGAATCTCCCGTTACCAAGCCCTGAACATGGCATTGCAAGTAGCAGGATGTAGTCCAGAGAACGGAATGTGTTGTTTGCTAGTTTACAGCTTGACTGTGATATTTGCACCTTTCGGTCTGACACATCCATCTTCAGCAGCGTTAGTTGTATTAAAATACGTCTTCTGTTTTGCTCTGAAATAATAGCATTCATTTCTCTCATTTGGTGATTCACTTCAGGTTTATCTTATTGCCAAAAAAAGTATCCGTTAGTTGGGGAATAGGAGACATGTTGAGACCCTGCTCTTCTCATGGAACCGTCAGACCTGACGGACATGTTCTACTGTTTCTTCTTCCCAAAGATGATCTTTCGGTCTGCAGTGGCCTGTTCATGATGATAAGGGCAGAGAAGAAGTTGTCTATTCATTGTAGTTGATTTAAGCTGACAGATAACACAGTTAATTCAATAGTTCTTAGTCGACCTTTACTTCTACAGGGGCTCTGGTATGAGTTGGATGTAGCCGAGAGAAGGATTTCCTGCTTAGTGGCTAGGCTCAAGCACTTAATACTCCGCTGTGTTGGAACAATCACTTACGGAGTGGTTAACCGATGTGTGAATCCATAGACTCAAACCCAAAGTAAAGTAGACCCGCAGCCTGTTAGGCACCATCTATGCTGCTCTAAACAAACCACTTAACCATGGCTGATGTTATGACATGTCACACAGTCGCCTCTTACAACATGCTCTCTGTGGGACAGTGGTGCTATTCTTGTCCTTGCCATACACAAAGACCCCGGCGGACCACTCGGGCTATTTAATGGTTATCGGTACTAATCCTTGTCATACCATCATGCAAAATAGAAAAGGATTCACTGTTTCACAGATGTTTTCTATTTCGCTTGGCTTGGCTTCGTTCGTTCTCAATCTCCCGCTACCAAACCCTGAAAGGGCTTAAGTAGCAGAATGTAGTCCAGAGAACGGAATGCGTTGTGTCGAAGTTTACAGTCTTTCTGTCCAACACCTTCGACTTCAGCAAGCATTTTTTGAGTACACGGGTTAGCATTTCCTCTTCGATCCCTTCTCCTTAGCCAGTCTGCCCTGCTGCAGCCTGTTATCCAGGATCACCGCGTGGAGGTGTAGAAGGGTCTTGGCAGCTCTGATTCGCTGGCCCTGACACTAGCAGTCAGCTATGGGTCGCTGACCACTGCAGCTCATGTGCTGCTCAGCAACTTGATCCCTGTTTTCTATTTCATGATGAAGATTTGTGTCTGTAGTTCGAACAGCTGTTTTTTGGGATTATATATAACTTATGCTTGCTACATTTGTACATTAAATTTGTTTGTTTGTGAGCTCCCTGGTGAGTAGATTGGTCACATTACTTGACTCTCCCATCAAAACTGACAAGGTATGGAACCTAGTCTCTTCATGATCCAGTCCACCCAGCTGTACATGGGTTTTTGAATCTGTGATGTAAGGAAAACAACGAGGAAGGGAGCCTCTCTCCCACCCACTGACCCACTTCACAAAATATGAGCTCTCATGCAGTGATCTTTTACACTTCATCCAAAACAGATGTTTGATTGGAAAGTGTTAAGTCAGGGTCTGGTCAAATATACTGATCTAGACCCCTCCACCTCTTCCACGCAGTTATCCCTGGAAGCAGGCTGTTTCATGGCAGTCTGGCTAACGAGGTTAGGAGTCGACGTGATCCCTATAGTAGTGAGCAACATGCAGATAAAGCCAAGCATGACACAACTGCCTGAAGGACCCTGGTCCACTCTCATCAGCATGCTCGGAATGTGAAGAAAGCCACTGCAACCCACCATTTAACACCCTTTTCAGGGCACACAAAAGAGTAAACATACTTATTGTGGGTATTCAACAAAAACAAAACACCAGTCTCTACTATGGGGCAGTCATTGCCAATGGTCATCCCCATTGCATAATGATGAATACCTAGCATAATCAAGACCATAACACTTCATCCTCCATGGCAGTATCTGAACTGGGACAAGCACACCCTAACCCCTTTCCTCTAATCACCCCCACTCCCGCAAAAGCAGATTAATCAGTCAAAACCTGTCCGCTCTCTATGGAGTACAGGTTTCCTTTATATTTTTCTTGAGCTCTCTTCTCAGTGTGTATTTAGGTCTGCCTCTACCTCACTTGCCCTGAGCATTCCAGAACAGAGACTGCCTTGTAATGGTATCACCTCATTTCCTTAATATGAATTCTATCCAAAACCAGGGTGTTCTCCTCACCTTATCTTTCACTTACATCTATCTAGTTCTTTCCATCATTTCCATATTAGTCATCTTATTATACAATTTCACTCTCTTTTCTGTACAGGCACCCATTTCCGACAGTTGTTGGTTGGTATTTTTGTTGCTCAGGTGACCCAGTGGTCTAGAGGAAAGGTGTTCACCTCAGGTGCTGGAGGTCGTGGGTTCAAATCACTGTGAGACCGGGATGTTTTTCGCGGGGATCAAACCGGTTAAAATGTCCCCTGATCTCTGAGTAATGAAATGAACCACCTGTTTGCAGTGGTGTGCACATTGAAAATCCCTCGGCAGTTGGAAATCGAAAAGAGTAGGCTTAACGGCCACTGCTCTGACAAAATTCAAGTTAAATATCTACTCAAATTATTATAGGGATTTTTGCCCCACAGAGAATGTGTCACTGAAAAGGGATTGTGTAGCTATAACATCAGGTCTTGGTTATGTGGTTAGCGGAGCAGCCTAGATGACGTCTGACAGGCTACTTTGCTCGAACTTACGCTTCCATCACCACCAGTCCCAAAAAAAGGTGGTTGTATATTCCAAGGACTACCAACCTAGCGGTTGGTAACAGATACTGGGATTAACCTGGCAATTCACCAGCAGATTTTTGTCTGCTAAAAAATATGAAACAAAGCAGGTCACATTTCTTCACGACGGGAGTGGACTGAGATAGATAGATTATTGTTGCTCTCCATGTTTCTGATCCATACATAAGAACGGATTGTACATTAGTGTTGAAGATTTTTATTTGTTATGTTGTACTTAATTTCATTGATTTCTATAAATTTCCCCAAAGCAATGAGAACTACTCTTTACTTCTGTGTTCTTATTGGGACATATTGTACCTCCTACCTTGTCTATATTGCTACCAAGTTGCATGAAGGATTCCACATCTTGTAGGAGTGTGTCTCGCAGCTGTCACTAGCGTCTGCTAGTCTCATAATCTTAGGTTTGTTTCTCTGTGTATTCCAGGCTTCTATGGCACCTCATCAAGTATACTTATTTAGTTTTGCATTTCTTCTTCTTCAGCATTAATCCTAGAAACACATTGTGTCATAGTGTACGATGAGGCTGTGATATCTGGGACTTCCAGCACGAGAAATCCAATTCCAGCTGACTTTTTTGGATACTGGGTCTGCATTCTCACAGTAATCCCTATTCTTGTAGCCAAGAGTACACTAGTGTAGTTTGTTTCCAGGGCTGCTTGAAGGCAGAGTCTTGATGTAAGCAGCCAGCGATGTAATGCTAGTTTCTGTCAAATCATTGACCATTTGATTAGTTATTTGACAGCAGAACTAAATTATCTACAAAGTTGAGATCAGGTAGTTTAGTCAGAAAAAAACTGAGACCTTCTACAAAAAAATCTCTGTCACTTCATGTTGTAGTAAATGCAGTTGGACTACCTTGTACATATGTGTATATATACCATCCCCAGGTGTTTGCCTTGTGGCATTGATGATTAATTCTCACTGTTCTGTTCTCTCGAGAATTATGTTACTGCATTCCAAGCAAACATATAGCTAAGTCTCCCTCAGAAAATGGTAAAGCGGGTGGATACTGATGGATACGATTTCCCTCCTCAACCATCTATCCGTTACACATTCCAACACTTTGTTTTTTTTAAAGTTTCTTTCATCCAGTTTGTCATTCCAGACCAGATCTTTCGTATGTCTTCCTTAACTGTATATAATATATGTAGTTATTTGATATGTACATATTTATGTATGTTTCTCATGAAGTTCACCGTGTTTTTACTAGTGAAGAAAAAAACATTGTTATTTTCACAAATTCAATGTCAGTTCTTTAAGCATTAGAAGTTGTTGGTTATTGTAGACCTGACTCTATCCAAATATCTTGATACATTGACCACAATATCACTTCCAGTGCTGTCAAAATAGTTCTGCAGTGAATCCTGACAATGACAAGGCAGACAGACTAGCAACGAAGGGATCAAGACAAGAACAGCAACAACTTTACAAACACCTTATAAGAACAGCAAATACAGAAACTAGGTGGAACAGATGGGCCATGAGAAACACAGGTGAAGGAGGTCTACAGACTTATGACAAGCCCCAGTCCAAATGACAGGATAAATCAACTCACAAGGAAGGATCAGAGCACCATTTTCTGACTGAGAACCCAACACATCCCACTTAACAAGCACTTGAGTTGAATCCAACCACAACATACTCCTGAGTCCCAGCTGTGTACACACTCATATGAAACTCTTTCAGCTCTCAACAATGGAAGGAAAATGCTTCTTCCTCTGCGGTCCAATACATGGAACACTTTTGTATGGCAATAGACAACTGATAAACACCTGCAGATACCATTACATGGCATTGGGTTAAAGGGCGAGAACCTGGATGCTGCTGGATCCGTAACAACAACTGGGGAAGAAAGAATAGCACCCCTGCACCTCCATCTATATCTCAAAAGTTGACTAAAGAACACTTCCACCCCACCCAACCCCGACCCCCAACTGGAATACTGACTATTATTCTTCTTCTTCTTCATCGTACGCAGGAATACTGACTATTCAATTGCCTTATCTAGAATAATGAGGTCACCAACAGTTTCAACCAACAAAACCTGTGCTACAGGATTACTTTATTTAGTATGTCAACACATTTAACCAGGGCATTATGCCTGGCTCCTACATGTTTTACCTGGCTCCTACATGTTTTACCTGGCTCCTACATGTTTTACCTGGCTCCTACATGTTTTACCTGGCTCCTAGATCCTAAAGAAATTTGTCACCCCATGCATTTAACACTTCATGTTTAATGTAGCATAATGTCCCTACACTTCCTCCTCTATTGAATATATGTTAAAGGAAGAAAGAACAGGTCACTCCTACATCATAAATATGGCGACTTGGCGTATTCCAGTCTCTAACACTTCCTCTTCTACCACAGTATCTGGTATTTGCTATAGGAAGAAAGAACAGACAACCTCTCCAGAATAAAGAGGATGACCTGGCATATGCAAGTCTCTATTACTCCCTCCTCTACCACAGGGGAACTGTTTAACAATGTGGTTAAAGACACAGCTCATAACCCAAGCAAACATATGTTTGAATTCAGCAAGGTTGTGCCTCTGTGTGAAATAAACCTATTTAAAAATGGGTGCTGAAGTTGGATAAACAGGCCTATAAGGTGCAAAATACAGTATAATGAGCTTCACTTTAGTAAACAAGGCACATAGAGATAAAAAATTCTCTATTGCATTCTCTACCACAGGAGAAAAGAACAGACCACCGCCTCGTAAAGTTGATTACCTAGTGAAATAGTGTCTTTAACACTTCATCCTCTTCAACATTATATGCATGGGTGACCCTAACTTTGGCCATAAGGCTGCAAACATAGCATAATAATGTCTTTAACACTTCATCTTCTACACCGTTATCATTTTCTTCTTCATTGCTCAATCTGTAATGGATTGTTTGTTACATTGTGTCATAGTTTACAACAAGGTTGTGATAGGCATTTTTCAGCCTGGCATATCCAGCACTGTTTTTGGACCAGGTTTGCCTTCCCTCTGATCTCTGATTCTTTTAACCAGCCTGCACTGATGTTGCAGCCTGTTTCCAGGCCCGTCACTTGGAAAGGAATAAAGGGGTGACATCTCTTGTCCCCTGATGCAAGCAGTAAGTTATGAGTCACTGACTGCTGTCGTATGAGTCACTGACTGCTGTCGTATCATTCACTATATGTTCTGTCCCACAACATCCAGTTTGAAAGACAGAGAAACTCAACACTCTAAATTATGAAGCTTAATTATTAAGTAGAATGTTCTCACCTATTAAGTTGAAAAATGAATTCCCTTCAACAGAAGCTCCTTCTGAGTTGACACATTTCACCAAGTGGTGCTCAAATGCTGGAAGCATTTGTGGAAGTCATTTTGTTGAGACCTCCATCAGCCACAGCATCGTATTTGTCTTGAGTTCTTCTATGTCCTGAAATCTTGTCCCTTTGGGTGGTACCTTGAGTTGACACACTTCACCAACACCAAGCTGTGCTTCCACTGCTGGAAGCATTTGTGGAAGACATTTTGTTGAGACATCAGCCACATCATCATATTTGTCTTGAGTTCTTCTATGTCCTGAAATCTTGTCCCTTCTGAGTGGCACCTTGAGTAATGGAAAGAGCCAAAGGTCATAGGGAGTCGTCATGGCTGAGGAGTGGGAAACCCGTCTAATGATGCATTTCAGAAAAAAATCCCAGGTGAGATGCTTAGTGTGGGCCTGACAATGGGAGAAGTGTCTCAACTCAGAAGATACCTATATCGAAGGAAGATTAAGCTTTGAACTAAACAGGTATTTTTTCCCATAGGTTGGATACCTTTTGATTAGCTATTACTAAATGAAACTGCCACTGCTAGTACTTGATTGCAGGCTTTCTGTAAAGAAAATGACCTGCTGTAGTTGTTGTTCTTTGCTTCATTTGGAGTGAAAATGGGAATCAATAAAGCAGAGACAAAAATTATTAAATCTAGATCGGGTTTGCTGACCCCAGGCAGGCAACTGGTACCCTATGGCATAATCTGTTATGAGTGGAAGGATCCCACTTCACTAAGCTGAACACCTAGCATAATAGTTTCAAACACTTCATCACTTACAGAAATGATCAAAATAGGGCTTCCTTATTCATATATATATTTATTTATCAATCTTGTTGATGTTTTTCGTTTTCCTAATGTCCTTCTGAAAACTGCACTCATTTTATGTCAGTCACGAATCTAACATTTGGCGCTGGGAGGATAAAAGGCAGATTCCTGGAACTGTGCCAGCTACGTATATGGTCTCTTAGTTACATTCCAAATTGCGGAGCCATAGAGTAGGACTGCTTTTACACTTGTGTTCTACAGTCTGGATGTGATACTCATGTTACATTCCATGTTCCGAGTCATATAGAAGGACTGAATTGACATTAATGTTGAAGTCAAATGTTATTGTCTGTGGAGATTGTTACTGAGTTTCATGTTGAATTAAATCCCTTTTGAAATGTCATGTGTGTCAATTTTGTTTTTACAAATTAGCTGAATGGTTGATTTATATATTTTTTTTCTTAATTTATTGTGTTTGTAGATCTTCTTCTTTGCATTTTGCTCTTAGGGGTGGTAGATAAAGCAGTGAATGAGATAGCTGACTGCTGACATCAGGGTCAGCAACTGATAGCTGACTGCTTGCATCAGGATCAGCAACTGATAGCTGACTGCTTGCATCAGGGTCAGCAACTGATAGCTGACTGCTTGCATCAGGATCAGCGACTGATAGCTGACTGCTTGCATCAGGATCAGCGACTGATAGCTGACTGCTTGCATCAGGGTCAGCGACTGATAGCTGACTGCTTGCATCAGGGTCAGCCACTGATAGCTGACTGCTTGCATCAGGGTTGGTGACATATAACTGACCAAGTGGTGGCCTTGGAAACAAAATGGGGTCATGAAGCCTGGCTAAGATATGGGGATTGAGGAGGGATGGCAAAACCTGTCCCAAAAAAGCCATGCTGAATTCAGATGTGTTGGCCAAAAGCACAGATATTGCGGTTTCTCTGTACACCATGAAGTTGTCACAAACGTCCATTTCAAGATGAATGCAGAAGAAGAAGGTTTGCTCTCAAATCCACTGCTCTTGCATCCATTTCCCTCATAACTTGACAAATAACCACATCCATTTCCCTCATAACTTGACAAATAACCACATCCATTTCCCTCATAACTTGACAAATAACCACATCCATTTCCCTCATAACTTGACAAATAACCACATCAATTTCCTTCATAACTTGACAAATAATCACATCCATTTCCCTCATAACTTGACAAATAACCACATCAATTTCCTTCATAACTTGACAAATAACCACATCCATTTCCTTCATAACTTGACAAATAACCACATCCATTTCCCTTATAACTTGACAAATAACCACATCCATTTCCTTCATAACTTGACAAATAACCACATCCATTTCCCTCATAACTTGACAAATAACCACATCCATTTCCTTCATAACTTGACAAATAACCACATCCATTTCCTTCATAACTTGACAAATAACCACATCCATTTCCTTCATAACTTGACAAATAACCACATCCATTTCCTTCATAACTTGACAAATAACCACATCCATTTCCTTCATAACTTGACAAATAACCACATCCATTTCCCTCATAACTTGACAAATAACCACATCCATTTCCTCATAACGTGACAAATAACCACATCCATTCCCCTCATAACTTGACAAATAACCACATCCATTTCCCTCATAAATTGACAATTAACCACACCAATTTCCCCCATGACAGCAATCTCAGACTTATCTTGTGACAACACAGTTTATCCTTCAACTTGGTGGTCAATCATGCAGTCACTCTGCTCCTCATATGGAGTTGACAGAGTTTTTCTGTATGTTCACCTCTCATTGAGACTGTCATTGTGGCATTCAGAAGTATAACGGAATTGAACTAACTAATACAGGATTCTAGAAAATACAGTCACGCATTTTTGCAGAATATGGAAGGCGTGACATAAATAAATGGAAACTAGATGCCAGAAAGGACTTAAGAACTGTCACTGAAACACAAAAAGCTGTACCATAACTTATCAACTGTCACTGAAACACAAAAAGCTGTACCATAACTTATCAACTGTCACTGAAACACAAAAAGGCTGTACCATGACTTATCAACTGTCACTGAAACACACAAGACTGTACCATAACTTATCAACTGTCACTGAAACACAAAAGGCTGTACCATAACTTATCAACTGTCACTGAAACACAAAAGACTGTACCATGACTTATCAACTGTCACTGAAACACAAAAGACTACCATAACTTATCAACTGTCACTGAAACACAAAAGACTACCATAACTCAACTGTCACTGAAACACAAAAGACTACCATAACTCAACTGTCACTGAAACACAAAAGATTGTACCATAACTTATCAACTGTCACTGAAACACAAAAGACTACCATAACTTATCAACTGTCACTGAAACACAAAAGACTACCATAACTCAACTGTCACTGAAACACAAAAGATTGTACCATAACTTATCAACTGTCACTGAAACACAAAAGGCTGTACCATAACTTATCAACGTTGTTTAGCCATTTGTATGTATCTGTCACGTAACAGGCCCGAGGCAAGTGAGCCACCCAGCAGTAAAAGTGCCTCTAACTAATGAAAGTAGTTCCAGCGCGCAATAACCCATTCAGGTAGAACTAGAACAAAAAGTCCCGGTTTGCTTTGAACGCCTCTGGTACATAGCATCTGAAGTGCTGAAACAGGCAAAGGGGAGATGACTATGGAAGATGCTGTACGTCCACTTCACTTGGCATGACATTTGATGGAGTGGTGGTGGTGGTGATGATGATGGTGGGGGTGGTGATGTTGATGATGGTGGGGGTGGTGATGGTGGTGGTAATGATGATGGTGGGGGTGGTGATATTGATGGTGGGGGTGGTGATGGTGCTGGTAATGATGATGGTGGGGGTGGTGATGTTGATGGTGGTGGTGGTGATGATGATGGTGGGTGTAGTGATGGTGGTGGCGTTGGTTATGATGTTGGTGGTGGTGTTGGTGATGGTGATGGTGATGATGGTGGGGGTAGTGATGGTGGTGGTAATGATGATGGTGGGGGTGGTGATGTTGGTGGTGGTGGTGGTGATGATGATGGTGTGGTGATGGTGATGATGGTTAGGGTGGTGATGGTGGTGGTAATGGTGGGGGTGGTGATGTTGGTGGTGGTGGTGGGGATGATGATGGTGGGGGTGGTGGCGGTGATGATGGTTAGGGTGGTGATGTTGATGGTGGTGGTGGTGATGATGATGGTGGTGGTGGTGGTGGCGGTGATGATGGTGGGGGTGGTGGTGATGGTGGTCGTGGTGATGATGGGGGTGGTGGTGATGGTGGGGGTGATGATGGTGGTGGTGGTGGTGATAATGGTGGGGGTGGTGATGATGGTGGGATGGTGGTGGGGGTTGTGATGATGGTGGGGGTGGTGGTGATGGTGGTGGGGGTGTTGATGATGGTGGTGGTGGTGACGAGGGTGAGGGTGGTGATGATGGTGGGGGTGGTGATGATGGTGGTGGAGGTGGTGAGGATGGTGTTGTGATGATGGTAGGGGGGGTGGTGATGATGATGGTGGGTGGGGGTGGTGATGGTGGTGGAGGTGGTGAGGATGGTGTTGTGATGATGGTAGGGGGGGGTGGTGATGGTGGTGGGGGTGGTGATGATGGTGGGGGTGGTGATGATGGTGGGGGTGGTAATGATGGTGGGGGTGGTAATGATGGTGGGGGTGGTGATGATGGTGGGGGTGGTGATTATGGTGGTGGTGGTGGTGATAGTGGGGGTGATGATGATGATGATGGTGGGGGTGGTGATGATGGTGGGGGTGGTGATGATGGGGGTGATGATGGTGGGGGTGGTGGTGATGGTGGGGATGGTGGGGGTGGTGATTATGGTGGTAGTGGTGATGATGGTGGAGGTGGTGATGGTGGGGTTGGTGGTGATGATGATGGTATTATATTCAAGAGCCTTTTCACTTAGCTGTCTGAGTGTAAAGATAAGGTCTTGAGTACTTCTGTTTGCCCTAAACCCACATTGAGTTTCATCCATATTTGGCTCTGCTAGACCTCTTAATCGACGTTCTAGAATCCTAGAGTAGACTTTCCCGGGGACACTAAGAAGGGAAATACCTCTGTGATTTTCACATTGTCGATTGTCGCCCTTTTTAAATATTGGTATTATTATTGCAACCTCCCGGTCTCTTGGTATCTTCTTGTGGCGCCAAGCTGCTTTGAGAATCTTCATGAATAGTATCTCTCCTGCCGCTCCAATGTATTTAACAATTTTTGGTGTTATACCATCATGTCCTGCTGCTTTACCAATCTTAATTTTCTCCAATGCTACCTTTAGTTCTTCCATTGTGATATTATCGTTTCCCTCCATGGCTCCCTCTTCTTGAATTGGGACTGTTACTTCCAGAGCTTGGTTTTCCTCCACTCCAAGGAGATCTGAGAAATATTCTTTCCATCTGTTCATTACCTCTTCTGGGGCAGTCAACAGCGCACCTTGTTTATCTTGATGATGATTTCTAAAAGGTACTAATAGTAGGGAACAAAGTGAATTCAGAGGCCTTCCGTTAGACTGATGCGTTGCATACGATGAAGCAACGATCCGCGTGATGCATATCTGAAATTGAGCGTGGGTCTAGCAGGAAGGGGTGCCTGAGAGGACGGCCCAGGAGTTTGTAGAACCATAAAAAACATCAGGCTTCATCGGCATCCCCACCCTTTAATAATATCTCAAAGAGACTGCACATCTATAGGTCTGCCTGTGGTGCAGTGATGTAGACTCTGTAACATAACAATACCATATTTTCGCTGTATAGACACTTTGGTATCCATACTACTATAGTTATGCCGACATATCACTATCCACCAGGCAAGCTGGGAAAAGCCATGATCTATGGAGAAAAAAAAACCACTGACACGTCGTTAGAATTGGAATCACTTTACCACATGCTTATAATTGATATCAAAGTAATTACAACTGCTGGAAAACGACACTGCTTTGTCTGAGTCTGCAAGGCACAGGCTGCGGCACTTTGGAATCAAATTAGGATTCATTGGATCAGGGAACCCGAGAGGACGAAACAGGAAGGTGTACAACCAACAGGCTACAGGCACCATCAGCATCCACACTTTGCGCCATCTGCTGAGTATGGGTATGCCCGGAGTGCAGTGAACAGAACAGAACAGAACAGAACAGAATTACAACTGATGAGAATGTCATTAATTAAAAAGGAAGGGGCGTGATGACCACCCACTCAGTGAAGTCGCACCTGGCTGGGAGAGTGCCACTTCTTCCCCGTCCTCCCGTCGAATGGGCCCAACCAAGAACGTGCAAATACCACCAGTATCATACATTGACAACCAGTAATCTCAGATTAACAACTGCTTTATATAGTATTATTCGGGACCAAAGATACAGCACTGTAAATGAACTGACCGCAACCTGCGACTCGTATCTGGCTGCTTGCGTCAGGGTCAGCGAACCACCTGGTCAAGACTATATTCGGTCTCCAAGTGGCGGCCCTGGACACAGACTGCACTAGTGTAGTCTGGCTAAGAGAATATGGATGGCAGTGTGAAGATAAACCCGGAATTTAAAAAAAACCAGCTGAAACCTGATGTGTCGGGTCGAAAGGTGAAGATATCGCAGTCTAACTGTAAACTATAACACAATGTCCTTTTTAGGACCACCGTCGAAGTTGTTGTTAAATGCCCGCAATGATTATGTTTACTCTTTTGTGAGCAATGACAAGGCTCCAAGCGTGCTGATGAAGGTAGTCTGTGGTCTTCTGGACGGCTGTGCTAGGCTTGGCTTCATCTCCCTGATGTTCCCTACTACCGAGATCCCGTACATCCACATCATGTTGGGCAGACTGTCCTGAAAACTGCCTGTTTCCAGGGAACGTTTCACGAAAGTGATATAGTGGTTTTGGTCAGTATGTTATGCTTGACCCTGACGTGCCGTCCTGGTCATTATGTTGGCTCTGACCTTGACGCGACGTCCTGGTCAGTATGTTGGCCCTGACCTTGACGCGACGTCCTGGGCAGTATATTGTGCCAGACCATGACGGGATGTCCTGGTCAGTATGTTGGCTCTGACCTTGACGGACGTCCTGGACAGTATGTTGGCCGCGACCTTGGCGCGACGTCCTGGTCAATATGTTGGCCCTGACCTTGACGCGACGTCCTGTGAAGTATATTGTGCCAGACCCTGACGAGATGTCCTGGTCAGTATGTTGACCCTGACCTTAACGGGATGTCCTGGACAGTATGTTGTGCCAGACCCTGACGGGATGTCCTGGTTAGTATGTTGGCCCAGATCAGACTATCGTCACCTCGAATTTGTATCTGTTATACACACTGTAGACCAGTTTTTCTGAGTCTTTCCTCATAACTATAATTCTCGAACCCCACGATAATTGTTGTAGCTCTTCTTGTATCCTTTCAAGCCTGTATATATATCCACGCTATGATAAGGACTCCACACCTGAACACAGCACTCCAATTTAGGTCTCACCAATGATTTAAACAGTTTAACTATCACTTCCTTGCTTCTATAGGTAATGTTTATTTTAATCATATTCAGGATTGCGTTAGCTTTTTCACTGCGACGCGGACTTGCTTCCGCACATTACCTGTACGATCTATTATAAGACCTAGGCCCCTATCCCTTATTTTATCTCCCATCATTGAAATATATACCTTATTAAATCTTCGCACATGGATGACTGTACATTTTAAGTTGACGACTTCATGCAAACGGAAAAAGATAATTACTGTTGATTGATTGATTGATTGATTGATTGATTTACCTTTCCGTTCTAGGTGAAGCATAGAGTCACCATTACAGTTTGCCCTGCATATGAAGCCGGTGTTTGAATATTTGCATTGTTGGTTTCAGTAGCAATAGTTTTACACACTGATATTGCTAGCCTCATACACAACTTTCTTTAGTCGTCTTTTATAACATGTTTGGAATGTTACCGTAGCCCTAATCATTTCAACATGGGTACTAATCACATGGCAAGCACTATGGAGATTTGAATCACCTCATCATAACCACAACTTTCATTAGACATATTAAGTTGAGGCCTGATAGATGAATGGAAATAACAAGTTCTATGGAAACACCAATAACTTCAATTGACCACTACTTTCTTCAATAATATTCAAGTTGGTGTCTAACTGTAGGAAAAAGAAGGACAAATGTTGTATGATATCTCTAACCTTTGGCTACAAGCTGATTTCTTTTGATATATTGAAGTTGGGTTCCAGATGCGGAGCAGTGCACGAGTTGCAACTGTCAGCGACCCAAAGTTGACTGCGAATGTCAGAGTCAACGACCCAGATCTGTCAAAACACTTCTCCGCATCCACGGGGTGGACTTTGATAACGGGATGCAACATGGCAAACTGGCTAAGGAGAAGGGATCGAAGAGGGAAGGCTAACCTGGTACCCAGACTGGCTAAGGAGAAGGGATCGAAGAGGGATGGCTAACCTGGTACCCAGACTGGCTAAGGAGAAGGGATCGAAGAGGGATGGCTAACCTGGTACCCAGACTGGCTAAGGAGAGGGATCGAAGAGGGGCGGCTAACCCGGTTCCCTGACTGGCTAAGGAGAAGGGATCGAAGAGGGATGGCTAACCTGGTACCCAGACTGGCTAAGGAGAAGGGATCGAAGAGGGGAGGCTAACCTGGTACCCAGACTGGCTAAGGAGAAGGGATCGAAGAAGGAAGATTAACCTGGTACCCAAAAATGTCGCGCTGAAGTCGAATGTGTCGGACGGAAAGGTTTAAATATCGCATAAAGCTGTAAACTACGACACAATGCAATCCGTTCTCAGGACTATATTCAGCTCTTTGCTTGTCCCTTTTCAGGGTTTGGTAGCGGGAGTTTGAGAACGAACGAAGAAGATATATTGAAGTTGGCTTCTGAAAGTTACAAAGACGAACAAACTTTATGTGGATACACATAACTTTAATCTGCCCACTGCTGTATTATTAGAAATATTATAGCTGACGTATGAAAGGGTGGGTTGGACACACTCTATAGAGCTTCCAGTAACCTCTGGCTGGCCACTCATTTCATTGTTTGTGTTCAAGTTTTCTTCTTCAATATATTACCCATATGTTTTGTTGTTTTTGTCATGGTGGAGTCACTGAGCCATCATCGATATATGTTTTGTTGTTTTTGTCATTTTGTGGTCACTGAGTCATCACCGATATAGGTTTTGTTATTTTTGTCATTTTAGGGTCACTGAGCCATCACCGATATATGTTTTGTTGTTTTTGTCATTTTGTGGTCACTGAGCCATCACCGATAAATTTTGTTTTGTTTTTGTTATTTTGGGGTCACTGAACCATTACCAATAAATCTTGTTTTGTTTTTGTTATGTTGGAGTCACTGAGCCATTTCCAATAAATGTTGTTTTGTTTTTGTCATGGTGGGGTCACTGGGCCATTACCAATATGCTGTTGTTTTTATTTCATTTTGGGGTCGGCGAGTGTTCACCTATATATCTTGTTATCGACTATTGTCATTTTCTTCACAGTGTAGCTTATTGTGTGCAGCATTTTACAATTGGACTGTGATAACGTTTCAATCGAGGAATTGACGATCCAAATACTGCATGGGTTTCTTCTTAGACGTTCGTCCTGCCTGAAAAGGACATTGTGATACTGTTTTGTAGTTTACAGCGAAGCTGCGACATCAGCACTTTTCGACCCGACACATCCGATATCAGTTAGCTTTTTTTTTTAGTACCAGATTTGCCTGCGATCCATATCCCTTGATCAGACTACACTAGTGACTTGTACCAATCCCTATCCCTTGATCAGACTACACTAGTGACTTGTACCAATCCCTATCCCTTGATCAGACTACACTAGTGACTAGTACCGATCCCTATCCCTTGATCAGACTACACTAGTGACTAGTACCGATCTCTATCCCTTGATTAGACTACACTAGTGACTAGTACCGATCCCTATCCTTTGATCAGACTACAATAGTGACTAGTACCGATCCCTATCCCTTGATCAGACTACACTAGTGACTAGTACCGATCTCTATCCCTTGATCAGACTACACTGGTGACTAGTACCGATCTCTATCCCTTGATCAGACTATATTAGTGACTAGTACTGCCTGTTCTCAGGGCCGCCACGTGGAGACGGAATAGGGTCTTGACCAGCTATGAGTCACTGACTGCTGCCAGCTCATGCACTGCTACATCTTGACCCCCAGTTTGACATCAAACGTTAGTCGGATAGAGGAAGGGCAATAGTGTGTACAACCCGCAAGCTACATCAAGGATTGGTATCCATACTCTCCACCATTTGGTTAAACATTTAGAACGTTTACGAATCTAAGTGGTCCTTCTGGATCTTTGTGTATCACAAGGACAATAATAGCACCACTGCCCCACAGAGAGCATGTCGTAAGAGGCCACTAACTGTGTGACATGGCATAACACCGGCCATGACTAGGTAGTTTGTTTATAGCAGCATAGATGGCGCCTAACAGGCTGCAGGTCTACTTTGCTCTAGTGTTTTAATCTATTAAGATGGATTCGCACATCGGCTAACCACCCTCCGCGGCACTTGTCCCAACGCAGTGGAGTAATAAGCTGTTTAAGCCTAGCCCACTAAGCAAGAAATCCTTCTCCTGGCTACATCCAGGTGATACCAGAGCTGGGACCTACACAGGGGCATTCGCCCCTGTAAAAGTACAGATCGACTAAGAACGAATCCAACATCTGGACAGCGGCTCTGATTTGTAACAGAATAGAACATAATCTCCAAAGATTCCAACTTCTTTGTTAACGTTTTCGCAAAGACTTTATTTCAGTCACAGACAGAATCGTATTGATTATGTCAGATGAATACCATCTTTACTGTGTGGCAGTGGTCTGCGTCAACCATTAATATGAGTGATCCATTGATTAGTATAGTGTACATGTTAGCAACAAAGTTAGAACACTCTGAATAAAGGCACATAGCCAAGTAAATACAACAAAACAACATTACACCAACAATTGTATTATAAACAGAATTTACAATAAATTGTGTATATACTGGTCTCCGATTCTGCACTGTTATTCACTGCAATGTCTGTTGTTTTTTTGCTTTTATTTTTATGTCTCTAACATCATAAACATTAATGTCTATGTGTGTTCTGTCTTGCTTGATGGCAGGAAAGTTAGGAAGTAATGGTGTCTATAAATCTGGCTGGATCAACGAAGGTATGTATTGCATAGTTGCAATAGATTGGTGCGAGCTAGACTAGGTTAATAATGACACCATTTGAAAAGGGGGACGGCGTGGTTCTAGTCAGTCTCAGTCTGCCAACTTAACTCAGATCCTTCTACTCTTTATGCACTTGGAAGTCTCGTTCGAATCCGGATTGCCTGTTATATCCCGTTCCTAGTTGTTGTCTACTGTTAACTTTTTCTGAGAGTTTGTATCGTATTTCTTCAACTGTAAGACGCATATTTGTTTCTCCAGTTGAAATCGGGATGGATATGTAAATGGTTGACGTCTTACAATCGACGTAAACAGAAAGTTGGCTGTCTTCAGGTGGGCGGGACGTCAGACGGCAGTGTCCTTTTCCATCGCTTACGCAAATTTGATAGTGGAACTTCCAGTGTTTGTCTTGTTATAATAGTATTGTATCTTTTTATATTCGCTTATTTTCTTCTTATTTGTCTTCTTGGTTCATTTTCAGATCAAGGTCCCAGTTTCTCTTACACAGGCCGCTGTTGTTTATAAGGTTGTTCATGTTGATCTCTATTGTTTGAGACACGTTACACTAGTGCAGCCTGTTTCCAAGCCCCAACTGCTAGTGTCAGGGCCAGCGACCCATAGGTGTCTGCTAGTGTCAGGGCCAGCGACCCATAGCTGACTGCTAGTGTCATGGCCAGCGACTCATATCTGTCTGCTAGTGTCAGGGTCAGCGACCCATAGCTGATTGCTAGCGTCAAGGTCAGCGACGCATAGCTGACTGCTAGCGCCAGGGCCAGCGACCCAGAGCTGTCAAGACATTTCCACACCTCCACGTGGTGATCCTCGATAACAGGCTGCAACAGAGCAGAATGGGTGAATGGGTTGGTTGGAAGAGGGAAGGCTAAACCGGTACTAAAAAATGATATGCTAAAGTCGAATGTGTCGGACCGAAAAGTGCAAATATCGCAGTCAAGCTGTAAACTACGACACAACGCATTCCGTTCTATAGACAAAATCCTACCACTTGAAAATCCATTCCATGGCTTGGTAACCGGAGTTTGAGAATGAACGAAGAAGAAGCAGAAGACTCAATACAACTATATTTATTTGTTACCTTCTAATCTCCATTTTGAAGCTCTCTAACTTGCCCGTCTTCATCATTGTGCGAAAGTTCCAAGTCGCTATTTTTAAACAAGGATTTCGCTTTATGACGACCAGAGATGCCTTGTCTCCTTTCTTGCCGGACACAACAACTGGATCAGCCGAGGTTCTGTCTTTGCAGGCAGGGTAATAGTTATGTTTTAAGATATCATAAACTTTTAATTATGCTGAGTTCCCTTTAAATTCTACATCCACATGGGTGGTTTGTGGCGACACCTTTCGTCAGCCATTTCCAGGTGGGGATACTTGGTACAAGATCCCTACCTCAGGTGGATACTCGGTACACGATCCACACCTCAGGTTGATACTCGGTACAAGATCCCGACCTCAGGTGGATACTCGGTACAAGATCCCCACCTCACCTCAGGTGAATACTCGGTACAAGATCTCCACCTCAGGTGGATACTCGGTACAAGATCCCCACCTCAGATGGATACTCGGTACACGATCCCCACCTCAGGTGGATACTCGGTACAAGATTCACACCTCATGTGGATACTTGGTACAAGATCCCCACCTCAGGTGGATACTCGGTACAAGATCCCCACCTCACCTCACGTGGATACTCGATACAAGATCCTCACCTCAGGTGGATACTCGGTACAAGATCCCCACCTCAGGTGGATACACAGTACAAGATCCTCACCTCACCTCAGGTGGATAATCGGTACAAGATCCCCACCTCAGGTGGATACTCGGTACAAGGTCCCCACCTCACCCCAGGTGGATACTCGGTACACGGTCCCCACCTCACTTCAGGTGGATACTCGGTACAAGGTCCCCACCTCACCCCAGGTGGATACTCGGTACAAGGTCCCCACCTCACCTCAGGTGGATACTCGGTTCTAGGTCCCCACCTCACTTCAGGTGGATACTCGGTAGAAGGTCCCCACCTCACCTCCGGTGGATACTCGGTCCCCATCTCACCTCAGGTGAAGCATACTGATCAAGGTCCCCACCCCACCTCAGGTGAAGCATACTGATCAAGGTCCCATCCTCACCTCAGGTGAAACATATTGATCAAGGTCCCCACCTCACCTCAGGTGAAACATACTGATCAAGGTCCCCACCTCATGTCAGGTGAAACATACTGATCAAGGTCCCCACCTCACCTCACCTCAGGTGAAACATACTCATCAAGGTTCTCACGTCAGGTGAAGCATACTGATCAAGATCCCAACCTCACCTCACGTCAGGTGAAAACACTGATCAAGATCTCCACCTCATGTCAGGTGAAACATACTGATCAAGGTCCCCACCTCACTTCACCTCAGGTGAAACATACTGAACAAGGTCCCCACCTAACCTCACGTCAGGTGAAGCATACTGATCAAGGTCCCCACCTAACCCCACCTCAGGTGAAGCATACTGATCAAGGTCCCATCCTCACCTCAGGTGAAACATACTGATCAAGGTCCCCACCTCATGTCAGGTGAAACATACTGATCAAGGTCCCTACCTCAAGTCAGGTGAAACATACTGATCAAGATCTCCACCTCATGTCAGGTGAAACATACTGATCAAGGTCCCCACCTCACCTCACTTCAGGTGAAACATACTGAACAAGGTCCCCACCTAACCTCACGTCAGGTGAAGCATACTGATCAAGGTCCCCACCTAACCTCACGTCAGGTGAAGCATACTGATCAAGATCTCCACCTCACGTCAGGTGAAACATACTGATCAAGGTCCCCACCTCATCTCACCTCAGGTGAAACATACTGAACAAGATCTCCACCTCATGTCAGGTGAAACATACTGATCAAGGTCCCCACCTCACCTCACGTCAGGTGAAACATACTGATCAAGATCTCCACCTCATGTCAGGTGAAACATACTGATCAAGGTCCCCACCTCACCTCAGGTGAAACATACTGAACAAGGTCCCCACCTAACCTCACGTCAGATGAAGCATACTGATCAAGGTCCCCACCTAACCTTACGTCAGATTACAGACTCAGATTACAAGCATATCATGCCGAAATCTGTAGAAAAAACGAGATAGTAACTTGGCTGGATCTAGTCGCCCCTGTTAACCCACTGTGTGCAGTCTTTTACTTTGGGGTGAAGAGATATTATTTTCATGTAGCTTAAAGTTTGTAAGGGACAGTCGCGCCTAACGCTCCTTAGTCTGACTCATCTTCTACCAATGAATATATATTTTTATTTTTTACTTTTCTGGCTGCTTATGGTTTCGAGATGACGGGGATGCCTGTTCAACACCCAACTCTCCTTAATCACCACTTATGACATGTATCACAGATTACAATGTTACTATTAATTGCTTCCTTTGTTTGTTCTTCTAACCGTCCTAACTTGTTTGTCCGTGCTGAATATTCACCTTTCTTGAATTTCAAAATTATATTTGGTCGCTCGTGTTTTAATGTGGTCCCAAAAAATAGTGACAACGTACTTTGTCAGGCATGACGTGACGTAAACTGCGACTTTGGGGATTTGGATGTGTCGCTTTTTACACTTTCTTGCAAAACTATAATAGAAGACTACTACACCCAATAATTAAAAAGAAACTACTAAGACAAGCCATAGTTTCGCCTTGACGTATTGGCCTTAGGACCACCTTCATTTATTGGCATTCATCATCTTAAAGCCGGTAAAATGACCGCCACTTCCTCGTAGTAGGATTGCCAATTAGGCCTTAAAAATGTTAAATTCCAGAAAATGTTTTTGCCTTGAAATCTTTTGGCATCAATAAATTCCCAAAAGTAATAATTTTATGTTTGCACTGGAGCGGGCGGGGGAAGAAAAAATGGGGAGGGGTGTTGTTTGTGGGATGAGGAGGGTGTTTTGACGTGGGGAGTAGGGGGGGGGGTGGAGGAATTGGTGACAGGTGTAAAATTGGTCAAATTCATGGTAAAATTGGAAAGAAAAAACTTTGTGCAGCAGTGGTGGTTCTTTTTGTAGAAAGATTTTAGAGCAATTGGTCAACGTCAGAAATTGTTTTATGAAATATATGCTAAGTTGAGGTTGTTTTTTTCTTCTTTTGTACCTTTTTTTCCTTTGATATAAATAATTATATTGTATACCTTTTATTAGAATGCTCTTTTTTGTTAGTGTTAGAATTTCAGTACGGTATTTCGTTATTTCTTAACTTTCTAAAAGGATAGTCTTTGGCTTTTTCCATTGCTTTTAAAAAACAAAACAATCCGGGTTTCGTTTAGCTAGGAGAAAAATGTTTGTCCTGGATTTTGTTGTTGCTGCTAGTTACCTATTTTAGCAACACATTGTGTGTGGTGGAAGAGCTGGTATTAAGGAGGGACAGTACTTTCAAACACAGACCGAATCCTTTTGAATATATCAGAAAGAATTTCTTTTGATTGAGTTGTGTTTGACTTATACTTTTGGGGCGACTTTTATCTTTTTATAACTTTTTGGTGGGAAAGTGGGGGCGAAAGGGGGGGGGGGTCGGTGGGCACTGCTTGTCTTTGCATTACAATATATTTGCTTTTCTTGCAAATTTTTTTATTTTTTAAAAGGACTGTGTTTGGCTTTTTTATGGCTTTATTTGTGCTTTTTCTTGAGTTTAGTCTGGCAAACCTGTCAAATATCCAGTGACCGGAAGTAAGGCCAGGCGACTGCGCATACGCTAGTCCTTTTTTCCCCGCTTCACGTTGAAAATGGCGACCCCAGCTAAAGTCAGTAAACCTGATGGGAAAAATAACCACGATGCCGCTGAAGAGCAAGCAGGTATGTTCTGTAATATGTTCAGATCAATGTATATTTATATCTTAATATGGTATTTTATAACATTTGATAAATTAATGAACTAATACAGCTTATTGAAGACGTTTCTCTTCCAGTATATTGTCACAGATCCAACACCAACCAAAGCATGCTAGACCCCTCAAATCCAGGCCATGTGTTCATCATGTTTGATTCCTTTCACTATTTCCGAACACAAGTTAATTTTAAATGGTTGGGGTATTTGGTGTGTGTGAAAGTAATGTTAAGTCCTGATAAGGCTTTTTATAGAAAATGTACACTAATTTATCTTGTTCTGATATTTAAAACAATATGGCTAAGGCGCCACTTTTTTGTATAAGAGTTATGTCCCGTTAAAATTACCCGCCCTTGTCTTCTGCCCCGGCCATAATGGTTTCAACAACGCTTTCTTCAAACTTTCGATATCTTTCTCATTTGTTTGTGTGAAAAGTAAGACACTAGTTCCTTCCACGCTTTAATTAAACGTGTCTTTAGGTAGATATTCTCATGGTTATGGCTAAATAACACATTTACTGTTTTGTTTTAGTCTTTTAGTTATGTTTTCTAAAAGTTTGTTTGACCTACTTCTGGCTTTGTCCGTATTTCTCAACTTATTCATGGTCATCTGCATTTACTTTGGTCATGTAAAACTACTGTCCAGTATTTGAGACCTATTATTTACCTTCATTACGATTTTACTAAAATTTCATATTTTATAAAGCGGATTTGAATGCTGGTTAACAAGGAACTACATATTTGTAACATGTGCTCTGGGTAGCGCATGGCAAATTAGTAATTACCAAGTAGAAAAAGATATAGCTGGACCAAGCTCTGTTTAATTTTATGAACACCATAGTTCTGTCTTGAGGCATGGCATGGACTTATGATGATAAATGCTATACACTAGCTCCAGAAGAGACAACTTAAACTCTAAATGATGTTTGGCATCTTTGTAAACTAATTCTGATAAAACTAGTATTGTGTGATGCGAATGCTCAGTTGCCTTATCTACTACTACTAATAAACATCACAAGTGGGTATTTCAGATGGCCTCAGTGCACTACCTTTTACTAATTGTAAATTTGTGGGTCTATTTATTAACTGTGTCAGTTGTATTATCTGAAATATCTACCTTATGTAAATCCACACCATAGATTACTTATATAGTTATTCATATTCCTTTCACAATGTCTTTATTACCAGTGTTTTTAAACATTGTATTCTTAATCTCCATTGTTTGTTTCTTCAATAGAAAACGAGCAGCAGGAAGCAATAGAACAAATAGATGAGGTTCAGAATGAGATTGACAAGTTGAATGAAAATGCAAGTGAAGAGATTCTCAAGGTGGAACAGAAATACAACACACTCAGGCAGCCTTTCTTCAAGAAGAGATCAGACATCATTGCAAAAATACCAAACTTCTGGGTTACTGCTGTATCCTTTTTACGTGTTATATTGTGTCTTAGAGATACTTCATTGGTTGGCTTAGAATTTAAAAAAATTTGTGTTCACTTGTAATTTAATTTCTTGTAGCAGATATGGGGGCCATTGTATATTATTATTCTTGTGTGTGTCACATGCTTAGTGTACACTCATTTTAGTTTTTTAAATGCTTAAATCCTTTTCAGTCGGCTAATTTAGCAAATTTGCATCTTTCTCTACTGGCCAAAATGCAGGAATTCCGTGGGTTAAAGTTTTATTCTAAATGACATTAATTGCAGAGATTTTTTGAGTTTTACCCATTACATAGGGTAAAGCAGGGCATTAAGCACCGGTGTTTTTGTAACTTGATATAATGTTTATTTATACACAGCCAAGCATGTTTTTAAGCAATACATCATAGAAACACAATTACAACGGTATTGTGCACTCAAAATGCATCTCACAAGTATTTTTAATTTAATTTTAACAACACAATACAGAGAAAATTGGCAACATGCACCTAGCCGTGGGGTATTAAGCACCTATTTTTACTATGTGCAAAAGTCAGATACATTCTTGTCCTTCCAGATCTTGAATGCTGGAAGCAATAACTTTACACTCTATGTTGTACCACTTATTACACTGGACCCAATTCATGCCACTAGATGGTCCACATCTGTGACCTTCCTCCAAATCATCCTCATTTTGAGTTATTGAACTCTGGTGTTGGGTATTCCTACCTCTTCCTCCCCCACGTCCTCTTGTTGTAGAAGCCTGCTGAACAGCTTTGTCTCTCAAATGCACCCCTCTGAAGTGATATATAGCGAAATCTCTAGACATGAGAGGAAATCTCCCTCTTACGGAGCCCATGTCTTGGCCAACACCTGCACACAATCAGTATCGTCAGCATTGAAGATCTGTTCATACATCTCTTACCCGTGCTTGAGTTAAGAGTAAGACCTTGTCCAGAAAGGTGAACCAGTGATTTATGATCTCCAAAAGTTTTCTGTGAAGCTTGTGATCACTCAAAATGACAGAGGAAAAATGGAGGAAAATTTCTTCTTTTTATGCTTTCTCATTGGTTCATGTGCTCAATGAGGTATATAGAATGAAGCCTCAGATAATTAAGACATGAAAACAACAGTGCTTAATGCCTCACTTGTAAAATATTATTATAGAGGATTTTCATATGCTTGTCAACTAACTGGTGCCTATTGCCCCATGGTGCTTAATGCCTCGCTTTACGCTACCTTTCGTGTTACAGTAAGTCTTAATCAGACTGTGTTAACCTTTATCACACCACATTTCTTTTTACGAAAAATCTCGCTATGGTAGTCGACTTTCAAAATTTGTAACTTTACTGTTTGTTTGTCAATAAATATGATTTTCTTGTATGTAGAGACACAATTGAATAAAGTACTTGTGGGTGTTTTTGTTGTGTGTTTGTTAGTTTCTGAGATACAAAAAGATGTTGAAAACATTTTTAAATCTCAACCGCTGCTAGGCCTAGTCACTCTGATAGAAAACCATGGAAACCACAACGTATCGATACTGTGTTTACAATATCGACACAATTGTAAATTCAAACGTAGTTCTTTCATCTAAACTTCACCTTTCGCAAAAAGTCTGCTTCATCCAAACGGCGTATACAAAATTAAAACTGTTCAAAAGCCCTTTGTAATCTTACATACGATACTTTAACCGGCAAAATATTGTGTGTGTGTGTATATATATATATATATATATATGGGTAACGTATTCAGCAGCAAAAAAATGACTGTCAGGAGTTTCTCCGTTCCACAAATATTTTTTGTTTTTGAATAGAGCTTGAGTCTAGACATTCTTGACCAATGCATGCTAAAGGTTGAATAGCCATTAGTAATCCAAACGCATGATCATTGGACGATGAATAGTAAATCATTAATGCAGTCTTCAAGCCGAACTTTTTTTTGCAATTAATTTGTAGACAGATCTTGTATCATGGTTTGCAATTTGACGAAGCAGGAATAATCATATATTTAAACATCAATAAATTTAGCAAACTAGATCACGAAAGACTAGCACATGCTTCATAGGTTCATTGGTCCAAGACAAGCGACAAATGTTTAGGTGTTCCGCTACTAGTCCCGTGCAATACAAGCTGTAGAGTTAGACAATTATTATTCAAAGTTATCGAATGAATAGCTTTTTGCTATGTATGTTAGCGAGCCATTAACAATATTTTCTAATTGTGCTGAATTGACCTGATTTTTGTTATCTTTGCCCTTTAATATTGCCAATTCATATCGTTAGTGTTTATTCCCATTGCCACGATCCACATGGACTATTTATGGGCTACGATTCTTGCCTGTGGCCCATGCGCATGTTAGGTTTTTATGTTGCCACCAAATGGGACTAAACATATGCTGTACCATGGCTTTCAGTATTGTTTCCCTTGATCATTTAACTGGTGCCCATAACGTTCGACCACATGCACATTATTCATGCTGTATTTATTGGCAGATAATTGACAAACATTAGATTATTATAATTACCTGTTAATCATCATGGTAGATTTAATAACAGTCGTTACGCAAGTGTTCCCTAATATGTAAATTAACCATTACGGCTTGATAGGTTTCAGACAGCTGCTTTTTTTTGAAAAAATAAATGTTACTTTATGACTGCGTACAATGAAGAAGAAGAAAGACAGCCTCATTTTTTGGGAATGAAGAGTTGTATCAATTTGTGGGACATTTCTTAACTCTAGAATAGTTTGTCAATCATCCACAAGTATCAGCCTTACTCAACGATGATGACGAGGAGGCACTTCAATATCTCACCAAGGTTGAAGTTCAAGAGTTTGAGGACATCAAATCTGGTTACAAAATTAATTTTGTAAGTTTCTGTTCATATTGATTTATTGCTTAGTTGTGGCTCTGAAGACTTGCAATTTAGACTTTTATACAGGTAAAATTCATGATGATCCTTTCTCTAATAGTGTTTGACCATTAAGTGCCCAGTTAACAGTCACTCTTATGGAACGCCTATAAATGTATCCATGTGCACTATTCAAACAAAAAGATGGTCAAACTCAAGAAGGAAGATGTTTTAGATAAAAAATGTGGATACCACTACATGGTATAACAAGCACCAAGTATTTGTTTTGGCAAACACTGTACCTTATAACATAACTCAATTATGTATGTTTAACATCAAACATTTTAGCAGTAGCTGTATTTTTATATATATATATATATATTATTTTTGTTACTAAGTCAGCATGTAAAAAGAGTTACTCCCCATGCCTTAGACTGCAATGTTTGATTTATGTACTAAAGGCTGGACTGTAAAGCTTTAAATGTCAACTAAAGAGAATTGTGCAAGGAACGTTATGTAAATCTATTATTTAAACTGCCAAGTGATGGGCTGTATTGGTAAACAGAGCAAAATTAAGTACATGAACATCGCAAGATAACAGCAATTTGTTAAAATGGCGAATGCTTAATTCTTGTATTTTTTGTTTGCTTCCTCAGTACTTTGACACAAATCCCTATTTCTCCAATGATATTTTGACAAAGGAGTTTCATCTAAATGACACTGGTGACCCTTCATCACAGTCAACTCTAATCAAGTGGAAGGAGGGCAAGGTCAGCTACCGTTTATTTTAATGAAAATGTCTGTATTTGCTCATATGTTGTTTCCTTGTAGGGATTTGTCTAACAAAAACGAATGTGGTTACTGTCACACTCACATTATTGTACTCTGAAAACTTGTACAATGAACAGCAGAAGCAGGGGTGAAATAATAGACAACCTTGATAAACCACATACCTCCATATGACAAGCACCTGGTCACAGGTCTGTATAATAGAAACTAATGAAGGGGAGAGGGGTGTCCACTGTAGTCTAAGAGTTTAAGCTACTCACCAATCACAGTGTTGAGCGGAAATGGAGGACACTCGAAATCCGCAAGTTTCAAGTGACCTCATGGTAGGCAATATCAGAGTGCCTGCATAACAAGTTACCGCCAGTTGTCTCTGCCAATAGTTTTGCCACTGATACAAGGTAACTCGGGATAAGAGTGAGATTGAGGACCAGCGCATATTCTTTCTCACTATAATCCAAATACAGCACACATCACATTATAAGACAAACCCGTCTGATGTTGTGGCTATCATGGCTTGCGATGGGCAATCATTTTTTTAATTAAGTGAATCAATTTTTGTACAAAACTAATCATTTCCCTGCCACTAAATTATTTTTCTTGTTATTCTAAGATCTTAATTTTGAGAACCTGTATCTTTTTTAGTCTATAGAAGTTTGTGTGTAGAGACATAAATGAATAAAGAGCTTGATCTTGTCTTTGTTGTGTGTATGTTAGTTTCTGATATGCAAGAAGATAAATGGGATAAGTGTTCTTCTTCTTCTGCGTACGCACCAAGATTTACGTTGCACTGTTTTGTTAGGCGGCCCCGTGCATCCGATTTCAACAGGCGTTTCTGTAGGGATGCCCTCCTTAGCCTTTGGCTGTCCCCAGCCTATCTGCAAGGCAGCAGTTGTTTATGATCAGAGTTGTCTCTCTTATGGAAGTTGTCTTACCAGACTATCGAGTCTTCACTACTTGTGTCTATAGGGTGCAATGATGATATGTGATATGATATATGAGATGGACTGGTTTACCCGGAAGAGAGGCAGTCCAGTGTGT
Organism: Ariolimax columbianus; assembly: GCA_036924085.1. Taxonomy (NCBI): domain Eukaryota; kingdom Metazoa; phylum Mollusca; class Gastropoda; order Stylommatophora; family Arionidae; genus Ariolimax; species Ariolimax columbianus. The sequence goes on along the minus strand of JAVGWX010000010.1, from coordinate 20,042,596 downwards.
CTGTATCCCAGGTTCGTCACGTCCTGCCAGAAACGTAGCATTTGCATGTGAGTGGGGTATCTCTTTTCCCTTTATTTTCTTGGCTTCTATGCAGGGATGGTACGCCTAGCATTCCCCGCCACCTGGGGTGTTGACACAGTGGGGCAGGTGTGCAATGTCCGCTGGTCTGCATCTCTTCTGCGTCCAGCATGATAGTTATATGGCTGATAACGTACAGAGGTAGATATCGTAGCCGACGTGCATTTAGCCAGAGGACAAGCCTGGTAATGTCACAGAGATGTTGTTCGCCTGGTGTGCGGACAGCTCTCATGGTCATTGGTTGAGTCTCGACAGTTCACAGTGAGGTGGCTGCTCTGTTTTCGACAACCCGACCAGGTACTAAGTCTTTAGTTGGTGGTTTCGCACCCCATCGCCGTATAAGGTGAGTATCAAGCTGTTGTCCGCCCGCTTTGATCGGCGGACGGCAAGTACCTCTTGCTGCGGCTCTACCGGGTATGGCTGGGGCGCAAGCCCTAGGTCCCGAGCATGTAGGAGCCTCCCATTGCAGTGGTGCTGAGATTTTGGGCGGGATTGGGGCTTACAAGGGTTCGGCTGTAATCCCCCACATGGTAGCCTCGCGCCATTGGCTTATCAGCCTGGTACGGGAACCAAAGTGTCTGCGGCTCCTCTCGATGTGAGCTGGTTTTCCGTAGCAACGCCCTGTCATTAGTAGGGTAAAACTGACCTGTCTTCAGATGGTCTATTTCCAGCACCCGTTCACTATTTGGTCAGACGAATTTATTGAGGGCTTTTGTTTGTCAATGACCAGGTATTTGAAATCTGCGGTTTCTGCGGGGTTAAACACGATGATAGTGCTCTTCCGTCAATTCCTTTGTCAGAACACTCGATGCAAACCAACCGAGCCACAGGGGGCATAACCCCAGATTTCTGAGGGTCTAAATCCAGCACCAGTTCCAAATTAGACCCCAGAAAAGTGGTCTCGGCATGTCAATCATTTCAGTGTTGGCCGTGTTGAGTCAAATTAAGCCGCAGGCTCCACTCCTGGTGGTGCCCTTCCGCCAATTCCTTTAAGTTTCAGCTTTGCAACCATACTTCCCCCTGAACCCAAACACTTTGGTTTCCCGGAATCTGCCCGCAGAGTCATCGAAGCAACTCCTGCGGATCGCTAGTCGGCATCGTTTATGGTCAGAACTACGACGGTATCTGATCGTCTTCGCGCCTCTGACTTTCGTTCTTGATTAATGAAAACATTCTTGACAAATGCTTTTGCAGTAGCTCGTCTTGCGGCGATCCAAGAATTTCACCTCTAACGCCGCAATACGAATGCCCCCGTTTGTCCCTGTTAATCATTACCTCCAGTTCCGAAAACCAACAAAATAGAACCGAGGTCCTATTCCATTATTCCGTGCACCATTTTTCAGGCAGCCGAGGCCTGCTTTGAACACTCTAATTTTTTCAAAGTAAACGCGCTGGCCACCCAGGACGCTCAGCGAAGAGCACCCGTGGGAGAGAGCCGGCAGACGGTAGGGCAGGAGACAACGGGCAGTGAACCTGCGCCCGAGATCCAACTACGAGCTTTTTAACTGCAACAACTTTAATATACGCTATTGGAGCTGGAATTACCGCGGCTGCTGGCACCAGACTTGCCCTCCAATAGATCCTCGTTAAAGGGTTTAAAGTGTACTCATTCCAATTACGGGGTCTTGAAAGAGTCCCGTATTGTTATTTTTCGTCACTACCTCCCCGTGCCGGGAGTGGGTAAGTTGCGCGCCTGCTGCCTTCCTTGGATGTGGTAGCCGTTTCTCATGCTCCCTCTCCGGAATCGAACCCTGATTACCGGTTACAAACATGGTAGGCATGTCACGTACCATCGACATTTGATAGGGCAGACATTTGAAAGATGCGTCGCCGGCACATGAGGCCATGCGATCAGCACAAAGTTATCCAGAGTCACCAGTGGGGACGCCGCAACCCCGCGAGGGGAAACGACGATTGGTTTTGAACTAATAAAAGCGCTCTTTCCGCGAGGGTCGGAGCTTGGTAAGCATGTATTAGCTCTAGAATTGCAGCAGTTATCCAAGTAGGATCGTGTCATCTAAGGAACCTCGACTGATTTAATGAGCCATTCGCGGTTTTACCATGAGACAGTGTGAACTTAGACATGCAAGGCTTAATCTTTGTGACAAGCATATGACTACTGGCAGGATCAACCAGATCGCTCGAGGAGGGATGGCAGCGCTCTGTGCAGAACGGATCCCAACGACCTGGGCGATGAATTTCACTGGGACTAGAGACAATTTGGCCTGCCCTTCTCCGTAGGAGAACGCAGGGCCTCGAGGCAACGATTCCTGCTTTCCATTTGCCGGTCACAAGCTCTTTGCGAGAGTCGGACCACCAGCGAGACGTACTGTCGAGCTCTGCTATAAGCCTTAGAGAAATCACCACGGACGGACCACGTTTCCTGATACGGACCAGACGAGCGCACCTCGGTGGAGGAGCCGCTACAACAAACCGCACCCGATTCGCTCTACGGGGAAAGGCAGGCGAGCGTTTTCCGCAAGCCCGCGCTATCGCTCCGCCTGGCGGGACTGAGATCGCTTTACGAACACTGGTTGAAATTGAGTCGCTGCGGTGAGACAACTACCCCAGATGGATAAGTGTTCAAAAACAGCACAAACATAATAAACTTGCTGGCTTTTCAGCGTACTTGTTTGAAAGAAAAAAAATCTCCAAAAACGTCAGTTTATCAATGTTTACAAATGACCATATCTACCAATACAAACTTAATCATATCTACATAATCAATCTAAACAGGTCTATCTCAGAAAAATCCATTGCACAAATTTCTCCATTCTCAAAAATGGGGGAATCTTCAAATCCAAGTAAAAAGCATAGGAAATCATTTCCAAAAGTCAAAAACATGTTAATATTGCCATTATTTTTAAATCGAACAAGTTGAACTTTCAATAGTTACAAATGAGCAGTATGTCCGCATGATTTCTACGCAAAGACCGGTTTAGTAATATGTAATTATATCGGCCGTCGCTTTGCACAAAGGTTAATTATAATCATAATATAGTCATCAGTAATGCAGTTGATTACCTAGATTACTGAATTAACTACTTTACTTCTGTAAAACTGCTGAAAATTGGCTCCATCATAAAAGCTACATCTTGCAACCAGTCGGAGAGCATGGCGAATTTTAAAGACATTTTTTTCTTTTCAAACAGCTGTATATGTGCTCTGGAAAGTTATCCCTGTGTCAGATTTTTTTTAGTATGCTCAGTAAGTTACCACTTCTGGGATTGCCTGGAGTGAGCAATATTGATTATGCATAACATTTCATGTTTACAAATATTTTTTAAAAACTCCTGACAAATGCCATTATTAATGTTTCAAGACGCTGATTTATAATTCTTGTTAATCACAGGATTTGACAAAGAAAGGAAACGCCAGTAAAGGGAAAAAGAGGAGCCATGACGACCAGGAATCATTTTTCAGTTGGTTCAGTGACCACAGCGACGCAGGGGCTGATGAGCTTGGCGAGGTCATTAAGGACGATATCTGGCCTAATCCTTTACAATACTACCTGGTAAGATATACTGTCACATGCAGATTGGATTGGAAGTATATGATTAAAGCAGTCATTAAAGCATTAGTTCAGTTATAACTTGCTGTATTAATGTGATGCTTCACTTTTCACAAAAGTTGGCAAGGATCTGTGTAACGATGGTTGCTACTTCTTACAATGATGCCTTTCACGCAGCATTTGCCCCATATTTACTTTTGTTGATCATCCTTCCTCATAAAACTGAAAAGCCTCCATTGTATCATTTATAAATATCTGATATGAGGGAGGATACCCAGATCTAGACAAGTGCCATAAAAAGACTGATGAAAAACTGGCTCTATACCAGAAGTTTCAAGATAGCTAAAAGAGACAACCAAGTAAAAGCCCAAACCATCTGGCTAGAGAAAACCTCAGAAAGCATGTAGATATCCTTGAAGCTGAAATTGAAAAGTGTGAAGCACTTATATTCCAGAACCATGGATATGGATCCCAGGACGGGCTCAAAGTAATTCAGGAATAAAGAAAAATGAGCAGTCTACAACAAAACAAAAAATCCACATTCTACATGGGCCAGTATCCTAGCAATTTCTGGACAGATGTACATAGATGAAGAAAAAGGGGAGGCGGTGGAACCTACATCACACAATCAGCGGCATAGAAAACCACTCCATATCATTAGTTCTATCTACAGTGGATCCTGCACACTCTGGGATCCTTGGAAATAAGGCGGCAGTTCAGGTAGCCACAGTTATAAACAGGCAAAGACACCGAACTATCCATGAGGACGAAATTGAGAGGACCAGCACAAAGAATACAAGTCAGAAAATGACACCATAGACAAAACTTGGCAGAGATGGGCGGACAAAGATTTTCTACCACAGAATGGGTCATAAGAGACACTGCCTCTGTGGAGCAGCTAAGCAAACACCAGACCATATTCTGCAGGATTGTCACATTTATGCAGATCAACGGGGGGGGGGGGGGGGGGTGTAGAAGCATAGCATCAGTTGAACGAAGGTGAAGAAAAACAATGCAATAAACGGGTAGACCTTGAAATTTCAACACATTTGTTATTTGATCTCCCGGAAATAAAATTTGATTGCATGTGGATGGCCACAATCATTGTGTACAGCAAACTGTTTCAGGGGTAAATTTTGATAGAGACACACTGACATTTTTAGGTGCTGGACAATACAAACTGTGCTGGTTAACATTTCAGTCCCACTATTCTGTGCAGGCAGAGACCGCACATGAAGCATAATTATTTAATACTGCATATGGCCGCAGGTATGGGGACAACCAAATCAACGGCCTAAGCATGATTGTCAAGTTGCTTTGCAGAAGCCCATATAATTCCAGCATTGTTGGTTTTGAGAAAACTGTATGGTGATAAGAAGAGCCAACCTTATGCCAAAAATAGATGGGATCATTGGACAGTCATTGATCAGCACTGCTCTTCCATATCACAATGGACAAAGAAAACTGATAATCGTGCAGAACCCAAGAAACTCATAACTGAAAGTTTTTATAATTATGTTAATGAACTTGGTGTGCTCCACAGTGCCGTAGTAACTTCCAGCAGTCCAAGGTCTCGTATATGATACAGTAATTCTGTGATTGAATTACTCATTTCCACAATATTCAGTATGAGCATATTAGTTTTATTTATTTGCTGTTTCCACAGGCATCCGAAGTAGATGAGGAGACAGGTGGCGATGGTGCTGAAGGTACGTCCATTTTATTGTTTAGCTTTATGTAACTGATGTTCTTTTTGTTTTTGCCATATGTAACCTATCCACTATTATCTAACATTTTTTAAATTTGTTTTTATTTTAAATTTCCTAAGCTGGATATTTAAAAAAAATTAGGATGCCTGCTCTTCGTCTGTTGAACATTTAAAAAAAAGTTTGTCCCACTTAAAATTGATGGTAACGAAATACCAGATATGCAGATGACAGTTGGCCTCTCAAAGAGAGTGGATGGATTAAAACAGATTCTGTCAAACAAATTTAGTGAGGAACAAAATCTCTACCTGAACATCAGATGATGACCACCTACAAAAGAAAAGGCCATACATGAAGTTACTGGAAGAAAATTGCCATAAGTTTAATTTTTCTTCTTTATGAGCAGCAATGTAGACTGCTAAAAAATATCCCTGAACAGTGACGATGGCAAAATGTTAAATCAAATTAGAACCATAAGGCATTTTGTTATGTAGATCTGGAAAATATCAGTGCATGTTGTGTTATGGTTAGTGTGTGACAGTGCATTGTAAGGAATGAAACAGACTAAGAAGATGGCCACATGCACTAGGTGTATCCAGATATGAGGAATTAAGTTCTGAGGTGTGTGCAAGATATAAAGAAATATCGTAATACATCCATCATTCACGTCTGCTTGTTCTTTCACAGATGATGATCCTGATGATGAAGGCGCCTATGAGGATGAGGAGCCAGATGATGAGGTACTGTTATAGCATTTGTTCAGTATCAAAATAGAAGGCGTTTAACCATTACGGTTCACGAAAAGGACCGGCGAAATTTTATTGTGTACAGGTCGCCGGTGGTTGATTTACTTTATTCATGTATAGCAACCATTTTAGATGCTTAAAAATGAACGGCTACGTAGTAATTGTCTAAACAATACTGATTGTAGAGTTTTGTTTTAAGTAGAGTTGTTTTTTTTTATTTTTTTAATGAAAGATTCAGTCGTTGTTGAGAATGGGCAACAGATTTATCGGGAATAGAGCCGTTTATTTTATAGTATAAATTATGTTTATAGTCGAAGTAACAGACATAGCAAGTACGGCAAACAACTGTAATCCGCTGCCATGGTTTTAAAATTGTTGTTTGGGGATCAAGGTGCTGAGCAGCGCATGAGCTGCAGTGGTCAGCGAACCAAAGCTGCCAAGACCCTTCTACATCTCCATGCGGTGATCCTGGATAACAGGCTGCAGCAGGGTAGACTAGCTAAGGAGAAGGGATCGAAGAGGGAATGCTAACTTGGTACTCAAAAAATGCTTGCTGAAGTTGGATGTGTTGGACCGAAAGGTGCAAATATCGCAGTCAAGTTGTAAATTACGACACAACGCATTCCGCTCTCTGGACTACATTCTACTACTTAAGCCCTTTCAGGGCTTGGTAACGGGAGATTGGCAACGAACGAAGCCAAGCTAAATTGTTTTTTTTTTTTTAAAGGGGACGGCGTGGTTAAGTGGCACGGCTCACATACCGAAGGTGCTGGGTTCGATCCCCGCCACAGCACCGGCCGTTACCCCGGGGAAGCAAACCCTTAGAAAATGCAGGAGGAAGCAGACTCTTACATAAAATACATACTGAAGTTGGATGCACTGGGCTGACAGGCGCAAAATAAAAACCACAGTGCAGCGCACACCGAGTTTTGTGGTTATAGGTTGTTTGCTTAATGCCTAATTGGTGTGACACATCATTTTTAAAAGTCTGTATTTTCACATTGACTCTGGGTCAGTTAGATTACGACCACCTCCATAAAGATAATTCAGATATAAGGGTCAGAATAAGTTATCCTGAGACGGAGCTCAGCATTATGCCAACAATTGTTGGACAGAAAAGGCCGTGACATCCCCTACCAATTAATTCCTAAAACCATCATAAAACCTAGCATATCATACTGCCCACTTGTTGTGAACTCTAGGGAAAGGTGCTATTGTGTGGTTTCAGATGCAGGTGACAACTGCATCTTGATGTAATCGTCTCGCACGTCACAGTGCAGAAGTGTGACACCCATCATAATGCATTTACTGCTAGGGGTTCTTGGTAGCTTAAATGTCATATTATACCATTCTGCTTCAGAATCACACGTTTTACTAATTCTATATGCACCTCATATTGTCAAATATTTTAGAGCCAAAAAAAAATAAGGAATTGGATGATTTCACACAGATCTCTCTGAATTTGTTTCTCTGAATATCTTTTCTCTATATTTCAGGAGGCAGCAGAGGAAGAAGGAGAAGAAGAAGATGAAGAGGAGGAGGGTTGAGCAGTGGACCATTGAAACATATTTTTTTTTTACCTAATTTTATTGTTTTCGTGTTCTGTTACCAAAAAAATTATTAACATTTCATTTTTGTTGTCATTTCCATCATCATCATCCTCTGCATCAGTGCTCATATTCATATCATCATTACCATCAGGAGTCTAAAGAGTACCAATTTTTCATGGGAAGACGCACATGCTAACACAAATTATTGTTTTTAAAGCCACTTTTAAACTTAGAACTGTCAAAATGTACAAACGTGGATTCATTTTGAAATTTAGATTCAACTACTGTATAATCTATATTCACATGTGTATTACCAGGGACTGAAAGAGGAGCAAGAATAGTAACTCTGTAACTTTGGCAAGGTGGGGGTCGTTATGGAAAATCATAAACCACTAAAAGACGAGACCTAAGTAATCATCAACGTTTATACAGCTAGCATGATGATGGTCCTGCACAATTGACTCGTGGCTTGTTCTATCACTGGACGTTTCTAATTTGTGTATATATCTTCAGTGGTCTCGAGGCAAGGTATTCACCTCAGGTGCTTTTTTCGTGTGGATCATCTGGTATAGATGGCTCCTGACAGGCTGCAGGTCTACCTTGCTCTAATTATGCTTACGTGGCAGTTGGTAACAAGTACAGGGATTGGCCTGGCAAGTCACCGGCGGATTTTCGTTTGCCAAAAAAAAAAAAAATATGAAACCAAGGTCGCACCTCCCTATGACGATACTATCGATAGATCTTCAAAATTACTATTTCAAAGGACTGTAGCTTAATTTGTTTTTAGCTCTGTTAGTCAGCACAATAATGGGAAACACCCCTCAGTGGACAGAATAGTGCCCCAGGTTTGACAAGAGAACTTACCTGGGGAATAGAAGGTACTAATGTTGACTAAAATCTGCTTCCTATACAGTCCAGTTCTTTCACAGTAGAAGGCCCACATAGCCTGCGTCAAAATGCGCTGAGGTTGCTAGCCCTAAACAAACTATTTACTGTTTATGACATCACAGGGAGTCTGTTCTTCGCGACTTGTCTCGAGTTCTACACAGGGAATAACTATTTCAATGATTGACTTACATTTAGACAAATTGTATAAGTTCCGATATGTTTGTTTGAGGAGTCGTTTTGTCAATACTTTTATCCAGGCTTATTTCGTACAATAAATGTTACCATTGTCTGATACACATCATACTTTTGTTGATTGTCAAGGTATCTGCTCTGTCGACACATCATGTGCTAGCTGTGTTTGTTTGATCTGGTGTAGTTTGTTGATTGTCAAGGTATCTGCTCTGTCGACACATGTGCTAGCTGTGTTTGTTTGATCTGGTGTAGTTTGTTGATTGTCAAGGTATCTGCTCTGTCGACACATGTGCTAGCTGTGTTTGTTTGATCTGGTGTAGTTTGTTGATTGTCAAGGTATCTGCTCTGTCAACACATCATGTGCTAGCTGTGTTTGTTTGATCTGGTGTAGTTTGTTGATTGTCAAGGTATCTGCTCTGTCAACACATCATGTGCTAGCTGTGTTTGTTTCATACCCCAACAGAAACTCATGCCTTACTGCCACCCTCCTTGTCAGCATTGAATCCATTCAACTACTAAATATACAACAAATAGGATATATCTTTGGTGATCAGTGACATTATCACTGCCTGTGGGATTGTTGCCTTGAATTGGATCCTTTAATGTCACGGGTTGCCAGGACATGAGATAACTGACAGATTGGCAAAAACATGAACCTCCAAATAATTGTATAGACCCTGAAGTAGTCGCATAGTAAAATTATTAAGAATACAGGGAAACCTGGATGAATAGGTGGACACAGTGTATTAAGTGAAATGTCACAGCCAAAAAGTGACGACAGAAAAAAACCTACACTTTAAGATTTCAAAAGTCATCTTTCAATTCCGAGAAGAACACAACCAGAGTCAATAGTCACTTGAACTGCAGCACCTGCTAATGTGCAGATATTTCTCTCACCCTGATAAATAGGCACCCACTCATTGCCAACACACTGAACAGAGTAGTGAAATAACTTAAGAAGACCTGTATCTACCATATTTAAGAATGTCATTGGACTACCAAGAGCAGACTTGCTCGGCAGCTATGGCACAACAAGGGAGACAAGACATACTGTAACTATAGAAAAGCTAACTGAACCAGATGCTAGAGAATATGTACAATAACATCACAAAGACCATAGCTACGATGATAATACCAAGAGGCTGTCACATGCATTTATGCCTTTTCTGGACTTCAAATCTAGAAACAATTGTGAAAGATAGATTAACAAAGAAAACTGAAACTTACTCACACCTCAAGATGGCAACAAACAAAAGAAAATGGCAGTTTGTACAGAAATATATAATGACGAAGTGTGTCAGAAACAAAGCGTGGAATCTTCTACACTGTCTTGGTGGGGGAAGTAAAATCATAGATATGCAGATGTGTGAAACACATGGTAGTTCAGCCAAGAGCTGCAAAAGCTAACCTTGCACAACGTAGACAACCAAGGAAGTGAATAAAAAGTTGGTTGTCCTGAACATGATCAGGAAACACATCCCAAAAGGATGACCCACTGCAAACCATCAAGCCAAGTATCAACAAAAAAATCTGAGAGATTATAGACCGGCTTGGCTTACCTCATCAATGGGGGAACATGATGAACCACAGACTGTTCAAAATAGTTAATGATAGCCGAGCAAGCTTCAGGAAAAATTGAAAATGGGGATAATGGTTCCAATAACTCCCTAGTGGTACACACTCCTGTCATCTTTGCTTCATCCAAAGGTGGTCATTGATGAAAGCAGGTTACTTTCAACAATTGTCAATTACCCTATTGTGGTTGTCACTAAGGCCAGGATGTCAGCTCTTATTTCTACAAACCCTAGCATGGCCAGGCGCACCAAATTTACAGAGGTTCGAGGCGTCCATGTACAATCCACTCGTCCAGCTGTCCATTTCTTATTATAGAGGTCCGAAGTCACCGACTTCTTATACTGGGCGTTGTTGTCAAGTATGCATCATGGTCCACAGAAACAAAAAATAACTTGCACAAAATTAATACAACCCAAAACCAAGGTATATGTATTATCACAATCTATGATAACAACCAATTTATACAATGGAGATCATTACAAGAATCGAAAGTATGTATACGCTTCTTGAAACCAACAAACACTACAGCAGAGGGAATTTTTCAAATGAATGCTAGATGAACCAATATATGATGCATGAAGATAAGCCGCACTGGAAGAGTGAGATTAAAGATTAACCAATTCATATCAAAAGCAAAAGAACAGACCAAATCATAAGCCAGGCAGTGGTTAGATATCTAATACAAATATCCCAAATTCCACCATAGTGATGGTAGAATCTATATAGAAAACTCAAATTAGGACAGATTTACAAAGGCAATTTATAGCTGCTGTTGAGGCCTCAAACCTCCAGGCGTTGACCTGGATCTACTGTCATGCTCATGCCCGGGTTCAGGGCAATGAAAGAGCTGACATCTTGGCTTCACAGGCTCCCATCATGGCCACATTAGTGATGGATAGAAGTGACATTTTGAAAGCAATCAATGATCACCTGTTGTATGACACCACAATAGGCGAAGCAGCAATCCACATACTGCAAAGTTTCGTCATTAAACGAGGTTCGAGCGGAGTGGGGCGCAGGAGAGTGTATAACCAGCAAGCTACAGGGACCATCAGAATCCATACCGTACGCCATTTGATGAGATACTGAGCACCTATGGGTATGCCCGGAGTGCAGTGACGTCGATTCTTAGAAACAGAAATTTGTAGCATTAACAACGGGAACATACTCCAATAACTTCTGTGCAGAGGCGCTGAAGGCTGAGCGTGTAATCAAAGATTATCCACCAAGAAAATACTAGGAGCTTGTAAGTCTTTACCCTGACTATGAGGGGTAGGAGAAGAAAGTTGAAATTATGCACTCATTCAATTTGTACTGGACTTGAGAAGTATGAATTTCCCTCCTTGACGGGTTTACCCGGTATGGTGCATGCTGCAACGCACCTTATTGACCGGATCTGCTACTCTAATGGTTTGTCAGAACAACGGAGAACTGATCAAATTCTTGATGTTGCAGGGAAAAACACCTACAGAAATACACAGGGAGATGGTACCAGTGTTTTAGGAATTCTGTCCTTGGTATGCGTCTGTAAAAAACTGGTGCAGGTAGTTTAAGTGTGGCCGTTCTCATGTTCCTGAAAATGCAAAAGTTAAGAAAATCATTGACCAGGATAGGAAAATGACTATTGCAGAGATATCTAGGTCAGCAAAACTGAAAGTACAGTTTTTAGAATTTTACACAACAGACTGAACATGAGAAAAGTGTGTGCCCGTGTCTGCTGACATGTGAACAGAAACAAATGAGGGCTGATTGCTGTGGCCAGTTGCTCAAAATGTGTCATTCGAAAAAAATGTTGCCGACCATGGTGACAGTAGATAAGACTTGGGTTGGGTTCACCATTATGACCCACAATCCAAAATTTCCAGCATGCAGTGGAAAATCCTGGGCTGACCAATACGTGTCAAGCCAATAGCACAGATATCTGCAAGATAAGTGATGCTGTGACTGTTTTGGGGGACCTCAAATGTGTCATATTGAAAGATTACCTGCCTCATGGCAACACGGTTAATGAACAATATTATGCAGATCACCTTACCAAACTAAGAAAGACTGTGACCAGAAAACGAGGGATAGCACGCACTCAAATTCTGCCTTTGCTTCAAGACAACGCACCCTCCCATAAAGAAAGGCTTATTTTGCAGCCAACGATTTGAATATTGAGCTTCTTCTACACCCACCAAATTCTCCGGATTTAGCTCCGTTAGGCCTTTTTCTTTTCCGAAAACTTAAAAACCAGCTAATAGTAAATAATTTTTACAGTGACGATGATGTCATATTGGCTTGTGATAACTGGTTTAGTTCGAAAATAGGTTACTTTATTCTGAAGGGGTCGTTTCAAGGTCAGCCAGAAATGTATAAACTGAAGGTGGTGGCTACATTGAGAAGGTATAAACACTGTCAAATTTCTCCTCCTTATGGTCAGGGTAAATTTTGGAGGAACATACCTGAACATATAATGAGGCTAAGACCATAATTAGGACCAACTTCACAGCGAAATGGGCTGATCAACACCCCGACTTCCGAAATGAAGACATCTACTATAACTTAATTACAGAAGAGCACGTCCTCAGACTGATAACTGGACATTACAGACTCAATGGTCATCTTTACAACAAATTGGCACAGGTGGGCAGCGTATCATGACCACCAAACATACAAACCTGCATGCTCACGCAGGAAGATAATAATACTGTCCTCGCGGGATAGATATGAGACAAAAGCTGTATGGGGATAAAAAGCGTGACAGACAATTGTCATTTTAAAGAGGAACCTTGATCTGAGGATGAACAAAGAAGTATGCAACGACCGTGCCTCTCAACCGGCTTTCTAGCACAGATCCATCGTTATAATTGACAGCATTAGAAATATGTTTTTATTTTTGGTGACTGGGAAAGTCTACAGACAATAATTCTTCGTGCATCGCTCGAGCCATCAAACTTCGCTAGGACTTGCCAGAGACAGTCCCTATTGACGGTGTCAACGGCTTTCTCGTGTCGACAGACACTGGTCAAAATGTTGTTCTTGACATTGTTCCTAGAGTTCGTCGACTGACTCTCTAGAAGTAGATCCTGCTCAGTGTGTCCATTTAGATGGTTGAGAAAGACTCGGGTCAGAATGTCGGTAGCAAAAACATTTGTACAGTCGCGGGATTGAGGCTGCCCTTTATCTCGTACATGTGTACAATGGTTGCATCTGCGGAAATGTCTCGGCTTCCTATATACAACGGAAGAGTATAGTCAGTTCTTGTTGAAGCTGTGCCACCTGCTTGACAGATCTCCGCATGGAGGGAATTTTACCCGGGAACCTTACCTCTGGATATCTCGCTGATATCGTTTCTGAGCTCGAGGTCAAGCCGCTGGTTAATAGCAGCTTGAGGTATACGAGCTATGGCTTGGTCGCCGATGATGGAGGGACAGTTAAGGATGGTGTCAAAATGTGCCGTCCAGCGCTTCAAAATCTGGATCGTGTACAGCCGTATAGATGTTGTGGAATACAGTCCTTCTAGATCGGAGCTCGTCGACCTTTCTACACCTGGCATCCCACTTCAATAACTTTCGTCAGAGACAATTTCCCATACCGCGAACTAACATCTAAATTTAAGAAAATGTTGCCATCGACCACTGAATCTATATTTTTGATGTTTTGAACGCCGCTTCTATCACAGCTCGTCTGAAAGAAACTCGAAATCTTGCCAAACCTCCAGCCTGCTCCACAGTCATGCTTACGCATTCCTTGACATCTTGGTGTCATCGTCTTCTTTGTCTGTCTCTGCCTCTCTTGCCTGGTACCTTCCATTACCTTTTTCTCATGACAGATGTCGTATTTTGACGGGACCTAATTAATTCAATGTTCTTGTCGAATGCCTACATTCTATTTTTATTTTGCTTTTGTCCATGGTATTTTGAGAACCTGTCTATCACATTTCGATTCTCAGCCGCATGTTGTCGCGGAAAAGAAACAGGTTCTCACACTTTGTGCTGGTATTCTGCCAGTTTTCTCAGGTGGTACATTGTCATAATAATGATAATATATTTTTGTTACATAATGTAATTATTCTGCTACCACTCCCCTGAAAGCTCAAATCGTCCAGGTTCAAGAGCGCTGTTCTAGACGACGAAGAGGGATAGCTTTGGAACATTCCGAACAAACGGTGTTTTGAATCCAGCAAGACTTGAAAGCTTCGTCGTTGCAATCACTATTCATATGATTCCTATATACGGAACACTGCGTTGCAAAAAGATGGATGTCATGCCCTTAGAGATGTCTATCTACCACGGTACGCAGTGGGGGCTAATGAAAGACGACCGATCAGGTACCTGACGAAGGTTTGTGCATGTGCTATGCTTTGTAGATGTTAACCCTAGTTACAGGTTTCTGACGACACAGAGGCACCAAATGAATATTTAACTTGGAGACAATTCATCTGTGGTTAGTCCATCAATCTTGGCCTTAGTCATGCGCACTTTTCAGCTATCCCTCCATCGAGTGATAACATAGTCGATGAGATATCACTGTTTAGATCGAGGGTGCATCCATGTTTTGTTCGGACGGGTAGACGGAACGTGGTGTTAGTGAGGGAGGTCATGAAAGGTTCACCAGCACTGATGCTCTTTCCTATGCCGTGTGCCCCAAGTACTAACCCCTTTGTTTCTTTCATTCCCCCGTCGCCCTCTTTACCGCTGCCAGCAATGATGGTCAGTTGGCTCTAAGCTTACAAGCGTGTCGGAGATTATCCTAGAATGATTCTTTTATAAATTGTTAACGCATGACATCCATCGCCCACGACCAAAATGAGAGCTGACAAGGCATTAGACAATCAATTGACACACATGAAGAGCACAGCAAGCTATTGGAACAGGCGGGGTCTGACGGCGAATCCAACACCAAACCCGCGTCTCTCTGTACGGACACGGCTACTCGATACAAATGAGATATAATACAAGCACAGCGATGAACAATGAAAACAGTAAACAAACAAAAAACATCTGATGGATGTGTCCATCATTGTTAGAATTGGGGAAAAAAAACAACTACCACCAACCCCTTCCATCACCAACACATTGTATTGAGAAGAAAACATGTACGTCCGACCACCTGGCATATGGAACAGAAGAGTGAAAGTTTGTTACCCCCGGATTCGTCAAAGTTATTATTCTCCATCTTTGAAAATCATACAAAAGAACAGACTTGACATTGTCCATCGTTTATTTTCGCTTTGCTTCGTTAGTTCTCAATCTCCTGCTACCAAACCCTGACAAATGTTTAAGTAGCAGGATGATGTCCAGAGAACGGAATGCGTTGTGTCGTAGTTTACAGCTTGAATGCGATATTTTTACCTTTCGGTCCAACACACTCGACTTCAGCAAACATTTTTTTGAGTACCGGGTTATAATTTCCTGTTCGATCCCTTCTCCCTAGCCAGTCTGCTCTGCTGCAGCCTGTTATCCAGGATCACCGCGTGGAGGTGTAGAAGGGTCTTGGCAGATCTGGGTAGCTGCAACTTATGCACTCATTCTGGCTTTGAAAGAAGAGCTGTCTCTTGTTGCATGCATCACAGTTTTAGGGTACGGTACCTTTATCATCATCATCAGTCCGGTAACCTGAAAGGTCTTTCAGATATCAATACTGTAGATTGTTAGATCAGTTTCCGCCACTCTACTTGATTTTATGCCAGGATATTTGTTGTAGTTATGGGCCTTCCTATCCCTTTTTCTGCCTCCCTCTCTTACGCTTCCCAGACACAGGACCGTCTTGATAAGAGATGTCTACTGCTTATAATGTTGCTGGCTGAAGAAGTATTATTGGGTCCTTAATCGTGTTTTACCTCGTTTTTGTTCTGCTAAGGTTATTGCTACTTGTAATGGGAGGCCTGTAATTTGGTTTCTAGTTTTCGTCTGTCTGTGTGGGTGTTCGTGTATCATTCTTTAGTAATATTCTGTAGCCTCAAGTACTGCACCCTTATGTCCGGCGGGTTCTACATGTACAAGTAGGTCAGCATACATTTTACAGACAGCTGTTGGTCTGATTCTACTGTCCCTACATTTATGCCTACGAATGAGACTTTGAATTTGATCTCATTTCTTCTGTGTTGTTTTGCTCATTGAGGTTTGCAGTGGCATGTTGCAGTCTATAGCTGATCGGATATAACTCAGACACAAACTGTCTTAGATTCCCTTGCTACCCATGTGGTACTTGCAAGTTGTTTGACCAAAGTTCAGGCGAGGTATCTGTTGGCCTTGTCTTTCATTTTGTATGCGAAAGGTTTGAAGTTCGACTCCTAATTATGATGGGCCCTCGTCTCTGGCCAGTAGCTGTCCATCGAGTTTGAGTTAATACGCTGTTATGTTTCTGGTGAAGACTGTTTGCGCTTTCTTTTGTGTTTTTGCATGCGCCAATTTCCCATTTGTTGAGATAATTGGGACTGGTCTGTAATTTTTTGAGACAATATGTTTAATTTTTCGTCAGAATTTGCTTAATGCTTGCAGTGGGCCATGTTTATGAGAATTTCTTTCAAGGCCTAGTCGTACATAATTTCTGTAGCCTTTTTGTTTCTAATTTGTGTATTGTTCGCTCAGTCTCAAATAGTGCAATATTTGCTTTGACATCTCTTTTATTGTCTTCTTGTCATGTTCTTAACTGCTTTGTCTAGTTGTTCTATGCGATTTGTTCTGATTACCTTCTGGCAAGATTTATTAA
This sequence comes from Ariolimax columbianus, assembly GCA_036924085.1. NCBI lineage: Eukaryota > Metazoa > Mollusca > Gastropoda > Stylommatophora > Arionidae > Ariolimax > Ariolimax columbianus. Next base: position 20,025,654 of record JAVGWX010000010.1, on the reverse strand, counting down.
ACATGTCTGCCTTTTTCTTATTGATTGCTGTGATTTTGTCACATATCTGAGGAGCGTTGTCTTCTTCGTTTTCCCATAATGACGGTGAAGAAGATTCCGAGCATGTTGTAAAAGGCGTTTTTCAACTGGCTAGCGACCACATACTGGGACACTTGCTACATGTATGTAAGGGGATCGGTAGTTGCGCATGCCCCATGCCTAAGTTGGAGAGAAAGAACAATTGAATCATGTGGTCAAATGAGGAATAAACTCTAGGGGGACAATATTGGCCACACTGAAACGAACAAGCTGGAAACCCGCGCCAGACACAGAACTGGCTGGCACTCGCACAAGACCAATGAATGCAGCAGTACTGCTCAAGTCCAACTCGCTAAACAGAGAAATGCACCTACCGGCTACCACCAACTGGCACAAGAGTTAAGACCTCCACAAGGCGAACCACCCCTGTAGAAGTACAGGGTGACTAAAACTGTCAGGTGCCTCGGAACCACATATACACCAGTCAGTGAGACATATAAAGACATCAAAAGCAAGCAGAATGAACGATGTTAGAATACCCTTTGCTTGCTTCAACTACTTCCAGTCCAGCACAAATACCTACAATAATAGACTACAATCAAGTACAATTGTTGCCTACTTTCTGTGCTTTTATAAGAAGCAGAGTAGTGGAAGGTAACAGATACAGAAAGACACGTCAAAACTGACAGTAATTACCACTCATTCAGAGGAGGAACTGCAAAGCTTACTTTCTGCATTTTCTGATGCCTACTGCGAGTTTGTGTTGACAATCAACAAAAAGAAGTTATGGTCCCGGGTGCTAACAAGGCACCATTGATGGTGAGGATCTCGGAGGTAGTAGGTCACTTTACATCCCTGGAATCCTCAGTCAATAATAAACTATGGCTGGTCCAAGAGATCAAAATTCAGGATAGGCAGCAACAACAATCAGCAGATTAACAAAAAATGGCCTGGGATAACGAAAAAGCTCAGTTAAAATAAAAACACTTGTTTACCAGGCCTGTGTCCTCGGCACCCTTCTTTATGGCAATGAGACATGGTCTACCTACATGCACCAGGAGAGGCGGATCGCTGTCGCACGAGGTGCCTGCGCAGAATCATGGGCGTTGGGTGGCAAGACAGGATCACCAACGCAGAGGTGGTGGAAAGAACAGGCACTGCCAAAATCTTTTCCATGCTTAGTATTCAAAGGCTCCGATGGCTGGGTCACACTCGAAAGATGGATGATGGCAGAAAACCAAAATAGCTTCTCTATGGGGAATTACATTTGGAGAAAAAGTCTCGAGGCCGGCCACTACTCAGGAACAAGGATTATGCAAGCGGGATATCAATGATGCGGGCATCGATTTGGAATCATGGGATCGTGTTACATGGAGGGGCAGGATTAAGATTGGAATACAGGCAAAAGAGATACCGATACTGATTGTGGATAGGCTAAGGACTCAGCGTTTGAGAAGACACGCCATGCAATGCAGCAAAAGGTCCCGACACACCTTGCACACACAGTGGGAGACGCTCCTCTGCTCGGGTTGAACCTACGAGTCGCATTCTTTTTCGTCATGGATTGTAGTTACATCCCTTTTTTGCAAAGCACAATTACTATTGTCTGACGAAACGGAAAGAGCTAATGAGACATAAACATTTTAGAGATAAACTGTATGGTGATAAGAAAAGCCAGAGGCAGGCTTTCAAGTTTATGAAGGAAATAGATGGGATCATTTGAAAGCAAACGACGAAGAATACCGAAAGGCCGAGAAGTAAAGTAGCACCGAAACATTCTTGCTTGGGAGAAAAAAAAACTAATCTTATTTCCATATGAAAACCCCCTTGGAAAGAACGACTTCAAACTGAAACACCCCAGCCTTTGTCCAGGAGACCCGTGGAATCGCGATCGATCGATTTCTCCCTGATTATCTCTGTGTAGCGTGAAAGTTTTAAACAAACCACCACACCGGCAGTCCGTTAAAACTGGTGCTGATATGCCATTTAATCTCATAGACAGAATTGCCAACTTGGCTTTTTTAAAACCAAAGTGTCAGTACGTTTAACCCGTCGACCCCTTCGGAGCTAACTACCCTTGTATGTTCACAGTTGCTCTCATGGTTTTGTTAGTTTTTTTTCACGTGTGTTGTCATTTTGTCGCTGATAAATGCCTTTTGATTGTAACAAAGACTTTGGTTATGTTCTGACGAGATATCAGAGCCATATGTATCCATCTTAATACACTCTCTATTCTAACTGTTGAGCGGCTCAACTTCGATTTATATTTATTTTTAGCAAAACATCTAGAAGTGTTGCTTTGTTCAGCTTATGATTTAAATAACCAAGTAAATATACTTAAATATAATTTTATTTATACTAAGATATGGTTTTCTTTTGGGGACTGCGGCAGTGTTACGTTTAAAAAAAAGATATGTGTTTCTAAGGTGTATTGACGTTTAAAAAAAATATTTGGGTGGCAAACCTTAAATTTAAGACATTTTTGGGCGCATTAAGTAATTTTGTGCATGCACGGGCTTTATTTTGGCGAATAGAGTAATGTTGGCATAGACTATTCATAGTAAACGAAGCAGTCGATATTGTAATGAAAAGAACAATTTTAATTAGCAAATTAAATTCCAATTTTACTTTTCTCACTAATTTAAATATTCACAATTTTAAGAACTTCGCTGAAGATGTGATCAGTCTGTCACACGTGAACTGATCGACTAATTATTATGCTAACAAAGCATATTTCTAAATGCCACGTTTCTTGATTGTTACGAACTAGGCGTTGTTGTCGGCGTTTAGGCAATCGTCGCTCTCAATGCGATCAAAAATTGATGGCAAGTTCGGGTAGCAAAATGCCGGGAATTCGCTCAGGATTGGCTCGAAATATGGTCACCTGTTTGAACTTTAGTGATTGTGACCGAAAAACGGGAAAAAGGAAAAAAATACTACATTTTTCAGTAATAGCTTTAGAATTGTCTGTCCAATGTCTGTCAAAATTGTTAGGTGTACAGGTCGTACTAATAGCCAAAAACGATGCCTATTACCAGTTCAACAGAAGAGAGCAGGTCGTTGTCTTCAGACTTCGCACTGGCCACAATAGACTGATGTACCACCTATTCAACAAATTGAAGATATGATGATGAACAGATGATATGATGTGTACAGGTCATACTAGTAGATACTGTGTATAAAATTGCAGCTCATGAGGTTATGGGAAAGTTGGTTAAAATATGAGAAATCCACGTAAACGGGCAAAGTTCATTTGTTGTCAAGTTAGGTGAAAGCTGGTAAAAACAATTATTACAGGGTTTATTCTTATTGTTGGGATCCATCGTGTGTTGGAAGGGACAGAGCCCTTTACTAGGGTGATGGACAAAGACCATAGTATCGACTGGCGCCATGCAGTGTGTTAGCTAGGTTTTAATTCAACTCCCCACCCCTTTCCCAGAGAAAACAACAATCCCGAGAATTAGAACACCTTGTAGTTAACTATTCGCCTAGTTCAGAACACCTTTCACGTTTTTAGTTAAATATACGCCTAGTTCTTCACTCTTTACGGCTTCTCTACAGTAGCAGGTTACGTGGACTCGTTTATCTATATAGTTATTATTATCATATACATGTATAATAGTCTTAGCCGACCTGTACTTCTACAGGGGTAGATGTCCCTGTGCAGGTCCCACTTAGCCGACCTGTACTTCTACATGGGTATATGCCTCTGTGCAGGTCCCACTTAGCCGACCTGTACTTCTACATGGGTATATGCCCCTGTGCAGGTCCCACTTAGCCGACCTGTACTTCTACATGGGTATATGCCCCTGTGCAGGTCCCACTTAGCCGACCTGTACTTCTACATGGGTAAATGCCCCTGTGCAGGTCCCATTTAGCCGACCTGTACTTCTACAGGGGTATATGCCCCTGTGCAGGTCCCACTTAGCCGACCTGTACTTCTACAGGGGTAGATGTCCCTGTGCAGGTCCCACTTAGCCGACCTGTACTTCTACAGAGGCACATGCCCCTGTGCAGGTCCAAGCTCTGGCGTGAGCTGGATGTAACCGGGATGAGAATTTCCTGCTTAGCTGGCTAGGCTTGAGCAGCTTATTACTCCGCTGTGCTGGGACGAGTGAAGCAGAGGGCGGTTAACCGAAGCGCGAGTTCATCTTAATAGACTCAAGCACTAGGGCAAAGTAGATCCGCAGCCTGTTAGGAGCCACCAATACTGCTATCAGTATTATGCCGTGTCACACAGTTAGTTGACTCTTACGACATGCTCTTTGTGGGGCAGTGGTTCTATTCTTGCATGTGTCAGACACAATGACCCCGGCAAACCTTCGGGTAATTTTATAATAATAAGAATATTAAATAGTTGCCCGTTGCAAGCGAAGATGGTTGCAGTATGAGACATGTGTTGTGGAAGGCGATTGGTATATAATTGTGTAGACCTATCCTGATGTGACAGGTTCTGTCGCACGTGGAACACACGTGAGTAGGTTCGCCCGTTGTGATGTTACACATTCTGTTCCTTCGGTCTCTGTCTTTCTTTCTCAGTGATTTTGTTCCACTCATCGATGTGAGCTCCTTGTGGGATGGTAGCGCGACAATCGGAGAGGGACTGGGGCAAACGCCTCTCATAAAGCGACATCAAAGTTGAAAATCTTCATATACATTTTTAGTGAGTTCGTCGTATCTATTCGGTCGCCCCCCCCCCCTCCTCCTGTATAAGATGCAATATTTGAGGCTGGATCCGTAACAACAATATTTCGGGCTGGGTACGTAACTACAATATTTGGGACTGGAATCGTAACAACAATATTTGGGGAAATTGATTTAACTGCTGGCTAGTTTAAATGTAATTACATAAAATATATATTTCTTTACAAAAATGTAATACGCACTTTAAAAACAAGATATAAACTGCAGGTTAATTAAACTGAAAGTTAAATGGACATTTAGATTACCATTACCTTGTTACAACTATAGCAGCCAATTAGGCAATGCGGTTAAACAATATTTTGCTAGAGTAGAAAAACGTTGGATTTCTCAAAAAAAGAATGTGGTTTCCGTTTACTGCAGACAATTACTCAACCATTTGGATGGAATATCCTCTTCCAATAAACGATACTAATCAATATACAAAAATGAATTTCCCGTTTGTTTGTTTAATGATCATCTGACTTAGCCTTGAGAACTGCTGAGAGAAATAATTCGTAGAGAAATTCTTGACGTTATAAGCCATACCATTTAGTCTGGATTTGTTATTTTTCTAAAATTAACATAATTTCATAATTTGTAAATGATTGAAACATAAGACTTGAAGGGATTGTTGTGATTATTTTCCATTTCATTTGGTTAGTTTTATGTTTAATGTTAATAAAATAGTTTTAAAAATAATGTTATTAACTAGTCTAGAAGTCCATATAAAAGTCAGATAAATGAATACACTTTTTTTTTCATTTTCCCCTAAGGTTTCTTGATTTATATTATACAAGCCGGGTTACCAAGCGATGCCTGGAATAATTATGAAAGCAAATTAATAGTTTAACACCCCCACCCACATCCACCACGGGCCTTTGTCTCTCGGCTATTGCACCCCCCTCTTACTCTCTAGCCTACCATCTTTCCGCCCCTCAACTCATCCATATTGGGGTCCATTTCTTCCCTTCTCAAACCGCGGATCTCTTTCCTCCAAATCGACCTTCTATTCTACCTACCTCAGTCTGTCAATCTCTTCCACCCCCTCCCCCAATCTCTTCCATCACCTCCCCCAATATATTCCCCTCCTCAACTTGCTCATCTCTTTCCTCTCCCAACCCCCCAATCCCCCTCAACTCGCAAATCACAAAACTCAGCTCTTCTCCTCAACTCCCAAATCTCTCCCACTCAACCCTCCAATTTCTTTCCTCCGGAGTTTCTTAGGAAAAGTATGAAAGTTGTTAATAATTAAAAACCCTCTTCCTGCACTCCTGTCTTTCCTCACCCCCCCTCCCCCATCTCACTCCCTGTCTGCCCTTGTGTTTTACATTCACCAGCCCATGTAATTCCACTCCTGAAGTAGCCCCTACCATCTTCCCACAATCCGCCCACATCTACCCTATATTGCAGTAGCCCATACCATCTTCCCACAATCCGCCCATATCTACCCCCTACTGCAGTAGCCACTACCATCTTCCCACAATCCGCCCATATCTACCCCATACTGCAGTAGCCCATACCATCTTCCCACAATCCGCCCATATCTACCCCATACTGCAGTAGCCCATACCATCTTCCCACAATCCGCCCATATCTAACCTTACTGCAGTAGCCCATACCATCTTCCCACAATCCGCCCATACCATATCTACCCCATACTGCAGTAGCCCCTACCATCTTCCCACAATCCGCCCATATCTACCCCATACTGCAGTAGCCCATACCATCTTCCCACAATCCGCCCATATCTACCTCATACTGCAGTAGCCCATACCATCTTCCCACAATCCGCCCATATCTACCCCATACTGCAGTAGCCCATACCATCTTCCCACAATCCGCCCATATCTACCTCATACTGCAGTAGCCCATACCATCTTCCCACAATCCGCCCATATCTACCTCATACTGCAGTAGCCCATACCATCTTCCCACAATCCGCCCATATCTACCCCATACTGCAGTAGCCCATACCATCTTCCCACAATCCGCCCATATCTACCCCATACTGCAGTAGCCCCTACCATCTTCTCATAATTCGTCCATTTCTACCCATCGTAACTGAGCACGCACTCACTATCGCCCTCCTCCTCAGTCCACCCAACTCTTTCATTCCCCCATCAAACGACCATTTCGCCCATTTCCGAACCCATCACGCCACCAATCTCTTCAATCCTCAACCCGCACAGTCTCCTCTTCGTGCACATGCGCTCCCATCAAAGTGGGCCAGACCAATTCATTGATCTCTGTACTAACTTGAATCCTGGTAACAATCAGGCAATGTTGCCTGATGCCAGGTAGGCAAAAGCTGCTTGAACATGTGCCTGTCCTTCGCCTTAGAGTGTCACGACGTTCCAAAGGCGTGGCGCAGGTCATTTCTCTATATCGTTGGCGGGCGGTTCTAGTTGTATGGCCAGAACCTCTCCTCGCGCATCTATCGTCAGTCATGCGAACTACATGACCGGCCTATTTGTCGTCAGTCATGCGGACCACATGACAGGCCCATTTGTACTTTGGAAATGACACAAAGTCGATGACATCCCGAAACTCTGGTTTGGCTCGAATCTCGGTATTTCGGAGATGATCTCTTAGGGAGATCTTTCTAACTCTTCATTCCATTACTCTTTCGGTAATTCGAAGCTTCTCTGCGTCTGATTTGCGTAGGCTCCAAATCTCACACCCATATACCATTGCTGAGATAACTATGTTACTGAAGGTGTGAGTCCTAACCTTGGCGTCCATCATCTGCTGGAGTTTTGGGTTATTGCGGTTAAAACAGAACCAACCAGCCGCTGTCCTGCCTCAGATCTCTTTATCAATGTTTGGTTTGTTGATTTCCTGTCCTTTGTAGACATACACATTGACATTTTGTGGCAGGTTCCAAAAATAACCACAATTGATTGATGTCGTATGTGGACTGTAAATGTTACATAAATCTGATTAATTCCCATCTTTTTAAGGCTTACTCTTTTATATTTGATTGTGAGTCCGTACTTCAATAAATGAAATGATTCAAATAAGTGCGTTCTAGCTTACTGACCCACCGTTTGTCATATTTATATCCGCCTAATGTGCCCTTGTTTTGTCCTTATGCTCTCCTTTTGTTCAGCTTAGTGGCATGGCTCACAATCTAAACTTACTAATTTTTGGATTCGTAGAATAGTTGGTTGTGCTCCCACAGGAGGTAAAAACTCATTAACAGAAAATTAAGACAATGATAACATTTAACATCAAAGACAAGTGGCACAGAGAACACACAGGATCTGATATAACTGAAACATCCATTTGCCAAGAAGAGATCAAGTGATAATATCCAGACTTCAAACTGGTCAATGCATACTGAAAAATAACATGTTCAACAAATTAGAAATTGGACACACAGACATATGCCCATGTGGGAAGAACAAACAAACAGTGGGACATGTTTTGCAGGCCTAACAGCTCCGTTAGAGGAGCAGAGTGACTACACGGTCCTCCCTAGCCCAATTGAGAGATAAACTGTGTGGCGATGAGACAAGCTTGAGAAGGACCGCCAGATTAATGAGGCAGATAGATGCGATTATTTGAGAGCAAACGAAGAAGAAGACGAATTATTAGAAAATTCGTGCTGAACCCGTCACAGACAAAGCACAGCCCAATGCACACTTCCGTTTAGGAAATATCGAACGAACAAAAGCAAGCCACAATCTCTTTAGTAAACGCACTCTGCAGAATCTTCTAAACAAGTATAAAGAAGCTAAAGTTAAGCGGTTTCAAAGTAGGATTTTTCTTGGCATTTTAGGACCAATGTTTAGCTTGTTTTTATAGTTTTAGTCTGGCAACTCTGCCATTTTGACTGCTCGGAACTGGCGGGCTTCCTCTCACGCAAGTTTAGCATGGCGGGACTGCAGACGGAACGAACCACCGTGATGGCTGGATCCAGGCTTATATTTGTGATGATTTCTCTCATTTAGGACGATCATTTGTTCAGGATATACACATTTGATTACTGCATTCCATTCTTCAAGATTTGGATGAAGTAAGTGCTTAATAGTGTGTTTGCAGTAAGGTTGTTTGATCTAGTAAATTTTAGGACGATTTAAGTACAGTGTTACTGTTAGTTAGTGTACAGGCTGGCGAGCTGGTCGCTCGTCTTTGGAAATGATCCTTCCCTACCTTGTCCTTCTCAGTAAGTAAGCTTTCAGGCATCGTCTTGAATTTGTTTAAAGCAATTGTCTGTGCCATAATGTTATTGCTATCTCCATGGTGCTTGTCTGCGTACGCTTAGTCTAGAGGTTATGTTGAATATACCGAAGAAAGCGCTGGAAATAAATAATTGAATTCAATGTGAACATTTACATAGTATCTAATATTCAGACTTAGTTATACTGGTTTAGAAGAGTCTGTATACACCTGATTTAATTTATTCCACTTGATCTAAAAGTAACTGCATTCAATCTATTCCTGAATGCATTAACTTCCCCCATCCCCCCGCCACTATTTCCTGTGGCAATGCATTCCAAGCATTCACCACTCTCTGACTAAAATATTTCCTAATATCTAATCTGGACCTTTCTTTAATTATATTGTAGCTATGCCATCTTGTTCTTGTAGCCGAATGTACTTTGATAAAATAAAATTATATTCTAATTAATCCTTTCTCTTAATTATCTTATAAACCTGTATTAAATCCCCTCACTCACCTTACCTGTACAATCTATTATAACCCACAGGCTTGTTTACATTTACTTGCCTTGTCATGCAGGGGCCTATGACAATGAAAAAGCTGACACCCTCGTTTGAAAGACACTCATAATAATGGTTACTTTGGAAACGAATAGCTGTAGATCGATGACTATTTTTTTGGTGTTTTTTTTTTGCTTAGATGTTTGCCTCACTAGTTTCTACTGGCGGAGGCGCGACATTTTCCACCCCAGACCATAGTCAATTGGGCGATACCAGGACGCATAAACCAGTGCTTTGATGCATGTGTGCATCTGTATGATCCTATGCTAGGTTTGTGCGCCCTCAGAAGCTAGCCCAACCAAAGTGCAATGGAAGGGCTTAACCACGAGGGCGCGTGTGAAAGTTGTGCAAGGGTGTGACTGTAGGACAGAGTCAAATGAAACAGAGTGAGGTCAGAGGAGAGAGAGAGAGAGAAGGGGAAGAGTCGCCCCCAAGGTGAGCCACCGCCAGAGTTATGATGACTGTATTATGGATGTTGTTAACACTGCGATCGATGTACCAACAATTTACTGCAGCACTTCATATATTCACTTCACTTAGTCAGTTCTCTTCTACCTCTTTGGGGGTGTAGTAGGAATTTATAATTTTAGACCAGTGATTAATAGCCTTTACTGTCAAGCTGTCATTTATGCCCACAACATGTACACAGTACATGTAAATCTCTGATAGGACAAACACAGATCTCACCTCCTTTGAGACCAGGTAATGCTTGAACCTTGTGAGATTCGACCCCTCACCACCACCACCACTTTTTACATTTGTTTGTTGAAAGGCGAACACCTTAATCTTAGCTACAGCAACTTCCTCCCATATAAACTTTTACTAGTAACTACTGAAATCAGACATTTTTATGAAGGAAATTCATAATTACTTCCTGTAACTTGTTCTTCCTCATGATATAGCTACCAAACATAGCTTTAGCATGAAGATCAATGTATCTGTATTTTTACATCAGGCTCCTTGGCAAAATTATATTGCCTTAAAAATAAAACGCTTGTTAAGGGCAAAATATTTTCAAAGTTGATAATGATAATATAATCCCTTTAGCTGTGAGCTGGCAGCTCTTGACAGCCTAATGCGTCCCAGAAAAAAGCACACTTCCTCTTCAATTGTTGTAGTGATGTGTATAGTGTGTTGTGTGTGGTGGTAGCAGCAGGTTCTGCAGATCAGCCAGCCCTGGGCACAAAGTCACTAGGTGTTCGACTGACTCCTCGTGGTATTGGGAGAATCTGCAGTTTGGTTCCCGTAGTTTGTTGAGAGGGGCATGGCCTGTTCTCAGCTTGAAGATCAAACTCTGGTCTCTTCATTTCAGTTTCATGGATGAATTTGTAATTTTGCACAGAAATGAATGACGAAGTTCAATACTAAATTTATTTTCAGACAATGAAAGTAAAAAAAAAGTAAGTAGCATGTCCTTTGCAGAACTTCGGCTCTTATAACCGCCAACCTATTTTGCTGTTATAAGTTTCTTGGCAGGTGTGCAGTATGGTAGGTTGCTATTACTTTCCGGTGCGTTGGAATTGTGAAACGTGCGCTTCCCCGCTTTCATACAATAGTGGTGCTAAAAGGGTGTAGAGCCACTCACCACTATCATAGGATACTTGGTGGTATTCCTAGCACTTGAGAGAAAAAAATAGTTCAGAACCTGAAACATGTTATTTGTCAAGAAACTTATTGAACATTATCAACAGACAATTCATAATACAGTAAGATGTAGTACTCCAATGACCTCCATGGTTATGAGGAAGAAGAGAAATGTGAATAAAGGTTTTGCTGCTGTGTGACGAGCGAGCATGTAAATTTATTCTTATGTGGCTGTCAAGCTGGTTTGTGTCTAGGATCCCAGGTCTACCTGCAGCAAGAGAAAATTTATAAAAAACAAAGCATGAGTAGCTTCAGACAGCAATGACATGTAAAACTGACCCATACTTGCATCTATAGGTATTTACATTGTTTTTCTGATGTCTTTGTCGGCCTGTACTTCTACAGGAGTAGATGCCCCTGGGCAAGTACCAGCTCTGGCGTGAGCTGGATGTAGCCAGGAGAAGGATTTCCTGCTTAATGAGCTAGGCTCGAGCAGCTTATTTTACTCTGCTGCACTGTGAAAAGTGCCGCGGAGGGTGGTTAACCGATGTGCGAGTCCATCTTAATATACTCAAACACTAAAGCAAAGTAGACCCGCAGCCTCATAGGCGCCATCTATGGAGCTTTTAACAAACCATCTAACCATAGCCGGTGTTATGTCAGGGCGCACAGTTAGTTGCCTCTTGCGACATGCTCTCTTGGTTGCTATTCTTGTCATACACTATGACCTGGGCAGACCACTCTGTTCTTTTTGATGTTTATCCTGAAAAAGATGCGACTTTGTAGTGGTTTGGTTCCATCACTGCTTTTTGGACACAGTTTGCCTTCCCTTCTAGATCCCTATTTTCTTAGCCAGACTGCATGTATGCAACCTGTTTCCAGGGTCGCCATCTGGAGTGGAGTAGGCTCTTGGTCAGCTATAGTTCCCTGGCCCTGTCACAAGCAGTCAGCTATAAGCCACTGGCTTCTGTCAGCTCATTCGCTGCTGATTCTTTGGGTTCATATTTAACTTTACCATTCTTCCTCTTTAGATCCTTCAGAAAATAAGCCATCAACTTCTTTATTGCTGTATTATATATTTAGAGTATGGCTTCCTGCGCTTTCCTTGAAACACAGAGGTAACATGACACTCACCTGGTGTTGACCTCTGTCAGGGATGTTTCAAACTTCTTGTCCCTAGTTCAGTTTATTAGCTATGTTGTTAAACAGCCAAGTATCTTTTTGTTGTTCTGTGATTTGCTCTCATCCAAGCCAGTGTTCAACAGTCAAGTAACTTATCTCTTTAATGCTCTCTGTGAGAAATAGATGTGATGTTTTTAGTGAAAAGCAGGCGTACATTTTCATCACTGAACAAAATTGTGTTGCAGTGTTTCATAAGGCCAATGGACCTGTGCATTCAATTTCAGAAGGGATTTCTGTCACGTTTGCCCTCCTTTGTCATCAACTGTTCCCGTCCGCCCACGTGACAGCAAGTTTATGTTTCGTTTGGTCTGACCTCTAACTTCTAACCTGTCAAACTTGGGAGACCCAAACGGTAGCTGTAACTCACCTCTTTCTTTTGACGAGATACTTTCGTCATCTGGAGGTCCGTGGTTAGTTCAAAATTTGGCCTATTCCTTATGAAGAGTTCAAAAGGTTTATGAGGGCCAAATACAGGGAAACAGAGCATTCTGGCTATATAATAGATTATGCTTACTGCCAATTGGACAGAAGAGAGCAGGTGGTGGTCTTCAGACTCAAGCACAGAACAATGGGACGGCGTGACCTAGTGGTTAAGTGGCACGGCTCACAACCGGGAGGTGCTGGGTTCGATCCCCATCACAGCACCGGGCGTTACCCCGGGGAAGCAAACCCTTAGAAAATGCAGGAGGAAGCAGACCCTTACATAAAATGCATGCTGAAGTCGGATGCACGGGACCGACAGGCGCAAAATAAAAACCACAGTTCAACGCACACCGCCTTGGGGATAAGAGAAATAAGGCGAACGCAAAAAAAAAAACACAAAAAAACAAACCACAGAACAAAACAAGACTAGGTACAATGTATAGGTGCTACTGATGAAGGCACATGTGGTACTGGGAAAATTACCCCTGAACATCTGTTGCAAAATTGCCTGACATACGAGAAACAAAGAAAGCACATGTGGCCAACACTACTTTAAACTTGTCTAGTGACTAGGCAAGCTCTATGGCTGTATGATATGTATCGACAGCCTCCGGATGACCGCTGCTTTCTTTGAATACATTTAAGTCGATGTCTGACAGTGTACAAAGAAGAAATATGCCTATTCCACTTTCTTTGTTTATTATTTCTGAGTACAGAAACACACATCTCTTTGAGACCGTTGTCAATATAAACATACTGTACTTTGTTAGAACGTACTAACTGTGGGTTTCCCCATTTCTATTTTTACCATGGTTACCGTGATACTGTCTTCATAGGAACACAATCTTAACTGCACCGACAAGGTGGAAGTATACGATACTACTGCAAATGGGGTTATGACGTTTATGTGTGTTGCAAAGGTGTCCAACATATGAGGAACGCAGATGGTCAATCTCAATGAAGAAATAGATCTTCTTAGCTCTCAACCTCTCGCTACCAAGCCCTGAACACGGCTTTGCAGAATGTTGCCCGGAGAGCGGAATGCGCCGTGTCGTTGTTTACTGCTTGACTGCGATATTTGCACCTTTCGGTTCAACACATCCAATTCCAGTAGACATTTTTGAGTACCGGATTAGCCTTCCCTCTTCGATCCCATATACTTAGCCAACCTGCAATTTTGCAGCATGTTATCCAGGATCACCGCTTGTAGGTGTAGAAGGGTCCTGACAGCTCTGGTTCGCTGGCCCTGACGCTAGCAATCAGCTGTAGGTTCATTTACCGTTGCAGCTCATGCACTGTTCAGCATTTTGATCTCCGAGAAATCAATAAATAACTCCAGATTGACTCAATAATTTAAATGTGTGTGTGTGTGTGTATATGTATAGAAGCGTCTGGTCGAATGGTTTAGATGCTGATAAAAAGGGCAGCGGATCGAATCCCCGGTAACGCATATGCTGCTTTTCTGTAGGTGTGTGAAATAGACGAACAATAACTAGCACATGACGTGACGAAACGGCTTGTAGTCCTCAGCCTTTAAACCCCCCCCCCCCCCCCCCCCCGCCACCCAGCAATGGGAATAACAGTTCAGAACACATAGAACCGACCTTTTCACTGAATATCCTGTTGCGGATTTGTAGATCAGCGCAACTTATTTCGCAACGCTATATTATGGACAAAAGATTATGCATATTGTTTACCGGCAAACATAATGGGACCTCATGATCTGCTTCACCAAATGACAATGGGACCTTTAAATCCTGCTGTTCAATTATGTTTTTGTGAAATTGGTGCAACCCACTCCAGGTAGGAATGACCAGCTTTAGCTTGCTCTAACTGTTGAAGTCATGTACATATTTATAGGTCAGTGGAGTGGATCATACGTAGAATGTTAATTTTGCTTTGAGAGCCAATCTCTTCATCAACTCCGCCACTTGAATGCTCTTTTGTTGTTTAAATGTACAACATGATTAACATTAATTTAGAAATCCACTACATCATCATGTTAACGTGTTTGGTTTTCTGTCACTGTTTTTCTTTAACATATTGTATTTATTGGTCTTGTATGATGTTGCTTTCAGACCTAGCGGCATCTGCCCTACTTAGTTCCCCTTTACGTCATGAACAACCAGGTGCAAAGTGTAGTCTTTCTTCTTTCCCAGTACCATTGGATCCCTGGTTAGGTTAAAGAAGACAGATTGGATTTTGTTAAGAGCACCATGGATGGTGCCTAACAGATTTCAGGTCTACTTTGCTCTAGTGTTTGAGTCTTTTATTTAGACTCGCACATCAGATAACCACCATCATTGTATACAGACTCTGCAGAGTCTTCTAAACCGGTATATAGACGTTAAGTAAGTTAAGTAATACTGACACCATTGAGATAGAAACTCGTGGCCGAATGGTTTCGATTCCTGTCTGCTGGTACATGATTACAGTCACCGGTTTGAATTTGCCCCAAAACTGTATTAAAAATATATTATTTCGCGGGCAATAACATACTTTTCGGGTAGGATGGAATTCTTGGAATGAAAAAATTTTGGTTGAAGGATTGACGGCTAGAATGTGGTAGAGGGATTGGCGGTTAGGGTGTAGGTAGAGGTATGGACGGTTAGGGTGTAGGTAGAGGTATGGACGGTTAGGGTGTAGGTAGAGGTATGGACGGTTAGGGTGTAGGTAGAGGTATGGACGGTTAGGGTGTAGGTAGAGGTATGGACGGTTAGGGTGTAGGTAGAGGTATGGACGGTTAGGGTGTAGGTAGAGGTATGGACGGTTAGGGTGTAGGTAGAGGTATGGACGGTTAGGGTGTAGGTAGAGGTATGGACGGTTAGGGTGTAGGTAGAGGTATGGACGGTTAGGGTGTAGGTAGAGGTATGGACGGTTAGGGTGTGGGTAGTGTGATTGCCGGTTAGAGTGTGGTAGAGGGATTGGCGGTTAGGATATAGGTAGAGGTATGGACGGTTAGGGTGTGGGTAGTGGAATTGCCGGTTAGAGTGTGGTAGAGGGATTGGCGGTTAGGATATAGGTAGAGGTATGGACGGTTAGGGTGTGGGTAATGTGATTGCCGGTTAGAGTGTGGTAGAGGGATTGGCGGTTAGGATATAGGTAGAGGTATGGACGGTTAGGGTGTGGGTAATGTGATTGCCGGTTAGAGTGTGGTATAGATTTGCCGTATGTTGAAAATTCCATGGACATCAGAGAATCCTAATAACGTGCTTGAGGAGGCACAGACAAAAAGACAGCTGATGACAAAAATCAAAGCAAGCCTTCTCAGCCTTTTTTCGGGCATGTCACGAGAAGAGGCGGGTTGGAACACGCAGGGAGGAGTTACCGAGGGAGGCAGGTAGAGAGAGAGAGAGAGAGAGGGAGGGAGAGAGAGAGAATATAGGACAGCTGGAAGGAATTACATGAGAGATGATCAACGGCGGAACTGATAAACGACACACGTGATAACAGCAGGTGGAGATCAATGATCGCTAACCGACATGTCACATGATGATGATGAGAGATGGACGGATAACCGAGAGTAGAAATCTGCGTAACTGAGGCCACAATCTTGAAGACTTCCGCTAATTTCGATCTGAAAATGGTTATTTCATGTAGGAATACGGGTACTACGACTAGTGTGTAAATATATATGTGAGGCCAACGACTGCGGAACATTGACAGTTATCCAAACCTCACGTAAAAGAATGGTGTTCTTTGAATATAAATGTTATAGAAAGGTTCTCAGAATATGCTGAACCGAAATAAAGAAGAATTCAGACATTCGTCAAGAGTTGGACATAGAGGAGAACTGGTTAATAAATTTCATCATGAACAGAACATGTAAATACTTTGACCACATCAAAAGACAAAACTGTCTTGAGTGAACGCTAATTATAGTTATGATGCCGACGAAGAAGGAGATCGCACCAAGATGTCAATGGATGCTTGGATGTGACTTGACATTTGGCAAGAGATAGAGTTTCTTTAAGACAGGCTGTGATGGGAGAGACGTTCTGCAAAGGGCATGTTACACTTTCGGTGTCCAGCACCGTGACACAGTTTTCACCCAAAACCAGCCAACATATATGTGCTCTTTTATTTGCCACCATCAGCTCCTTCACTGTACAGAATTCCTGGGACATATAATCAGGCGTTCCGGGTCCTGGACTACTCCACATTCATAATATTCATTGTCTGCATATCCCCACTTTTTCAGGATAGGCCGACATCTGGATACATCTGCTCTTAACCTATTCAGAGATATCCACGTAGCATATGGCAAATCATGTCCTGGGTTCAACTTCTTCTTTAATCTTCATCCAACTTTCACCCTTCATTTGGCGCCACCTTTCTATGCGGTTTCTCGCCACCTTTCTATGCGGTTTCTCGCCACCTTTCTATGCGGTTTCTCGCCACCTTTCTATGCGGTTTCTCGCCACCTTTCTATGCGGTTTTTCGCCACCTTTCTATGCGGTTTCTCGCCACCTTTCTATGCGGTTTCACGCCACCTTTCTATGCGGTTTCACGCCACCTTTCTATGCGGTTTCTCGCCACCTTTCTATGCGGTTTCACGCCACCTTTCTATGCGGTTTCTCGCCACAGAAAACTTTCCCTCTTAATTTCAGTCGTATTGTTTCTGGTGTATGACCAAAAAGAGTTTGTCTCTGATAACAAATACTGCTTTTTGCCTTTCAACTTCAGATTTTACACGTCTTCTCATATCCGGAGGTGCGATACCAGCGTTTGTGTAGACCTTTTCCATTGGTGTTGGTTTAAAGCATCCTGTGACAATTCGGCATGTCTCATTTACTGCCACATCGAACTGTTTCGTGTGTAGATGCATTCCATACTGGTGCCGGATATTTTGCAGCTGAAAGACACAGTGCAAGAGCTGATGTGCGGAGCACTGTTGGGGATGCTCCTCATGCAGTGTTTGTCAGCTTGTGAATTATATTGTTTCTTTCGCAGATTTTTTGTAGTGTGTCTTGTAAGATAATGTGCAGTCTATTACAATGCCTAAGTACTTGAGTGTATCGCTATGTTCAAGTACCAATCCGTGGCATTTAATATATAGATGTGTGTGTGTATATATAGCTCAATTCCATTTGTTTGGGTGCCAACACCAACGGGAAATCTCTATGCAATCACTGGTATGGCACTCCCGGATATTAGAATACATGACGCATCTGAAGTCGATGAACAAAAGCAATCTTGTGATCAGAGCAGAGACACCCTCTTTTTGGACATACATCAGAAAGAATACGACTGAAATCAAGGAACAGTTTTTTGCGGACTTTACAGCCCTCAGAACAGAACCCCGAGAGAAACCACATAGAAAAGTGGCGCCAAAGGAACGGTGAAGTTTGGATGAAGATCAAAGAAGAGCCTGCACCGGGACATGATTTGCCTTTTACTGGAGATCTCTGAACAGGTGGGTCCAGATGGGGGTCTAACTTGACAAAGTGGGGATATGCAGACAATGAATATTGTGAATGTCCAGGGCACAGAAAACCTGATTATATGTCCTAGGATGCATGAATCATGTGCAATGGAGGACCTGATGGTGACAAATGAAAGAGCACTTACGGTGGCTGGTTTTTGGGCGAAGACTGTGAGGTTGCCGCACACGGAAAGTAAGTAAGTATAGCTCAAGCGATTGAATCTACATTAAGCTAGAACGTCGCCGGGGGAGGAACACTAACGTCTAGTCAGGCAAAACATACTGATCAGACATGTTGTTAGAGTTAGTGGTCTTGGCCAGTTCCATTATGCCGGACGCGACACCCTGGTCAGTATATTGTGCCTGACCGGACTATTGTCTCAGTTCCTCCGGGCTATGGGGGTAGGTCATGTCCAAATTGGGCTGCCCTGACAAATGTGACCATTTCTTGAATCAGCTTCACGAAGGCATGCACGCACGTGTGCTTGATAACGGCGAGACCTCTACATCATTCGAGGTCAACAGCTACGTGAAACAGGAATGTGTACTTGCCCTGACCCTGTTCACCAGGACTTGTCCAACTATTCTGACGGACGTCTTCAAGGACTCCCGCGCGTGACATACAAATAAAGTTTCGCATGGATGGCGGCCTATTCAATCCCCACCAGATTGCACGCGAAGAAAAAGGTTGTGAGCGATACGATATTGGAACTCTTTTTTGCGAACGACTGAACAATAGCTCAGAACAGAATATACAGGAGGACATGGACCGGTTCTGTGCTGCTTGCGACAACTTTGACTTGACCATCAGCACAAAGAAAACGAAGGTATTATACCAACTAGCCCCAGGTACAGTGTTATAAATAAGCCTTTGACAAATTCATCTACCAACTATCACCGTCTTGATCGAGCAGAACAAGTGATCCTGTTTCGCTTGAGAATGGAACATAATAGATTGAAAAGCCACTTGGGATCAAGATGCTGAGCAGCGCATGATCTGCAGTGGTCAGCGACCCATAGCTGACTGCTAGCGTCAAGGCCAGCGAACCATAGCTGCCAAGACCCTTCTACACCTCCACGCGGTGATCCTGGATAACAGGCTGCAGCAGGGCAGAGTGGCTAAGGAGAAGAGATCGAAGAGGGAATGCTAACCAGGTACTCAAAAAATGCTTGCTAAAGTCGGATGTGTTGGACTGAAAGGTGCAAATATCGCAGCCAAGCTGTAAACTAGGACACAACGCATTCCGTTCTCTGGACTACATTCTGCAACTTAAGCCCTTTCATAGTTTGGTAGCGGGAGATTGAGAACGAACGAAGAAGAAGAATAGCCATTTACACCGGCTAAAATTGACTCTATCGCCAATGTATTTGTGTGGGCAGGCAGCACAGACATCTGAACATATCCTGCAAGACTTGTATGCTTGGTCAATTGCGTACTGAGCACTGGGCCACGGAGACAAATATCCACACAAAGCGGGTAGGAACGCCTGAAGAACTCTCCACTACAACACCGTTTATCCAGAGAACTGGGCCACGTGTGGATGTAACAAGAAAAAGCATGACGAACGAAAAGAATAAGAAGAAATCCGTCTACCCCGGAAGCACACTGTCGAGATTAGTGATTATTGGCTGATGAGCTGACTCATAGAATAGCACAGGCCAGCACGGCTTTTGGTCAAATGCGATGGGCAGCGTTGGAATGTCGAGAAATCAGCCATAACGGCTATGCTGAAGGTCTACCATACCGCCGTTCTCACCACCCTGCTCTACGTGTCTGAGAGCTGGACTGTCTATACTGGTGACGCCAGAAGGCTAAATCACTTCCATATTTTTAAAAATTTGTGTTTTGCGTTCGCCTTATTTCTCCATTCGCCAAGGCGGGTGTGCGTTACACTGGTTTTTATTTTGCGCCTGTCGGCCCTGTGCATCCGACTTCAGCATTCATTTTCTAAGGGTAACGGCCGGTGCTGTGATGGGGATCGAACCCAGCACCTTCTAGTTGTGAGCCATGCCACTTAACCACAAGGCCACGCCGTCCCCCTACTTCCATATTAATTGTCTGAGACGCATACTGCATATTCGCTGTTAGGACCATATCACACATAATGAAGTCATATCCAAAGCCAACATGCCTGGTATTCATGCACTTTTGCAGAAAGCCCAACTGAGATGGACTTACCACCTTGCTCAAATGTCAAATGAAAGGCTGCCAAAGAGACTTCTATAGCGAATTGACACAAAACGCGTTTTAAAGACTGTCTGGAGTCCCTTAAGAGCTGTCAAATAGACATTACCATCTGAGAAAACCTGACTCAAAATCGTTGAACCTTGAAAATGCGGTCAAAGCGGGTGTTGCAATCAGCGAGGGCCACAGTGTTCAGGCAGCCCAGGATAGACGGGCAATCAGAACGTCTAGACCAGAGGAAATACCAGCAACAGCTGCTGATTATGTTTGCCAGGCATCTCTTAGAACTTTCCACGCTCGCATTGACTTGGTCACCCTAGGCTTCTCATAGAGAGACAAGGTGACAAGTGCGGAAGTGCATTCTCGCACATGTATTCCGAGTATGTACACCCTCCTTCGGCAACGAAGACTGCGATGGCTTGATCATGTTTGTCGCATGGAAGACGGTTGCATCCCCAAATATATTCTCTATGGACAGTTGGTGTGTGGTAATGGGACAGCTGGTCGACCACAGTTACGGTTAAAAGACGCATGTAAGCGGGGCATGAAGTCTCTGGATATGGATCTGACATCTTGGGAAGACATAGCTTCAGACCGATCCAAGTGGAGATGTAAGCGGAAGAACCACATTAGACTAGTCGAAAATAAGCTCATGCAACAAAGGGAAGTAAAGAGACAACGCCGAAAGGAAAGCCATAAACTCAGCAGAGAGTTGCTACTCCAAGGTCGCATCAACCTATAGTCTGACATGACTGAAATGGGGAAACTATATATATATATATATATATATATATATATATATATATATATATATATATATATATATATATATATATATATATATATAAATAAGAAACTTATAACAGCCAAATAGGTGTCGGCTGTAAGAAACAACGTTCTACAAAGGACATGCTATTTCTTTATATATATATATATATTGATGAGTGATGATAGAAAAGTTTGGCATTTTAGTATGTAGGAGTCAAGGCGAATTGGTGGCAACTTTGGTCTTCTCTCATCTCTTCTTTACCTTCCCGATGTCCTCTGATTGTTGAACTCCCCCGTCTGGGCCCGGAACCACGTCTCCAGGTCAGATGTCAAGACCTGGGCGACAGACAAGCGATGTACACGAAGTGGGTTCTTCATGTTTGGGGACGGACAGAAGTCACTAATTGTCGAGTCTTTCTGAGATGCAAGCAGCCAGCTCACTTACGGCTGCTGCCAGCTCATTCACGGCTGCTGCCAGCTCATTCACGGCTGCTGCCAGTTCATTCACGGCTGCTGCCAGCTCATTCACAGCTGCTGCCAGCTCACTTACGGCTGCTGTCAGCTCATTCACGGCTGCTGCCAGCTCATTCACATCTGCTACCAGCTCATTCACGGCTGCTGTCAGCTCATTCACGGCTGCTAATTCGGCCCCGTCCAACAAATGCGGAACGAAGAAAGTACTTACGCCCACCAGCAGCTCCGCTCCTGGACAAAGCTATTGTTGTTGTTTGCGAATGCCCACAATAAGTAGGTTACATTTATGTGCGTCCTGAAAAGGACGTTAAGTGGCGGGTTGCAGTAGCTTTCCTGGCATCCCGATCGTGCTGATGAAGGTGGATCGGGGTCCTCATGGCGGTTGTGGTATGCTTGGCTGCGTCTGCGTATCGCTCACTACTACGGGAATCACGTCGAACCTCACCTTGTTACCCAGACTGTTGTCCTCGACAATAGCCGATTTCCAGGACGACCAACGAGGAGGTCAGGTGAAGGTCTTGGCCAATATATTTCTCCTGACCCTGGCTAACATTGTCTGACCAGTGTGTTTTGCCTGACCAGACGTTAGCCTCATCGTCCCGTCAGGTGAGGGTCTTACCCAGTATATTTCTCCTGACCCTGGCTAACATTGTATGATCCGTGTGTTTTGCCTGACCAGACGCTAGCCTCATCGTCCCGTCAGGTGAGGGTCTTAGCCAGTATATTTCTCCTGACCCTGGCTAACATTGTCTGACCAGTGTGTTTTGCCTGACCAGACGTTAGCCTCATCGTCCCGTCAGGTGAGGGTCTTAGCCAGTATATTTCTCCTGACCCTGGCTAACATTGTATGATCCGTGTGTTTTGCCTGACCAGACGTTAGCCTCATCGTCCCTTCAGGTGAGGGTCTTGGCCAGTATATTTCTCCTGACCCAGGCTAACATTGTCTGATCAGTGTGTTTTGCCTGACCAGACGTTAGCCTCATCGTCCCGGACTAACCGCTGTTATGAGACTCCTAAAACCCCCAGACTGCTAACTTTAGATATGTTCCATTTGTTAAAAAAACCTACGAAGTAGCACAAAAAGAAACACATTTCCAGGGGCTATTGGCTCTATGATATTGTAAATAAGGGGGCGGCGTGGGTTAGTGATTAGTTAAGCTCACAACCGGACGGTGCTCAATTTGCACCTTAATTACAGCAGTGGCGTTACGAGGTGGAAGCAAACTCTTATAAAAATTAGGAGGAAACAGACCCTTATATAAAATGCATGCCGAAGTCGGATGCACTGGGCATACAGGCGCAAATTAAAAACATAGTACAACACACACCGCCTTGGGAAATAGAGAAATAAGGCGAACGCCAAACAAAATAAATAATATTATTGTAATTATAGCAAAAACGATAAGATTATAGTTGTAGAGCACTCGCTGTTCATGGCAAAGGTTCCCGCACCGGTACGCTGTGTTCGACCCAGTTGTAAATAGGTACCAGGCATACAACAGGGAAGTAATATGTAGCGAAAAATAGGAACTGCTTACTCTATCTCACACAAACTAGTTGCGTAGTATACTGGAGTCTTTAACAACTTCACTCCCCGACAGTAGTGAGATAACTATGGGACAAACCTTTACTTAGTATACTCAAGTCTTTAACAACTTCACTCCCCGACAGTAGTGAGATAACTATGGGACAAACCTTTACTAGTATACTCAAGTCTTTAACAACTTTACTCACCGGCAGTAGTGTAACTTATAGTACACATGTTTACTTTTAGTGCAAACTACCCCTTGTACTGAATGCACAGCACAATATAAAATAACATAGTTTGGTGATCTCCTGAGAATACAACCTGATCAGCTGCCGCTGAACGCATGTATCACAAGAAGATCTGGTTATAAAGTACGATGCAGACCTCGTTAGAGATTGATAGATGACATACAAGCAACATTAGCTTAAAACATGGATGGATCAGGCTGAGACAGTTGTGCACAGAGTGTGTGCACGATGAAGCATGGATGAAATTACGTGAGAATTTCCTGCAGACTCTACGTGTGATTGTCTCACTTGACATAACGTGTGTCCAGCTGAATCCGGTTAGTGTGGTGTCGGGGGTTAACGTTTTGATCAGTGAAAATTCCACGGATGAAGATGCCATTATCTACACAGATGGATCCGTCATCCGTGGGTTGAGAAGCGCGTGGGCCTTCACGGCCCAGAGGGGTGGGAAAACGATCAAGGAAGGAGATGGTCTGGCTTGAAACAATGAGTGGCACACATGAGGATGCCCAGGAAGGTGGCAACATGTTGCGCGCGGCGCCAGTGGTTGGAGTCGGTAGGGCGGTCAGGGTTGCAGAGAGTCACCTTCATACTCGTTCCGGGACATGCAGGTGTCGAAGGGAACGAGAGAGCTGATAGGTTGGCGAGTACAGCTATGGTGGAGGGCGGGAGATCAATAGACCGAGCCGATATCATAAACGTCGTTAGGAAAATTGGCTGGAAGGAAGATTCAGAAGTGGTTTCAGAATCTACGTCCTTGACTCGACTGGTTGAATTAGGTGTGTGAAACGAGGGGCGGCGCGGAAGGAACTCCACACGGGGATCCATAGACGACTGGTTAACCAGTACAGGACCGGGACGGTCAGTCATCATGTGCTGGCAGACATACTGAGCGCCTATGGACTTGTCCCGAGTGTGATAAAGATGATCCGACGACTAACTTACTTGCTTAAAACAAGAGAGATGACTTCAGCTTTATTTAGTACACATTAACCGATACGTTTATATATCTTTGATCAGTACACATTAACCGATACGTTTATTTATCTTGGTTCAGTACACATGATCTTAGGGTTTAATTTATCTTGGTTCAGTACATATGATCGTAGGCGTTTATTAATATTGGTTCAGTACACATGAACCTATACGTTTATATATCATTGTTCAGTACACATTAACCGATACGTTTATTTATCTTTGTTCAGTGCACATGAACTTATACGTTTATTTATCTTTGTTTAGTATACATGAATTTATGCGTCTATATATCTTTGTTCAGTACACATTAACCGAGACGTTTATACATCTTTGTTCAGTGCACATTAACCGAGACGTTTATATATCTTAGTCCCATACACGTTAACCCTTATCGTGAAGATTGCATTCTCCAAACAAATCGATCCTGTCCTCATTTTCTCCCCAACCACTCCCCGCCTGTCAACCTTGTGAACTTATAATACTCCAGCCGAGATGAACAAATCAACAAGTGTATGTATCTTTCATTGGCTTAATCTATCAATGAGATTCGTTCTCACCGCCCAACATTATCAAAGCTCTGTTCCTCAAAACGTTTGAAGTTTGTGGACCGTATCATGGGCATTAAGAACACACATACATAACTACGGTCACAAGATTTTGAGTTAACATGGGTGGTGAGAACACACATACATAACTTCGGTCACAAGATTTTGGGTTAACATGGGTGGTGAGAACACACATACATAACTACGGTCACAAGATTTTGGGTTAACATGGGTGGTGAGAACACACATACATAACTACGGTCACAAGATTTTGGGTTAACATGGGTGGTGAGAACACACATACATAACTACGGTCACAAGATTTTGGGTTAACATGGGTGGTAAGAACACACATACATAACTACGGTCACAAGATTTTGGGTTAACATGGGTGGTGAGAACACACATACATAACTACGGTCACAAGATTTTGGGTTAACATGGCTGGTGAGAACATTCATGGATGATCATAACACAGACTGGACATTTTATGGGGGGTCAGAACACATGTGGATAACTACATGTGTGATCAGAACGTGTGTGACCAGAACAACATGTGACCAGAACAACATGTGACCAGAACAACATGTGATCAGAACAACATGGATAACTTCATGGATGATTGACACACAATTGAATTACAGCATGGGGGATAAAATCACACACTGATAACTCCTTAGTTGATCAGAGCACGCGTGGATACCTTTATGGATGGCAAGAACACACCCGGACAATTGCATGGTCAATCAGGACACACGTGTGATAAGAATAAGCATGGATAACTTCATGCACAATCAGATCACACAAGGGCAACTTCATGCACAATCAGATCACACAAGGGCAACTTCATGCACAATCAGATCACACAGGGGCAACTTCATGCACAATCAGATCACACAAGGGCAACTTCATGCACAATCAGATCACACAAGGGCAACTTCATGCACAATCAGATCACACAGGGGCAACTTCATGCACAATCAGATCACACAAGGGCAACTTCATGCACAATCAGATCACACAAGGGCAACTTCATGCACAATCAGATCACACAAGGGCAACTTCATGCACAATCAGATCACACAAGGGCAACTTCATGCACAATCAGATCACACAAGGGCAACTTCATGCACAATCAGATCACACAAGGGCAACTTCATGCACAATCAGATCACACAAGGGCAACTTCATGCACAATCAGATCACATACGGATAACATCATTTATGGTCAAAATCCGCACGGATACAATCAAGAATGATAAAATCGAACACACACGTATGGGGTACTGAGACGCTAGTGCAGTCAGGCACAACATACTGACTAGGACGTCGCGTAAGCGTCAGACAGCATACTGGCCAGAACGTTGCGTTAGAGTCAGGAACAACATACTGACCAGAACGTGGCGTCATGGTCAGGCAAAATATATACTGACCAAGAACACAATCTCTCTTCCATTAAGCGTTCCCTGGAAACAGGTTGTTTTCAAGGCAGTCTGGCTGACAAGATGTGTATCGACGTTATCTACATAGTAGTGAGCGTCACGCAGATGAAGCCAAGCATAGCACGAGAGCCTGGAGGACCGCAGTCCACCTTCATCAGCACGTTCGGGATGTGAGGAAAACTACTGCAACCTGCCACTTAACGCAATTTTCAGGGTGCACAAAAGAGCAAACCTACTCACTGTGGGCATTAAACGACAACAGCAACACAAGGATAACATTATGGATGATCAGATCGAACATGGATATGATCACGGATGATAAGATCAAACACGGATAAGATCATGGGTGATCAATCGAACACTGATATGATCAAAACGAACACGGATAAGATCAAACACGGATAAGATCATGGGTGATCAATCGAACACTGATATGATCAAAACGAACACGGATAAGATCAAACACGGATAAGATCATGGGTGATCAATCGAACACTGATATGATCAAAACGAACACGGATAAGATCATGGTTGGTGAAATCGAACACAGATAAGATCATGGTTGGTGAAATCGAACACAGATAAGATCATGTTTGGTGAAATCGAACACAGAAAAGATCATGTTTGGTGAAATCGAACACAGAAAAGATCATGGTTGGTGAAATCGAACACAGATAAGATCATGGTTGGTGAAATCGAACACAGAAAAGATCATGTTTGGTGAAATCGAACACAGAAAAGATCATGGTTGGTGAAATCGAACACAGATAAGATCATGGTTGGTGAAATCGAACACAGATAAGATCATGGTTGGTGAAATCGAACACGGATAAGATCATGGTTGGTGAAATCGAACACAGATAAGATCATGGTTGGTGAAATCGAACATAGATAAGATCATGGTTGGTGAAATCAAACACGGATAAGATCATGGTTGGTGAAATCGAACACAGATAAGATCATGGTTGGTGAAATCGAACACAGATAAGATCATGGTTGGTGAAATGGAACATAGATAAGATCATGGTTGGTGAAATCGAACACAGATAAGATCATGGTTGGTGAAATGGAACATAGATAAGATCATGGTTGGTGAAATCGAACATAGATAAGATCATGGTTGGTGAAATCGAACACAGAAAAGATCATGGTTGGTGAAATCGAACACAGATAAGATCATGGTTGGTGAAATCGAACACAGAAAAGATCATGTTTGGTGAAATCGAACACAGAAAAGATCATGGTTGGTGAAATCGAACACAGATAAGATCATGGTTGGTGAAATCGAACACAGATAAGATCATGGTTGGTGAAATCAAACACGGATAAGATCATGGTTGGTGAAATCGAACACAGATAAGATCATGGTTGGTGAAATCGAACACAGATAAGATCATGGTTGGTGAAATGGAACATAGATAAGATCATGGTTGGTGAAATCGAACACAGATAAGATCATGGTTGGTGAAATGGAACATAGATAAGATCATGGTTGGTGAAATCGAACACTGATACGATCATGGGTGATCAGATCGAACACTGATTTGATCAGAACGAACACGGATAAGATCATGGGTGATCATATCGAACACTGATAAGATCATGGGTGATCAGATCGAACACTGATATGATCAGAACGAACACGGATAAGATCAAACATGGATAAGAGCATGGATCATCAAATCGAACACAGTTAAGATCATGGATGATTAGAACAAACATGGATAAGATCTTGGTTTTTGTAATCGAACACGGATAAGATCATGGATGATCAAATCGAACATGGATAAGAGAATGAATGATCAAATCGAACACGGATCAGATCATGCGTGATCCGAACGAACACACGTGATCTAACTTCATGAACCATCAAACACACAGAGATGACACGTTTGACTGCCGAGGATCCCTTCGTCACGGCCTATTACCACCGATCATCAACCAAACACATTTTGAGAAGCGCCGTCCCGCCTAAACGCGTTACACCGGATCGATATCATGAATGGTTCGACCACGCGGACTAATAGGATAAAATATAGTCCTACAAAAACACGCCCTACATTCCCGAGAACCAAAACCTGGTTTCCGTGTACTAAAATGTAATTAAGAAATGAAAACAAATAGTCTGTAGTAGTTTTATCTACTAATTCGCTCGTGAAATGCGTGTTAGATAGATAAATACCAATACGATATATCTTTTCAGAGGTTCTCAATTTTCGTGACTGCACTCTTTTAACGGCTTCTTTAATTAGTTTTTAGTTTAGTCGAAGAATCAACGTCATTGCATGTGGTTTGGCTTGGCTTCGTTCGTTCTCAATCTCCCGCTACCAAACCCTGAAAGGGCTTAAGTAGCAGAATGAAGTCCAGAGAATGGAATGAGCTGTGTCGTAGTTTACAGCTTGACTGCGATATTTGCACCTTTCGGTCCAACACATCCGACTTCAGCAAGCATTTTTTGAGTACCGGGTTAGCATTCCCTCTTCGACCCATTCTACTTAGCCAGTCTGCTCTGTTGCAGCCTGTTATCCAGGATCACCGCGTGGAGGTGTAGAAGGGTCTTGGCAGCTCTGGTTCGCTGGCCCTGACGCTAGCAGTCAGGTATGGGTCGCTGTCCACTGCAGCTCATCCGCTGCTCAGCATCTTGATCCCGTATGTGGTTTAACCCATATATGTTTTTCTCAATATTTTTTTAAAACCTCAGCACAATGAACGACCTCCGTAGCACTGGTGAAGATCTTGTAATAGATTGGGTAGATTTTTAACATCATTTTGAATTTTGCCCTGGAATAAGCTGTTAAGCCTACTGGTTTCGATTTCCAACTACCGAGCGATTTTTAACGAGCGCGACACTGTACACGGTCGTCCGATCTCTACTACAAAGAGATCCGGGGAAATAAGAGAAAGTTCACGTGAAAAAAATTCAGGTCTCCACCGTGATTTTGATCCCGCGGCATCCAGCACCCGAGGCCGATGTATTATCTCGAGACCACTCAGTCCCCTAAATGCTTTTCTGGGAGAGGATTGGCGTGGTAAAGTGTTATCGACTCACAACTCAAACTTACGGTGTCCTCATTCTCAGAACAGAAAAGTCGTGCCCATATGGGAAGTAAATCCATAAACATGCGGGCTGAAGTCGAGTGCACTGGTCATCAGGCGTAAAACACAGTACAACTTACATTTGGAAACCTGATTAAAAACAGTCAGATGAATGCCCACTGTCAGATAACCGAAGCCAATTGGGGTTACGCACTTTTTGCGCGTTAACTTCCTGCGGCTTACTGAGAAGTGGCGAACGCAGAAAAAAAGATCACTAGAACACTATTGTGTACTTTTACACTTGTAGATCATGTATGTAGTGTTTCTAGAGCTTTCGTTCAAACATAGAAAGCTGCTGTACATTCAGTAGGAGGGGGGGGGGGGCATAGTGGAAAACCCAGAGGTTAGTTAACTTTGTTAACAAGGAGGCGACAACATTGGTAAAAGACAGGTGGGCGTTGTACCTGGATGTGCTTATTATTTGAAACCGTTTCTACTGTTTGACGATTGCCAGTGCGTGTTATTCTTAGCTTCTCATTTCGAGTTCTTCACTCTTGTCGCTGTTTCTCTAGTAGAGGGTTTCAGTGGCTCTTCTTATATACATAGGCGTATTGAAGAAAGTAGGCCGGTACCTGCGTATTAATTCAACCCAGTTACCTACGTTCCCATCGTACACATTTGGCTTGGCTCGTTTTTAATCTTCAACTACCAAACCATGAAAAGGGCTTAAGTAGCAGAATGTAGTCCAGAGAACGGAATTCGTTGTGTCGTAATTTACAGCTTGATTGCGATATTTGCACCTTTCGGTCCAACACATCCGACTTCAGCAAGCATTTTTGAGTAGCCTTCCCTCTTCGATCCTTTCTCCTTAGCCAGTTTGCACTGATGCAGACTGTTATCCAGGATCACCGCGTGGAGGTGTAAAAGGGTCTTGGCAGCTCTGGCCCTGCCGCTAGCATTCAGCTATTTGTCGCTGACCGCTGCAGTACATATTTAACAGCTGATGACTAACGGGAAATTCCATTTCGGGTCAAGAGGGGGGGAGGGGGGGGGACAGTTCAATATAATTTTATTTTAAATAGATAATGATAGAAGTGTAGAAAAGATGCAAATCCTAATAATAACCCTAGCCCAAGAAATGTATTGCTAAGATGGCAGAAAGAACCATAAATCCGGGTCTATTCTCGCAGAATATTTGACACCTCCAACATATACAAAGTGGGATATTCTGTGACGCCACTACCTCAAATCCGGTTCTAAAAATAAATATTTCTTCTGCTTGGGGGCAATTAAGACGAAAGTATCAGTAGGCATGTGGATTAATTTTAGACTCAACACTATATGGATCACAGGGTCTATCCCAACCTCGTTGGCCAGGCTGCAGTAACACATCATGTTTCAGAGAGCATATGCCCACTACGACCGTTGCCATCTTATAGGAAGCTTGTTTGCCTGCGTGTACTAGAAACGTTCAGTTCAGAAATCCAGGAATGCACACGGAAGCAGAGCTGCATATATTATAACAAATGTTATACCTAGAATCTGACAAGTGATGGAGCAAAACTCTTACACAAACTACCAAACCTGCTGCCTCCTGCTTGTAAACAGGTTGTCGAGAGAGATAGACAGAGAGAGAGAGAGACGGAGATATATTCTCCTTCAGAAACGTACGCATGTTTACCTGGGTGTAGGAGAGCCGCTCGAAACCTGGCCTCCATAACCTAACAACGCAGGCACTCTCCTTCCCATCCACGGTTTATCGTTATGTAGTTTCTCAGTCCACTTTACCACAACAGTCTATCAGCGAAGGCGTTCTGTTTACAAGAATCTCTCACTCTCGCTAGGAAAGTGTGTTCTGCTGATACACATAGAACAGTAAGTTTTTGTCTATCTTTAGCTAGAGAATATTATTCATGTTGTGCTTTTAATCAAAGTTCGCCAGGTTTATATAATTTTGTTCGTACATTACATTCATCTCATCGTTTTTCGGCGTTCGTCCCGAGTCTCAGTTTACAACGAGGCTGCGATATCTGCGTTTTTCTGCCCAACACATCTTATTTTGGGGTTGCCTTCCCATTGCGATCCCTATTCTCAAACCAGACTACGCTTTTGCTGCCTGTTTCCAGGGCCGTAATTTGGAGCGGAAATAGGGTCTTGGTCAGCTCTAGTTCGCTGGCCCTGATGCCAGAAGTCAACTATGAGTCGATGGCCTTGATGCAAGCAGTCAACTATGAGTCGCTGACCCTGGTGCAAGCAGTCAACTATGAGTCGCTGACCCTGGTGCAAGCAGTCAACTATGAGTCGCTGACCCAGATGCAAGCAGTCAACTATGAGTCGCTGGCCCTGATGCCAGCAGTTAACTATGAGTCGCTGGTCCTGATGCCAGCAGTTAACTATGAGTCGCTGGCCCTGATGCCAGCAGTCAACTATGAGTCGCTGGCCCAGATGCAAGCAGTCAACTATGAGTCGCTGTCTGCTGTCTGTCAGCTCATTCACCTCATCTGGGATCAAGATGTTGAGCTCTAGCGGCCAACGACCCAGAGCTGCCAGACCCTTCTACACCTCCACGCGGTGATCCCGGATAAAAGGCTGCAACATAGCAGACTCGGCAAGGAGAAGATATTGAAGAGGGAAGGCTAACCTGGTACTAAAAAATACCTGCTGAAGTCGGACGTGTCAGACCGAAAGGTGCAAATATCGCAGTAAAGCTGAAAATTACGACACAAATTATTCCGTTCCCCGGACAACATCTTGCTACTTACAAATCCCTTTTCATGGTTTGGTAGCGGGAGATTGAGAACGAACAAAGAGGAATCAGTCTTACACGATGTGGTTGCTAGCTCCATAAACAACTCTATTCAAAGTCGTCTTTTGCGACATGCTTTTAGGTACATTTGACGAATTGTCTCTCCCAGGATCAACTGGGGGACCCAAACTGATGGATACTGAATATCCGAAGGTGATATGTCCTCTCTAACAAGGACCAAGAATCCACACGGAGGCAGCACCGTACATCCGCTAGTTTTATTCATAATCTGACAAGAAGAAAGCAACTCACTACCAAACCTTCAGTCTACTTCTTGTTGTGATAGATATTCTACTTCAGAAATGTACGCGTGTTTACCTGAGTGTGGGAGAGGCGTTCTTAACTTTGCCTTCAATACCTAGCAACGAAGGCAATCTGGTTCTCAGCTAAGGTTTAAAGTAAAGTAGTTCTCAGGCCACCTTGCCTTAGAGTCAATCAGCTTCTTCTTTGTCGGTCGATTTATAGATTCACATATATTTCCCTCATAAACTGCTCTCGTCGCTCGATTTATAGATTCACATATATTTCCCTCATAAACTGCTCTCGTCGCTCGATTTATAGATTCACATATATTTCCCTCATAAACTTCTCTCGTCGCTCGATTTATAGATTCACATATATTTCCCTCATAAACTGCTCTCGTCGCTCGATGTATAGATTCACATATATTTCCGTCATAAACTGCTCTCGTCGCTCGATGTATAGATTCACATATATTTCCCTCATAAACTGCTCTCGTCGCTATACCATTTTTTTCTCAGTTGGGCTGGACAGTCATGTTGTCATTCTGCGCCTCTCGTGGAGTTTGTGACAAGGAGACCTTTTCTACTGTTTGTTATTCTCACATGGCTCATGTCTGTGTGACCAATTTTTAACTTGTTAAACACATCATTTTCAGTCTGCAATGACCTGTTTGCATAGACCTGTTTGCATAGACCTGTTTGCAGTCTGAATATTGTCACTTGGTCTCTTTTTGGTAAGGTCTAGAATTCTTCTCCTAGATCAGACCATGTACTCTCTGTGTCTGTGCCATACTACTAAGTTCCCTGCTCAGTGACCGACAAATCGATCAGTGACTGTCACGCCTAATGTCGTATTTAAGTACAGCAACAAACTCCCTTCACTTCACCTCACTGCAGGTATCCTTCGTACACAGCTTCAACTCTGATTGATTCATGATTTTCTTTTAGCTCCTTCGTCAAGTTTATCTAAGGCGGACTTCTCTTTCGTCTTCCATCTGAGGTCCAGACCGAGACAGGTCTGGTGAAGGTTCCTGGTTCTTTCTTAGGACGTGTCCCATTAAATTCCAGCGTCGACCAGTTATGATGGCGTGCATGTCGTGCCATGGTACGGTTAGTATATAATACATAGACATCAAAGAGATACTTATTGACTTGTCCGCCCACTTTATGTCGTGGAGCTTGAAGTGCCTTTATTGGACCATTTGTGTTACGTGGTCTTCCTAGTGCCTTGTAACCAGATCGTTTTGTGTTGAAAACGTACAGAGGTAGCTTATCAGACTATATTCTCACGAGGGATCAAGACGATGAGCTGCAGCGACTCATAGCCGACTGTTAGCGTCAGGGCCAGCGAACCAGAGCTGCAAAGACTCTCCCACACCTCCACTCTCACTCTGTGATCCTGGATAACAGGCTGTAATAGAGCAGACTGACTAATTAGAAGGAATCGAAGATGGAAGACTAACCCGGTACTTAAAACTGCCTGCTGAAGTCGGATGTGCCGGACTGAAAGGTGCAAATATTGCAGCAAAACTACGACACAACGCATTCCGTTCTCCGGTCAACATCCTGCTGCTTGCAAAGACCTTTTCAGGGCTTGCTATCGGGAGATTCAGAACGAACGAAGAAGCATATTCTCATGAGATGACTGAACCATCGTATATCTTGTTATGATATGTGTTCAGCACAATATGGAGGTTGGGGCAGGTCATCAGATGGTCTGGGTCCTGTATTGCATAACCATCTCATTTGTCGCATCTTCTTTTTGTGAGTTCATCCTCAGATCAAGATCCCTGTTTCTCTCACAAAGGACACCGTTGTTTGTAAGGCTGTTTTATCTCCACACAGCTTTTGTCTCATATCTGTCTCGTGAGGCGAGTATTGTTTTCTCTTTCTGCGTAAGCATGCAGCTTTGTATGATGTGTTCTACAGTCATGGTATGCTCCCCACATGGGCACCTGCCATCTGTCCACATCCTCATTGTGTTGTAAAGATGACCCTTGAGTCTGTTATGCCCAGTTCCCAGTCTAAAGATGATGACTTGCTCTTCTCTAGTTAAATTAAAGTTGCTGTCTTCTTTTAGGAAGTCGGGATGTTGTTAGCCCGTTTTCCCTTGAAGTTGGCATTAAGTATGGTCTTGGTCTCATTACATGTGATGCTTAGGTCTGTTTGTGAGGGTGTTCATCTACACTTTTCTAGTTTGCCTGCAGTTTCATTGCTTGCAATATTACAGCGGAATGGAATCCACTGTATGACCAACCTAGGGTGTTCTGCTGAGAGCTGTGTCAGGAAGTATATGCATTGCTCTAGATCTTCATCTTTGTGTTGTTTTAGCGCTATTAATACCGACAATGGATCAGGCAGGAATACTATGTTTTCTTGGTGGTCATCTTTATCTTGTTGTGTATCCACTTCTCTTAATGTTCCTCTTGTACCCCGATACACCAATTCGGAGTCTGTTTAATGACATCCATGTTGTTTAAGTGACAGATGGATGTCCTGGAGCAGGTCTCTCCCGAAGTTTGATCTCTGGGGCCTGCATCAATTCGTGCCATTTTTCGATACATGGAAGTTGGTAACAATATACTGTTACAAGTTTGTTTTTTTGCCACACTGAAGCCCAGTTGTTTAATTAGTGTTGACAATTTGTATCTAGTTTCGATTTCTCAATCTTCCATAAAAATACTTCCCAGGGACAAATAGATAATACGAAGATAAAGCACCCAATGACAACCACTGCAGATAGATGAGAGCTCAATACAGATAGCTCGCTGGCCAATCGTAGTAGTCCTCAAGTACAAATGTTTGTTTACCAATTATAGCTGTCTTATGAAATGTTTATATCAATTGGTGTCCATTTGGTATGTCAACGTAGTGTTAGATACGTGTGTCGTCAATCGATCAAAACCATTTCAACTCCCCGCGGAGCATAGGTCTTCAATAAATTCCTGTCAGGTGATCAAACGTTAACTTGTCTATATAATTGTTGAAGGTTTTGAAGATTAGTTAGTATAGGATGGAGTAGCCAGACCAATGTTCAATCTTTCTTAGCCGCCTCTTACAGGATGGAGTAGCTAGACGAATGTTCAATCTTTCTTAGCCACCTCTTACAGGATGGAGTAGCCAGACGAATGTTCAATCTTTCTTAGCAGCCTCTTACAGGATGGAGTAGCTAGACGAATGTTCAATCTTTCTTAGCCGCCTCTTACAGGATGGAGTAGCCAGACCAATGTTCAATCTTTCTTAGCCGCCTCTTACAGGATGGAGTAGCTAGACGAATGTTCAATCTTTCTTAGCCACCTCTTACAGGATGGAGTAGCCAGACGAATGTTCAATCTTTCTTAGCCATCTCTTATAGGATGGAGTAGCCAGACGAATGTTCAATCTTTCTTAGCTGCCTCTTACCGGATGGAGTAGCCAGACTAATGTTCAATCTTTCTTAGCCGCCTCTTACAGGATGGAGTAGCCAGTCGAATGTTCAATCTTTCTTAGCCACCTCTTACAGGATGGAGTAGCCAGACCAATGTTCAATCTTTCTTTGCCGCCTCTTACAGGATGGAGTAGCCAGACCAATGTTCAATCTTTCTTTGCCGCCTCTTACAGGATGGAGTAGCCAGACCAATGTTCAATCTTTCTTAGCCGCCTCTTACAGGATGGAGTAGCCAGACCAATGTTCAATCTTTCTTAGCAGCCTCTTACAGGATGGAGTAGCCAGACCAATGTTCAATCTTTCTTAGCCGCCTCTTACAGGATGGAGTAGCCAGACCAAAGTTCAATCTTTCTTTGCCGCCTCTTACAGGATGGAGTAGAAACACCAATGTTCAATCTTTCTTTGCCGCCTCTTACAGGATGGAGTAGCCAGACCAATGTTCAATCTTTCTTAGCCGCCTCTTACAGGATGGAGTAGCCAGACCAATGTTCAATCTTTCTTAGCCGCCTCTTACAGGATGGAGTAGCCAGACCAATGTTCAATCTTTCTTAGCCGCCTCTTACAGGATGGAGTAGCCAGACCAAAGTTCAATCTTTCTTAGCCGCCTCTTACAGGATGGAGTAGCCAGACCAAAGTTAAATCTTTCTTAGCCGACTCTTACAGGATGGAGTAGCCAGACCAAAGTTCAATCTTTCTTAGCCGCCTCTTACGACATGCCTTACAGGTATTCTTCACCACTTTTTGGATCCCGGTATATACGTTCATTTTGTTGTCATATTTTGTTTAATTGAGTTTTATTTATGTGGTTATGTAATTGTTGGTTTTTTCTCTTCAAATTGGTAAAGGTGGTTTCAATGTGTTCATCTTTTGCGGTCACACTGGAAAGGGCGCTGTAAGAAAGTGTCATAGTTCACAGCGAAAACGCGATAGCTGCGCTTTTGGGTCCGAGGTATCTGGTTCCAGCTGGGTTTTGTGAGTTTGCCTTCCCTCTGCCATCTCTAGTCTCTTGTTACAAGGTTTGCCTTACAACTGCCGTCTCTAGCCTCATGTTACAAGGTTTGCCCCCCCCCCACCATCTCTAACCTTTTGTTACAAGGTTTGCCTTTCCCCCTACCATCTCTAGCCTCTTGTTACAAGGTTTGCCTTCCAACTGCCATCTCTAGCCTCTTTTTACAACGTTTGCCTTCCAATTGCCATATCTAGTCTCTTGTTACAAGGTTTGCCTTACAACTGCCGTCTCTAGCCTCATGTTACAAGGTTTGCCCCCCCCCCCACCATCTCTAACCTTTTGTTACAAGGTTTGCCTTTCCCCCTACCATCTCTAGCCTCTTGTTACAAGGTTTGCCTTCCAACTGCCATATCTAGCCTCTTGTTACAAGGTTTGCCTTCCAACTGCCATCTCCAGGCTCATGTTACAAGGTTTGCCTTTCCCCTACCATCTGTAGCCTCTTGTTACAAGGTTTGCCTTCCCACTGCCATCTCTAGCCTCTTGTTACAAGGATTGCCTTCCAATTGCCATATCTAGCCTCTTGTTACAAGGTTTGCCTTCCAACTGCCATCTCTAGCCTCTTGTTACAAGGTTTGCCGTCCCACTGCCATCTCTAGCCTCTTGTTACAAGGTTTGTCTTCCAACTGCCATCTCTAGCCTCTTGTTACAAGGTTTGTCTTCCAACTGCCATCTCTAGCCTCTTGTTACAAGGTTTGTCTTCCAACTGCCATCTCTAGCCTCTTGTTACAAGGTTTGTCTTCCAACTGCCATCTCTAGCCTCTTGTTACAAGGTTTGCCTTCCAATTGCCATCTCTAGCCTCTTGTTACAAGGTTTGCCTTCCCCCTACCATCTCTAGCCTCTTGTTACAAGGTTTGCCTTCCAACTGCCATCTCTAGCCTCTCAGCCAGACTGCACTATTGTAGACTATTTCCATGGATGCGACTTGGAGGCGAAAACGTTTCTTAGTCAGTTGTGGTTCGCTGACTGGTGGAGCAGCAGGTAGTTGATGTCAGATCATTCACTGTGTTGTTGTCAGATCATTCATTGTGTTGCTGTTAGCTCATTCACCGTGTTGCTGTTAGCTCATTAACTGTGTTGCTGTTAGCTCATTCACTGTGTTGCTATTAGCTCATTCACTGTGTTGCTATTAGCTTATTCACTGTGTTGCATCTTCAGCTTGTTACAATATTTATAATTACCTAATTAAATATCTTTAGTTTTAAAAATGCTAATGTTCTGAAAGGTATAATATGTTACACAATAGATTATCCCATACGAAAGTTAATTCCAGGCCAGCTGCTACACCTTCAACGGTGGTAAACGTGTACTAATATCATTCGATCTGTGGATGAAAGGGCAGTGCTTCGCCAATCTGTGGACGAGGTATTTAACTAAGAGGAGCAAAAGGCACATGCTTTTCAGTAGGGAGGGGGGGGGAAATAAGCGAGGAAGGGAACTCGTCACTTCACCCAAGAGAAAAGCTAAGGCCTACTACAATCGGACACTTCATCTCCGGTGAGCCAGGTACGTTCCAGTCTATTCGGCTGATCATGTTTACATCACTCAGTTTTGAAGGGGATTGGTCAGGAAGGAAACTGTTAATTAAACTCACCTTAGAGGAAACACTGAGACCCAGCAGTCATTAAAACTTCATCCCTGGTGCCTAGACACGCTCCAGATTACCACGCTGAAAGTGTTCACATAATATGCACAGTTGGGAGGGGGGGGGGGGTGGGTGGCGGGGAGAAGTAGCCTGTATCTGGATCAATTGTGCACTTTGACAGATGGAAAGTATTTTCCACACGAGCTGCATACATGATTGTGAATTTGTCTAGTCCACACGAGCTGCATACATGATTGTGAATTTGTCTAGTCCACACGAGCTGCATATATGATTGTGAATTTGTCTAGTCCACACGAGCTGCATACATGATTGTGAATGTGTCCAGTCCACACGAGCTGCATATATGATTGTGAATGTGTCCAGTCCACACGAGCTGCATATATGATTGTGAATGTGTCCAGTCCATACGAGCTGCAAACATGATTGTGAATGTGTCCAGTCCACAAGAGCTGCAAACATGATTGTGAATGTGTCCAGTCCACACGAGCTGCAAACATGATTGTGAATGTGTCCAGTCCACACGAGCTGCAAACATGATTGTGAATGTGTCCAATCCATACGAGCTGCAAACATGATTGTGAATTTGTCGTCAGTGAGAGGCAAAGTCAAATGGCATGATGGTAGTTCAAGACTTGCTAGCACAACTCTACGAGACAGTGATCCATATGTACCACTGTTATCAGCACTGCTGACACTTGAACATCTTCTAGAAGATGACATTGACGATGGAAAGTATCGTTGACGAAACACGTCATTGTTGTTCGTGCGTCCGTGTCCACAGCGTGTGAGATTGTTTCACTTGACAATGTGTTGTCTGCTTAGCGTCTCCAGTCACGACACATGCCCTGTGCTCACCATTGTTGTTCATGCGTCCGTGTTCACAGCGTGTGAGATTGTTTCACTTGACAATGTGTTGTCTGCTTAGCGTCTCCAGTCACGAGACAGCGACACATGTCATGTGCTGACCATTGTTGTTCATGCGTCCGTGTCCACAGCGTGTGAGATTGTTTCACTTGACAATGTGTTGTCTGCTTAGCGTCTCCAGTCACGAGACAGCGACACATGTCCTGTGCTGACCATTGTTACACAAAGGATAACAGTTGAGCAAAGTGTAGAACGGAACACACCACTTTATTCCCATCTCCTGGATTTATGAATAGACGTTTTACAGTGTGAAGAGGGCGTCATCCTGAGATTGTTCCGGCATTATGCAGTGCCCCGGAAGTTCATTAATCACGTATGCGATGTCCGGTTCTTCACCTTGTGTCAACTTTTCGAGCCATTTATGATTGGTGTGTGACAGTGGTGTCCATTGTCTCCTTCCGTTTGTTGTTCTGTTGGCTATAGACTAGGTTATGAAACAGACCACCTCATTCAACGGAATTGAAATTCAACACATCAGCTTGTCATTCTTCTTCTGCGTTCATTCTCAATCTCCTGCTACCAAGCCATGTACAGGGTTTTGTAAGTAGCAGGATGTAGTCCGGAGAACGGAATGTGCTGTGTCGCTAGTTTACAGCTTGACTGCGATATTTGGATCTTTCGGTCCGACACATCCGTCTTCGGCAAGACAGCTTGTCATGTAGTATTTCGGATGACGTGAATGAATTTCTGCCCCATTGCCGCGATGAGCTACATATTCAAATTACTACGCTGTCTGTGGTATCTACCCACTTGTGTCTACAAATACACCGCGAAAAGGAAACAATTATGAATGCACTTACGATAGCCGCACCATAACTCAACTTGACGTCTTTATACTGGTTTTAGAAGACTGCAGCGTCTGTATGCAACCAGTTTTTTTTTGCATTCACTTGATAAAAAAAAAAAATAACTATGCGCATACAACCTATTCTTGAATGCATTAATTTGCCCCGCCTCCACTATTTTCCGTGGCAATGCATTTCAAGTATTCACCACCATTTGACTAAAAAAAAATATATTTCCTAATATCTAATCGGAACCTTTCTTTAATTCTTTGTAGCTATGCCCTCTTATTCCTTTAGGCGGCTGAATTTTGAAAAAAATTTGTTATAGTCTAATTGATTTTTTCCGTTGATATCTTATAAACCTTAAACCTCGAATTCCTCCCTTTTCTAGACACTGTAGGCCGGTCTATTTGACAGACCAGTCGACCCGGCTGTGAATGGGTACCGAAGTCAAGGGATAATTCAAACCCGTCGCAAGATCTATGGAGCTCGTGCTCTGTCGTTGGCACTTTTAGCACTGAAAGACACTAAGCGTGTATGGAGGAGCTCGTGCTCTGTTGTAGTAAGCGTGTATGGTGGAGCCCGAGTGCTCTGTTGTACTAAGCGTGTATGGAGGAGCTCGTGCTCTGTTGTACTAAGCGTGTATGGAGGAGCTCGTGCTCTGTTGTACTAAGCGTGTATGGAGGAGCCCGAGTGCTCTGTCGTCGGCACTTTCAGCACTGTAAGACACTAAGCGTGTATGGAGGAGCCCGTGCTCTGTTGTACTAAGCGTGTATGGAGGAGCCCGAGTGCTCTGTCGTCGGCACTTTCAACACTGAAAGACACTAAGCGTGTATGGAGGAGCCCGAGTGCTCTGTCGTCGGCACTTTCAACACTGAAAGACACTAAGCGTGTATGGAGGAGCCCGTGCTCTGTCGTCAGCACTTTCAACACTGAAAGACACTAAGCGTGTATGGAGGAGCCCGTGCTCTGTCGTCAGCACTTTCAACACTGAAAGACACTAAGCGTGTATGGAGGAGCCCGTGCTCTGTCGTCGGCACTTTCAACACTGAAAGACACTAAGCGTGTATGGAGGAGCCCGTGCTCTGTCGTCGGCACTTTCAACACTGAAAGACACTAAGCGTGTATGGAGGATCCCGAGTGCTCTGTCGTCGGCACTTTCAACACTGAAAGACACTAAGCGTGTATGGAGGAGCCCGTGCTCTGTCGTCGGCACTTTCAACACTGAAAGACACTAAGCGTGTATGGAGGAGCCCGTGTTCTGTCGTCGGCACTTTCAACACTGAAAGACACTAAGCGTGTATGGAGGAGCCCGTGTGCTCTATGGTTTGTTCTATGAACCACGCACCAGCTGGGATACTCTGGGTTACAAGGGCCATTGCTTCTGCCATATCCCTACCCGTACTGCACTCCAAGCTGCCCTTTATCTCGCCATCACTTTGCCCCTCATCCCACTAGGCGCTCCGCCCATGTGTTCCCTTCTCAACCTGTCGATTTCAACCGCCGGCCCTCTCTTTCATCCAATCTCTTCCAAAATGCATTAATCTCATCCCCTCCTTCAACCCGCCCCATACCCCACCCTGCTCATCTCTCTTCATTAGCACGCCTATTCCTCCCACCATTCAAACTCTTTCTTCCGGTGTTGCCGATGATAATAATGAAAGTGTCATTAAAAAAAATTAACACTTCTTCCTGTATTCTTCACATCTCCGTTGTACTCCTTCAAAAATTCCCAAACCACCATTCTCCCTTCCTTGCCCCCCCCCCCACCTCTCTTCTCAGCCTACTCAGTCTACCACACCATAACCGTCTATCCCTCCACCATCTACTCGACCCCCCCCCCCTATTCTCAATCCTCTCAGTCGGCCCACCTCAACCACACCATAACCGTTTTATCCCTCCACCATCTACTCGACCCCCCCCCCCTCTTCTCAATCCTCTCAGTCGGCCCACCTCAACCACACCATAACTGTCTATCCCTCCACCATCTACTCGACTCTCCCCCCACCCCCCTCTTCTCAATCCACTGTCGGCCCACCTCAACCACACCATAACCGTCTATCCTTCCACCAATTCCTCGACACTCTCTTCCTCCTCCTACTCCTTCTCAGTCCACTCAGGCGGCCCACCTCAACCACACCATAACCGTCGATCCCTCCACCATCTTCTCGACCCACTCTGTCGGCCCACCTCAACCACACCATAACCGTCGATCCCTCCACCATCTCCTCGACCCACTCAGTCGGTTCACCTCTACCACATCATAACCGTCGATCCCTCCACCATCTCCTCGACCCACTCAGTCGGCCCACCTCAACCACACCATAACCGTCGATCCCTCCACCATCTCCTCGACCCACTCAGTCGGTTCACCTCTACCACATCATAACCGTCTATCCCTCTACCATCTTGACCCTTCTCTACCCCGAACAATCTCTAGAGGTTATGAGAGAGAGAGAGAGAGAGAGAGAGAGAGAGAGAGAGAGAGAGAGAGCGTGCATACAATAAATGTAATGTAGTTTATTTTAAAAAATAGATTTCAGTGGCAAACGTGCATAATGACCAATCAACACCGTATGCCAGTGGGCGATTAATAGGTTATTGGCAATAACCTGCCAATAATGACGGAACTAAATTAAATAATTTTAAATATGTTTTTAAAACACCATATAGCCGTTTGATGGCAACATTTGTTATGAAAGTGTGGAAATTATTTTCAAAGAATGTTTAAATATATTCTGAAATATTCAATGCCATAATTCATTGGTTCATCGCTGCAATGACACAATAATTTCACGTTTCCCCTGGATTTGTGAAACGGAAAGCTGTTAGTATGAAAACATCCGTGTGTATTGTTACGTATGGAGAGATTCGCGTGCAGTTATATTTAGATTGGTTTCACAGGAACGAGGAACCAATGAAACAGTACTGAGACCGATGTACAAGCGGCGAGAATTATGGTTTTTAATAATTGGGGATATATGTTCTAGACAGATTGCTTTGACCTGGTCAGACAAAATATACTGGTCAAGACCATCACCTTGGTTTTCTCGTAGCCCTCCCCGGAAGCGAGCTGTTTTCATGACAGCCTAACTAACGAGGTGAGGGATCGACGTGATCGCTGTAGTCAGCGACACGGAGATGAAGCCAAGCACAGCACAACGGCCTGTAGGACACCTATCCGCCTTCATCAGCATGCCGTCAATTAGCGTCTTCTTCAGGGCGCACAAAAGAGTAAACCTACTCATTATAGGCATTCGAAACAAGAACAACACCTACGTTACTACCAAATGGACTTCATCACGGACAGAAATGAAAACAATCATGATAAACGTGCTTATTTCTGTCGTTTATCTCCGATTGTAGAACGCCAGATAAAGGAAATCACGTTAATTAACATATATCAAAAGCGCATATGCAATTACAATTATATTCGATTATGAAATCGACGACTGAGTGATAACGCTAACGTACCATGTGCTGTATATATATATATATATATATATATATATATATATATATATATATATCATACATTTGTTAATGATGGGGTTACTTGAGACCTGAAAATACTATCAAAATTGTCTATCTGATAAGAAGGGTTAAAAATTATATTTTGGGCACGCGTTTCAAAACCGCGGCTCTCGGATAACATGCGGCACCTCAAACCATACTCAGTGGTCCGCAAGGTGAGTACTTTACAATGTGGAGTCTCATCTTATTTGTCTGCATGCGTAGTTAAAACTCAGGAGTATATCTTAGATATTGTGTCATCTGTGTGTCCGTTGTTATTTCCAGTCCCTGTCTCTGTGAAGGGTTAAAGATTAAAGAAACCCATAACAGACACTGCCGCTGAGGAGAAAGTGATAGATACATTTTTTTACTAGGTTGCAGCTTTTTAAGAGGTGCGGTCACCATATCCCCTTTTTCACCACCTTACCAATCATAATAATAAATCAGGTACACATTTACAGCTGAGTAGACTGGTACATGTTGCTGCTGCTGTGGATTGAACCTGGTACGTTAGCTGGGAAATCGAGCAAATGGTTCTCACTGTCAATCCATCTCTTGGTCCTCTTTGTCTTAATCTGGCTGTATGGTGTTATAGGTTTCTTCGGTGGATTAATCTTGATGCGTTATTTGTGGTATATCAATCTAAACCTTTTCAGCTCCATTTGGAGCACGTGTTTTTAACAACCAATCAACGTCCTGCCCTGAGCCATTTGTTCCAGGTCTGTCCACGCCTTCTGTGTTGTATGTCTCGAGCTCTCTTCTAAATGTGTGTTTTGGTCTGCCTCTACATCTCTTGTCTTAGGAACTCTATTAAAGAGATTGTCTTGTAATGCTTTTAA
Source organism: Ariolimax columbianus (assembly GCA_036924085.1). Classification (NCBI taxonomy): domain Eukaryota; kingdom Metazoa; phylum Mollusca; class Gastropoda; order Stylommatophora; family Arionidae; genus Ariolimax; species Ariolimax columbianus. Next base: position 19,981,261 of record JAVGWX010000010.1, on the reverse strand, counting down.
ATGGTTTTCTGGAGTGGTAAACGACCCAAAGCTGACTGCTAACGTCAGTGACAGCGACCCAAGGCTGACTGCTAGCGTCAGAGCATGCGACTCAGAGCTGCCAAGACCTTTCTACATCTCCACACTGTGATCCTGGAAAGCAGGTTGCAACAGAGCAGTCTGTCTAAGGAGAAAGGATCGAAGAGGTAAGGCTAACCCGGTTCCGAAACCTGCCTTCTGAAATCAGATGTGTCAGACCAAATGGTGCAAATATCGCAGTCAAGCTGTAAACTACAACTCACGCATTCCCTTCTCCTGACATCCTGCTGTTTCGAAGCCCTTTTCATGGCTTGCTTACGGGAGTTTGAGGAGGAGGGAAGAAGACGATAAATGGTTTCCTTAATGTTTATCTTAACCAAATCCAGCACCTTCTCTTCACCTCGTGCTCCACTGTTATCTGTCTAGTTCTTCGCCACAGTTCTTCGTGCTGGTAATGTTATCTCACACAGTTCTTCGTTCTGGTAATGTTCTCCCACACAGATCTTCGTGTTGGTAATGTCCCCTTCCATAGATCTTCGTGCTGGTAATGTTCTCCCACACAGATCTTCGTGCTGGTAATGTTATCTCACACAGTTCTTCGTGCTGGTAATGTTATCTCACACAGTTCTTCGTGCTGGTAATGTTATCTCCCACAGATCTTCGTGCTGGTAATGTTATCTCCCACAGATCTTCGTGCTGGTAATGTTATCTCCCACAGTTCTTCGTGCTGGTAATGTTATCTCCCACAGATCTTCGTGCTGGTAATGTTATCTCCCACAGATCTTCGTGCTGGTAATGTTATCTCCCACAGATCTTCGTGCTGGTAATGTTATCTCCCACAGATCTTCGTGCTGGTAATGTTATCTCCCACAGTTCTTCGTGCTGGTAATGTTATCTCACACAGTTCTTCGTGCTGGTAATGTTATCTCACACAGATCTTCGTGCTGGTAATGTTATCTCACACAGTTCTTCGTGCTGGTAATGTTATCTCACACAGTTCTTCGTGCTGGTAATGTTATCTCACACAGTTCTTCGTGCTGGTAATGTTATCTCACACAGTTCTTCGTGCTGGTAATGTTATCTCACACAGTTCTTCGTGCTGGTAATGTTATCTCACACAGTTCTTCGTGCTGGTAATGTTATCTCACACAGTTCTTCGTGCTGGTAATGTTATCTCACACAGATCTTCGTGCTGGTAATGTTATCTCACACAGTTCTTCGTGCTGGTAATGTTATCTCACACAGTTCTTCGTGCTGGTAATGTTATCTCACACAGTTCTTCGTGCTGGTAATGTTATCTCACACAGATCTTCGTGCTGGTAATGTTATCTCACACAGATCTTCGTGCTGGTAATGTTATCTCACACAGTTCTTCGTGCTGGTAATGTTCTCTCCTACAGATCTTCGTGCTGGTAATGTTCTCTCCCACAGATCTTCGTGCTGGTAATGTTCTCTCCTACAGATCTTCGTGCTGGTAATGTCCTCTCCCACAGATCTTCGTGCTGGTAATGTCCTCTCCCACAGATCTTCGTGCTGGTAATGTTCTCTCCCACAGATCTTCGTGCTGGTAATGTCCTCTCCCACAGATCTTCGTGCTGGTAATGTTCTCTCCTACAGACCTTCGTGCTGGTAATGTGATTGTTATAGTTTGATGAGAACAGCACGTGTCAAGGACCAAATGTAAGAAACGTTTACTATTTAAAAACTACATTGGCAGCGTATATTTCCGTTATTGAGATCACGATAGGAATTTATATAGTTGAGGAATAAAGGTCCCATGCCCATGCAGTCGTCACACAGTTTTCAAATTAGGTGTGTAATTAACCTACAATCCGATGGCACACTCTGTCGTTGAGGATGAAGTATTGGAGATTTAATTATACCAAGCCAAAACTGTAAAGGAGCTTGCCTATCATGAAACGAAAGTGTGAAACTGCGGAGATTAGCATTATATAAGTTTCAAGCGCAGTGCGGATCTATCGTCTTATACCTTATCATTATCAGGAATATTAGCACACATGAAATGTTCAAACGTCAGCCTCATATTTGCATTGTGCTGCTCATTTCATTCCCTACCATATAGTATAATGTTGACTCGGGTGTAGTTCCTTATTTCATCGCTAGTCTTGTTATTATCTGGCACTTTGCTTGCTTGCTTGGTTATTGATCCAGCAGCCTGTAGGCTCCTGTCCTTTGGCCCAATGCTATGTAGTGGTATCTGCAAGTGATTGTCAGTTATTATTTAGTTCCTTACAAAATGTTCCATTTGTCTGGCCTCGGAGGAAGAAGCTCTTTCCTAATACCAGCAAGCGCCAGACATTCAAGAAGGTGATGCTTAACAGTTTCATATGGATGTGTGCATAGCCGGCACTCTGGAGTATGTTCTGGTTGGATTCTGTTCAAGTGACTTAAGTTGTACGTATTGAGTGCGACGTCGAGAAATGGTGCTTTGATCTCTCATTTTCAGGAGATTAATGTTGCATTTGGGATGACCATATTTGATTATACAAGTAGTCTCAGCGTTGTCACATTCCCAACTGTTTTTTTTTGGGTGGTCTACCTTGCCATCTCTCTCTTAATTTTTGTTCGGGGCAAATTTCTGACCTCTTGTCCAACGCTGTGCAATTTTGATTGCCACGTTCACTATTGACGTCCACTCAACATGAGCGTACACTCCAACCCATGGACGTACATTCCAATCTATGGACGTAAACTTCAACTTATGGACGTAAACTTCAATTTATGGACGTACATTCCAACTTATGGACGTGCATTCCAACTTATGGACGTCCACTCCAACTTATGGACGTCCACTCCAACTTATGGACGTGCATTCCAACTTATGGACGTGCATTCCAACTTATGGACGTGCATTCCAACTTTTGGACGTCCACTCCAACATATGGACGTCCACTCCAACTTATGGACGTGCATTCCAACTTATGGACGTGCATTCCAACTTTTGGACGTCCACTCCAACTTATGGACGTCCACTCCAACTTATGGACGTGCATTCCAACTTATGGACGTGCATTCCAACTTTTGGACGTCCACTCCAACTTATGGACGTACATTCCAACTTATGGACGTACATTCCAACTTATGGACGTGCATTCCAACTTATGGACGTACATTCCAACTTATGGACGTGCATTCCAACTTATGGACGTGCATTCCAACTTATGGACGTACATTCCAACTTATGGACGTGCATTCCAACTTATGGACGTGCATTCCAACTTATGGACGTACATTCCAACTTATGGACGTACATTCCAACTTATGGACGTGCATTCCAACTTATGGACGTGCATTCCAACTTATGGACGTCCACTCCAACTTATGGACGTACTCGATCTAATTATGTGAAACATGGATTACTAAATATTGCATATTACATGTAACATACACGTTTCAAATAAATCAGTATTACAAACAACCGAAAGTTTTAACTGAATAGCTTGCAGAACGTATACAAGAAACAAAAACAACTTTAAAATATGTTGAAATTGAAATAGAGGTAACCGGTATATAAAAATGCTAAGTTTAAGACATCCACCAAACTGACACAATAATTATTTTATGAACCAAAAATGAAAGCTTTGATATTTAAATGTAATAAACAGTAATGCGACAAAACTACACAAACAAATTAATAAATTTTGGCACGAAAGCGTAATTTTATTAATTATAATCTTTAATTGATTGCTTAAAAAAAACAACTAATGATCTTGATATTTTTGGAAAAACTTAAACTGTTGAAATAAAGTGTATTGAAGCAATATTCGACTAAATGGTACTCTTAACGGATGTAGTGTTTTTATGTAAACGTTTGTCATTCATTTAATATTGAATTAAGACTGGGGATCAAGATGCTGAGCAGCACATGAGCTGCAGTGGTCAGCGACCCATAGCTGACTGCAAGCATCAGGGCCAGCGAACCATAGGTGCCAAGACCCTTCTACACCTCCACGCGGTGATCCTGGATAAAGGCTGCAGCAGGGCAGACTGGCTAAGGAGAAGGGATCGAAGAGGGAATGCTAACCCGGTACTCAAAAAATGCTTGCTGTAGTCGGAGTGTTGGACCGAAAGGTGCAAAACGCATCCCGTTCTCTGGACTACATTCTGATACTTACCCTTTTCGTGGTTTGGTAGTGGGAGATTGAGAACGAATAATAATAATAATAATAATAATTCAGACTGCAGCCAGATAAATAAACTGCGTACAATAAAGAACGTGATGTCAGAATCATGTTTTTCCGGTTCCTGTGGTGCAATGTAGGCATCACCAACATAGTCGTCATCTGAATCGATTTTAGCTGTCTTGTGCGCAGGTTTGTGCCCTTTGACAGCTGTATGAGTAAAAGTCAAATGGCAGGCCTTGAAATCCATGACGTGGTTCACAACCAATTTACACAGTTCTGAGAAGCAGTGGTTCATATATGCCACTGCTAACTACGCACGGTGCAGTGTTGACATTTGAACGTGTTCAGTAAAATGGCATTGGTGATAGAAGGTGTCGTTTGTCAAGTGGCTCACTGCAGTTCATGCGCCGCTAGCCACCAATTGTGAGGGTGCTGCACTTGACAATGTGTTGACAGTATTGTCGGCATGTGCTTAACGTAGTAGTAGAGCGCTAGCTTTTCACCATAAAGGTACCCGGTCCGTCTACCTTCGTCGGAACGGTCCAGTCCACCCAGATGTAACTGGGTCCTGATTTGCTTCTATTCGTCTTGACTAATGTCTTGCCACTGACTCAATGTAGCTCGAGACTAGAGAGTAAGGTCGATGACAAGCGCAGTATCATCCTCACTATAATCCCAATATAGCGAAAGTTATATCACCAAGACAAAACCGTCTGTTGATGTAGCCATCATCGCTTGCGAGACCATGGCGGAGAGGGTCGCTACAGATCATTGATGTTCACTGCCTGCCTGAAGAGCTGTGGGTGGGTACTTCCTCATCTCTGTGGGTCACATGGCCAAATATGGCAAAACAGCGACGGTTTAACATGATCAGTGTGATCTCGAGACTTGTCCGTCGGGTGACTTCGTTGTTTGTCATACCATTGGATAGTCATACCATTGGATAGTCATACCATTGGATGGTCATACCATTGGATCGTCATACCATTGGATAGTCATACCATTGGATAGTCATACCATTGGATCCGAAGAATTCGCTTATATCTGTGTAAGTGGAGAACATCAATGCGCCTCTGATCGTCTTGCAGAATAGTCCATGTTTCGGAACCATACATCAGGATGGATCGACACAGGTTATGTGAATTCGTAGCTTGGTCTTTGCCCCAGACCCGACGCAGGGCGCTCACAGAGAGGCCAAACAGCCAGAACGGATGATGTCCAGGTGGCTTTGTGCGTCCGAGCTTTGTTGTCGCTCAGGTAATGGGAATCCTCATTGGAGTTGACATGGTCAATAGTTCCGGCGGTTGTTGATCACACGCAGCTGACCGATGGTGACCTCTGGGTTGTGCATCTCGAGCTGACCGATGGTGACCTCTGGGTTGTGCATCTCCAGCTGTCCGAACTAACACCCATGAAAGCGACGTGACAGTGACTGTATTCTCGTCTCTGCCACACACGCACGTACGCGCGCCCGCGCGCACGCACGCACACACACACACACACACACACACACGCACGCACGCACGCACGCGCACGCACGCGCACGCGCACGCACACGCACATATATACATATATACACACATATATACACACATATATACATATATACATATATACACACATATATACATATATACACACATATATACATATATATATACATATATACACACATATATACATATATACACACATATATACATACATACATATATATATATATACATACATCCCTGCTGGAAAACAGTCGGGCATGCAAAGACGAAGATAGGCGGCATATAAAAGGTCCACTGTCGGGGATGGAGTGTTATAGACTTAATTCAACTAAACGAAATAAAGAGTTTTATAGGTATGGTCCAAGTGTTGTTGCGGAATCCATTTGTATTTAAATTAATTTATCGCTTGGCGACGTTTCTTTCGTGGTGGGTTACAGTGGCACTTCATACATACTGTATTGCAATACGAGGCTGGTCATTAAGCTCACTACCAATGTGGAGATTACAGTGTCGACCATCACCTCGCTGGTCAGACTGCTATAACACATCCTGTTTCTGGGAACCACGCCGACGAGCGCGTGAGGTGGGATCTTGCTCAGTGCATTTCACCTAAACTTGACGCTAGTTTGATCTCCCTTCCAAATAAATATGGTTCCTATTTGTTTATTTTAAGTATCTTGAGACGTGAAGTTATGAAAATATACTACTTATGTTAATTTGAAGTGCCTGAGACATGTTGGGTCATGTTTTTATGCGTTCTATATTCATTTTTGTGGATCGTGTAGCCTAGTCGACAGTGAGCTGGTTTGCTAAGACTTGGGTTACACCGTGCCAGGGTTCGAAATCACGGATGGACAGAAACAAATCTAGTTCGTTCCTGGTACGGGATCAAGATGCTGAGCAGCACATGAACTGCACACCATAGCTGCCAAGACCCTTCTACACCTCCACGCGGTGATCCTGGATAACAGGCTGCAGCAGGGCAGACTGGCTAAGGAGAAGGGGTCGAAGAGGGAATGCTAACCCGGTACTCAAAAAATGCTTGCTGAAGTCGGATGTGTTGGACCGAAAGGTGCAAATATCGCAGCCAAGCTGTAAACTACGACACAACGCATTCCGTTCTCTGGACTACATTCTGCTACTTAAGCCCTTTCAGGGTTTGGTAGTGGGAGATTGAGAACGTACGAAGAAGAAGAAGAAGAAGAAGAAGAAGAAGAAGAAGTAGTTCCTGGTCTGATCGCCCCTCCAGTCTATCCAGCTGTAAATGTGTGCATGACATATGAGTTGAGGAAGGTAAAAACAGCAAGGAAGGGAACTGTCCACCCCATCTCTTAGTCCATGAAGTTATCTTCATCCCCTACGGCAATTGTTGCCATGGGACTCACCTTTAACGTTTTTATATTAATTTTAGGGGAGAGGAGACTAACGTCTGGCCAAGCCCGACACATCGACCAGACATGTAAGTCAGGTCAGTTCATCCCGTAACGAGTGAGGTCTTTGTGGCACACATGAAGACATCCTCACAACACCACGCCACCCTTCTCTGTCAGCGGCCGCTGCCCGTGAGTCTTCTGGTCGGTGATTGGTCCATTCTTTAATGTTGTCCTCCCACCTGTTTTTGGACCTCCTCTTCGTCGTCTGCCTTGCACCTTTCCGCGGAGGATCGTATCTGCAACACCATTTGATCTCGATATGTGAGTGAGTTTAAATGGCACCACATAGTGAAAGCAACTGCCAAAGTAATTCTCTGTCTTAGCTGTCAAATTCTTTTTCATATTATAATAATCCTATGAACTGTTGAGTTCATGCCATACTTTATCCTCAGTGAAGCTATCTGGTCGATCTGCACATTTCCTTCTTTTAACAGTTGCCAAGAGGTCTTTAAAAGGCCCCATTGCTGTTGTAATTCTGTCTCGTATTTTTACATTTGTAACTCGATCTTTGTACGCGACGTTTAAAAGTCTTCGGAAACATCTCATCTCCAAGGCCTGTATCCTTCGCTGAAGGTCAGCTGTAACTGTCCATGTCTCACAAGCATAGAGGAATATTGTAAGTCAGGAGCAGGCAAATATACTGGCCAAGACGCCCACCTCAATTCCACGTTGCTTTACCTGGAAAGTTTGTTTCATGACCGTCTGGCTAAGTAGGGGAGGGAGCCCAATGATCCCCTTAGTAGTGAGTGACACGCAGATAAAGTCAAATATAGGACAACTGCCTGCAAGACCCCGGTCCACCTTCACCAGTACGCTCGGGATGTGAAGAAAGCTTCTGCAACCCGCCACTTAATTCCTTTTCAGGATACATACACGTGTAAAGTGTATCGCTGTGGACATTTAACAACAGCATATTAATGTTATGTTCCTGAGACATACTTGTCCACGTTATAATACTTTCTGTGTTCATTTGAAGTACTACCACAACCTCATATCTCTCTTATGACTTTAGGCCTTCGCTTGTTATGAGGTAGAGTGGTGGGCCCGAGTCCTATCAGCCAATTCGTTTAACCAGCGATAACTCAGGTACCCATTTATATCTCGTTCACCTTGGACGTCTTCATAACAGGAATGGAACCCAGTACCATTATCTTGCCAGACTTTCGCTCTACCACACTCCTACTCAGACCCCAATTAATAAAATAAAGGTCAACTACAGGTGGGTGAACTGGTATGCTTACGGTTACTGATTCCGTTCCTCACGCCCTGTCTCATTCATTGTCAAGGCATTATGTCCCGCCACTGCATTATGCAAACTTAACCAGATGTTTGGGTAGGCTTATTCTAGTTATTTTATTTTATTGTCATTTACTGTCATACGACATTTTCCCAATTGCTGGGGTAGTCGAGGGGTTTTTAAGGCTGAGGACTACAGGCCACTTCGCCACTGCTGTCACCACGTCGTGTGCTGGCTACGTTTGTTTATTTCACCCTCAACAGAAAAACAACATATGCCAGACCGGGGATTCAAACCGCTGCCCTCCTTGTCGGCAGGCAGACCTGGAAACCATTCCTCCACGCGCCCCTCTAGTCATTTGTCAAGGTATAATGTCCCGACACTGCATTAGGCTCACCTAACCAGATGTTTGGGCAACCTTATTCTAGTCATTTGTCAAGGTATAATGTCCCGACACTGCATTATGCTCACCTAACCAGATGTTTGAGCAGCCTTATTCTAATCATTTGTCAAGGTATAATGTCCCGACACTGCATTATGCTCACCTAACCAGATGTTTGAGCAGCCTTATTCTAATCATTTGTCAAGGTATAATGTCCCGACACTGCATTATGCTCACCTAACCAGATGTTTTGGCAGCCTTATTCTAGTCACTTGTAGTGCGGTTTCATACGATTGGTTTTTTTCTATCATGAAGTTGACAACCACAAGCAAAACTTCTCCAGCTGACTCATTTGTTAGTTAGAAGACTTGGCCCAACTAGGAGAGACTTAGTTCCTGTGTGGCTTAAGTTGAAGGTTATCTATCAATCGCGTATTATCTGATCGTAACTGCCCTTGTCACGTCATTTCGTATTTATCTTGACTTATCTAGTCATCTCTGATTATATCGGATCTTATCTGCATGATCGTCACCAGGTTAGTCAGTCCGGTGTCTGGTGTTGAAGTCGTCTGATCATGTCACGCCACAATCTTCTGTTAATCAGTCCGATGACTAGCTTTGAAGTCGTTTGGTCATGTCACGCCCTTGTCCTCTATCAGTCCAGTGCCTGGTGTTGAAGTCGGTTGGTCATGTCACGCCCTTGTCCTCTATTAGTCCAGTGCCTGGGGTTGAAGTCGTTTGGTCATGTCACGCCCCCTGTCTCCTGTTAGCCAATCCGGAAACCAGCGTTGATGTCGTCTGCCCATGTCTCTTCAGCTCAACATAAGTCTACATCTTGATGGTCTGACACTGCTGTGCGATGTACTTGTTTCTCGTACGACCTCTTTTTTAACACTGAATTTTGTGTTCCAGTTTTATCGTTTTGTATTGTGACCAAGTCAAAACGATGTCTTTTTTGAATACTATTCATTAGTTGAGCTCCTCCTCCTCCTCCTTCTTCTTCTCCTCCTTCTCCTCCTTCTTCTCCTTCTCATTCTTCTTCTTCTTCTTTTTCTTCTTCTCCTCCTTCTCCTCCTCCGTCTCCTCCTCCTCCTCCGTTCATCCTGGATATAACATTACATTTTAGTTACAGCGAGACTGCGAATCTTCACCTTCTCCTCCTCCTCCTTCTCCTTCTCCTTCTTCTCCTTCTCGTCCTACTCCTCCTACTTCTCCTTCTCCTCTTCCTTCTCCTTCTCCTCCTCTTCCTCCTCCTCCTCCTCCTCCTTCTCCGTTCATCCTGGATATAACATTACATTTTAGTTACAGCGAGACTGCGAATCTTCACCTTCTCCTCCTCCTCCTTCTCCTTCTCCTTCTTCTCCTTCTCGTCCTACTCCTCCTACTTCTCCTTCTCCTCTTCCTTCTCCTTCTCCTCCTCTTCCTCCTCCTCCTCCTCCTCCTTCTCCGTTCATCCTGGATATAACATTATATCTTAGTTACAGCGAGACTGCGAATCTTCACCTTTCGGCCCGACACATCTGGTATCTCAATCAATCTTATGATAACTGAATGATTGTCTGTGTCCGTCCGTCCGTTCAAGTTAGTTGCTCGAAGTGTCAGAATGAGGACACACAAGATGACATTATCTACCACTGATTTCTGTTAATATATTTAAGTTATCGTACGAAAGAATGGAGGATGGAGGAATTCCAAAAGATATCCCGAGAGTTGACCACGACAACCTCAACAAAGGGAGACTTCTCCTCCGCTACACAGATGTTCCAAGCGTGACCTCAAAGCGTTGGCTATGAACAGCTGCAACTGGGAGGAGTGTGTCAAAGACTGACCCGGCTGGAGGCATGTTTTGTGTGCTGGTCTGCAGCACGCCATCTGGCCGTGGTTGCAGACAGAAGAAGCCAAGATGCGTCAAGATGCAGACTTCATACGTGTGTGGCGAAAGCAAGGGCAAAAACTGACCAAGGCCCTTCTCCGCGTGAAGTCCATTGTCCGTCGAGACTTGACAGGATGTCAATCAATTAAAGTATGAAAGCAACAAGAAGAAAACACAAGCTCTCTGGAGATAGCAATAATATCAGGCTGACCTCTGATCTCTTTAGATATGTTCAGGTCATCGTTTGAAAGTAGATGTAGAAGAAGCAGGTTAGTCAGTACCTTTGTATGACCAACAGAGGGGTAGAGCGCACGCTTCTCAACACAAAGGCACCGGGTTTGGTCCAATCTGTAAACGAGAAACTTTCGTGCGGCCAGGGAACGAAAGGAGGCGAGGAAGAGAAGTA